>JAFIRS010000704.1:0-581352 GCA_018342105.1 Gonioctena quinquepunctata | reverse complement strand
CCTCGGAATATATATAGCGAATACAAACATCATCAGCTTCCCCGTGATCAGTGTTCGACCTTGAATGTGCATCAAGGATGAACTATTCCCAGATCCACCAGCGATAATATAGGAGGCCTTGTTTTCATCATATTCTCTGTCATTAATTACGATATATACCCTCAGGGATTCTCGACCCATATGTCTCTATCATACTTCACTGCTATCGATTTTATATTTATTGCTCGTTTTTTCATCACGTTGATCCGAACAGTAAATACCCGAAGCGAATGGGAAAAATGGGAGTTTTCTGAGTCAAAAGGACGTTGTAATTCATGGTGTTCGTCGGAAATATGTGAGCACGAATTATATTCCGGGACCATTTCATTGAAATATCATGTGATATTGATATCTTTGAAGATACTATTGGGATGTCTTACAATCAGATGGTGGAATCATTTGCAGTTTTTCCTGGAATTACTTTCAATGGCCAATCCAATCGTTTTGAGTTTTCATTGCCAATAAGTACCATCATTCCCACCTCAATTATACAGGTGAGAATGACCAAAAAGCTGGCCAAAACAATTTTTTCTGAAGATATCTCAATTGAACAATAACTTGTTGCACTATTGATAGAGCGGGTAAGACCATCTTTTGGTGAGCAAAATTTTACTTTGAGCACTTTATCTAGTTACCTGTGTGTTTTCAAACAAAGTCGTTTTCTTGGCAGATCGTCATATAGAGTTTCTTGACATGTTTTTTGGGTAACCTTCCACAGTCTGAAAATGAAAATATAATCAGGAAAATCTATACAAGTGTAGAAAGGGCAAACTGATTAGTTCACCCCGATAAGTTATTGCGTTCACCAAATTATATTTCCTATGGAAAAATGATTCAATTTGTCAATAACTTGCCGTTTTCTGAATTTGCCTATCAAAAAATTAAAAAAAAAAAATTCAAAAGATACTTCTCTATATAGCTTTGACGTTTCGGGGACTATATCTGCCCCCGTTCTCAAAATCTTCTAAATCTCCAAAAAACATGTCAAGAAACGTTGTTCCTCCACAAAAAACCACATTCATTCAATAGTCATATAAAGTCTTCCGAGAACTATTTGCTGTGTTGTAGAATTTGCTGCAGGGTTAAAAGTATTTCATTTATCATGGATTCCGTTCAAAAAGGTGAGAAACATGTTTATTTGCATAAAAATATTTCTTTCAATCTATCCAGTCAAAGATAACACGATTTCAAATTTTTATGACAAAAAATATATTCCATCCACTATATTTGGGATGAAAGTACCATATCAATCAAGATCAAACGGCATATTTGGTATCATATGAAAGCTCATTTCAGAAGCTTTCAACTGGTATTGAATTCAGCTGAGCCTACCTGCGATTTTCAGAAAAAAAATGTTAGATCTATTTGATTCATGATAAGTGTATACGCGCCAAGCGCTAAATTGGAAAAAATCCCCATAATTTGGGAATAAATTCTGTTTTTTTTCCAATTTGGGGTTATCAATTGTCTTCGCCCACCCTCCATGACGAGATATACTCCGTGGGGGTGGGACAAAAATCAATATGTTTGATATTTTACAAATTCCGAGACTTTTTTCAAAACTTACAACAAAAATAATTCCAAACAAAATCAATTTTCCTGGGTTATCTAAAAAAATCCAATCAGGTTCCTTCTTTCTTAGTATCCAAAGTCCATCTGAAATAGAGCTGAGATTCGCGACCTCAATTGATCTATTTAATAAAGTAGGTACAGTGTATATTTTCATGACAAGATAGGTCAGTATAGAATACTGGTAATTAAATTTAGGTCTCCGTTATTTGAGTCTATGTTATTGTACAGGGTGTGCCCTCAGAAATTGTCCAATATCCTCGAATAATCTGCATCCAGTTCTGTCTCTTTCGAACATCCTGAATCTGAGTCCATATAAATATTCATTATTACATCACATGACGTACCAAGTGTTTCATTTTGTGAAAATATTGAATAATATTAATTATGCAGTGTCTGTCAAATAGTTCGTCAAGTCGAACACATTGAATTATTTTTTTTTTTTTTAATTTTGTTTTTTCTAGTGTAGTATGGAGAGAAAAAAATCTTGATGCATTTTTTCACCACTATTTTGCAGAGCCAGAAGATTACGGAAAATATTTCCAGGCATTATAAGTAATTAGCTTTAATTTTGTATTCTTGTTCTATAATTGACAATTGTAGACTTGAAATTGGGTGAGAAGCACTTTTTCCCATTCTCTACCCCCAAAGGGAATCTTCCATTGCGGTAGGAAAGATTTCAGAATGTTTCGTTGACAATCAATCGAATTTCAGAAAAAATATTCAGTCATAATGTAAAAATAAAGTCTCGTAGTAATAACAGTTTTTTTTTCAGGAAGTCCACATATGAAAATCTCAATTAGTCGACGAAAACTTGTAACTTTTTATAAAAATGGCGAATCAGATGAGAATGAGTCAATATGTGAATACCTGGTTTCAAAAATTCGTGAGGTTACAAATTGTTAGGACGAACTACCAGACATCAAACCAAAGGGGCAAAGTGCGTCGAAAAGGGATAAACGTTTTCAAAGTAAAAGTAGTAAAAACTTCTTAACAAAAAATTGAACCGACGAAAAACATATACATATGTGTGTGCCAATGTTCACAAGTGAAAAATCAAGTATCCCCTATTCTCTCACCCGCAGGGGTGGATAATTTCATTCGAAATCCAAATATGAGGTATACCCTATCTATTAAAAAAAGAATCATCCAAATCGAAGAACCCAGTACAAAGTTATGCCTGATAGAATCGGTTAACGAACCAGAATTCAGAGGGTGAGTGATCAATATCCTTCATTTGGCTACCCTTAGGGTTGGATTTTATCTTTTAAATTCGAATGAATTCAACTTCGGAGTACCTACACCCTATCCACTGAAAAAAGAATCATCGGAATCGGACGTCTCAGTAAAAAGTTATGCGTGATCATACTTGAAAAAAAAAATATACGCGTCGACTAGAGTCCTTTTTGGTTTCGCCGGTTAAAAATTGTACTTCTCTGTTCGAAAACACTGTCGAAAGTTGGAGCCGCCGCCATTTTGAATTTTCATATTTTGATAATGAATTCATAATTTGCGTCCCCAATAATCCATACAAGTCGATTATGAGTTCATCCGCCGAATTTTCGACTTTGAAAACCAAATATTCATTTTTGAGTCAAATGGGCTCATGAATGTAAAAATTCGTCGACCCTCCTAGAGCGGCCATCTTGAATTTATGAGTTTTGACAAAAAATGTATTATCTCCGACCCCAGAAACCCATATACACTTATTTTCGATAGAAACGGGCCTTAATCACAAAACTCGTTCGAATTTTGGAGCCGCCATCTTGAATTGATGGATTTTGGAAAAAAAACATAATCTCCGTCCCGAAAATTTTTTTCTCTAATTTCTTAAGACATTGTCACCGAAATTATATGCACTTGCCAAATTTCAAGTCAATCGGACGATTAGAAATGTGTCAAAATTCCCTTACAAATTTTGAACCGGAGAGACAGGACATGCGAACGAAGCAACAAGCTTGTGAAAAGCGTGTTAATACTATAAACGTGGCAATATGTGATCATTCAGTACCTTTCATGCAATTAATTAATTGATGAGTGTTATTCTACGTGTGAACTATCAACAAAAATAATATTTCGTCTTTATATAATTTTGGCTAGCTACTCCTTCATTTTCACCTGTGTGCGTCGCCAGATATTTGATACGAAATATTTCATTCAGATCATCTTTCAATGAGATCAATATCTGAAAGTTCAACATTCAACTTTGGACTCAACAAAAATATAGTTGGAGTCAATGACAACGAATCTCTATTACTCTCGGTGACAAAGGTCATTGGCCTTGAATCTATCATTAACTACAGACACATAGGATTTTGAACAAGGTCTCAAATGCTATAGATGATAGCGGGCCGTCCTCTTCTGACGACTAATTTTCTGAAGACTTTCAGAAAACTTGCTGTAGGCACACATGACACCAGTTCCAAATATATTGCTTTATGAAGAGCACAATTCTTTTCATCATCTCGTAGAAAAAGCGGTGCAGTAAAATCAATGCCAGAGATTTCAAATGGTGAAGCATCTCTGCCTAGAGTTTTGACTGAAGATCTGGGAAGTTTCTTGAATTATACCTCCTACTTATAACACATCGATGGAAAACAGATCGTATCGCATGTCGCAACCAGAGTTTTTCTCTCATAATACTGAGAAGACCTTGTGCTTCTACAGTGACCGGCATAAAGTACGCATCATATGGAAAATTCTTTTGTTAGTAAATTTTGACGAATATCGATACGTGCAATCGCTTCTGCATCAAAAGAAACCCCACAAGATGTTTTACAGTGCCGTTCGCCTTTTCGTGTTTGGTGGGAAATTAAAAAAAATAATTATGTCTGAAAACACACTTATTTGAAAACATATCGAAAAATGTTATTCGGAAAAGTTGTTCAGCATGACATTTTATGGCTATTTACGAATTTTGAAAAAAATGTGAGATAAAAAAGTAAAAATAAATTTTTTACCATAAAAAAAATTTAATCTGAAAAAATACATTTTTGACAAAGAAACTCATTAGTAAAACCAACAATAATATTTTAAATGAAATTATGTAAAGATTCGTAGGCTATTTCTATTTTATTCGTAGAAAATTTTAAATCTGGGAATCTGCCATGTTTTCAGCTGCTTCATAAGAGGTCACCAGGTCCGTGGAGGCGGGAAGGAGAATGAACTTTACCTATAGGGGCCGTCATTCCTAGTTTTCCTCTCCACGGGCCTGGAGGTCACTGACTTATCTTCAGGACATTATAATCCCGATATTGTTTATTATTAATAAAGGACCATATATCTACACGATTTTAATTTTAATTTTTCATAAGAACAAAACATTGATTTAATTTTTGACATAACAAGAACTTCCAAACCTTTAACTTTTTATTTTCAAACACTTTATAAGAAAATAAGAATTATAAACCAAACAATTGAATACATACTCGAAACTTTGTAATTGTCTATACTGGGAGTTAATACATGTAGTTGTTCGGGATTTCATTTCTCTGGACACATTTCGCAGCATTTGTGGTGTAATGTTATTATTACATTTTCGTATTACTTTTTCTAAATGGTCGATATTATAAAATGACCGATGTTTATGAACATTACTTTCGAGGTACCCCCATAAAAAGAAATCCAAGGGCGTCAAATCTGGGGATCTTACAGGCCACTGGTTTTCTATCCATTTATGCAAAAGTGTTGGTTAAGCCACGCTCTGACTTCAAGGGTACTATGTATTAACGTACTTGTCATCGTCGTCCTGTTCAAAAAAAGTATCATTTCTCATTTGCAGCGGTAATCCATGTAAGAAATCGGAATACGCGTCATTTAAAAACTCTAAATAATTTCGTGAATTGAGGTTGCCCCTAAAAAAGTAAGGCCCAACGATCTGCGTATCTAATATGCCGCACCAAACATTACTTTTGAACGAAAATTGACTTTTTGCCACTATCGTCCAATTTGAGTTCTCATCAGCCCACCATCTACAGTTCTGGGAATTGACGGTACCGTTCGATGTTAAAGTCGACTCATCAGTAAATTTTTTTTTGCATTTTTCAATCATGCCTTGGAATCAAAATAAAAAATCTAAGCGGGCATCGAAATCGCTATCGAGTAGGATGTGTGGTGTGGGTGAATTTTGGTTTGTAAGCACGAAATTTATTATTTTTCAAAATTTTTCTTATGGATTTCTCAGATATACCAGTTTTTTCCTGCCTTTCCGATAGTGAAGTCTGTAGATTTTCTGTGACCGATAACAAAATATTGAAGGTACCTTCTCCATTAGTGACGGGCTTACTATGTGGAATTTTTCAACGATTTTCTACACTGCCTGTATCTTTCAATTTGTTTAAAATACGCAACACAGTAGATCCATGGATATTTTTATTTGGATATCTAGCATTGAATATATCTGCTGCTTCTCTGGAACTATAAAAACGCCTGCCAAACTTAGCTTTCCTTGTGGCATCTCTAATTATTGTTAACGCACAACAACTTTTACAATGAAAAAAACTATACAAGAAAGACGATAAAAATACGTGGATAAATAATAACCCTACTCAATCGTTTGACAACTCTTAATAACATAATAGCATCACTAGACAATCGTTTCATGGCCTCATGAGGAAATCTGTCGATGCATTCATCAACAATGATAATATTGTAGGTATGTATAATTCTAACAATTTGCCATAAATCTATTTATTTTTTGTTCGAGTCAAAAATTCAAATTAAAATTGTGTAGATACGAGTACCCTTATTATTAATAAACGGTATCGGTATTATAATGTCCTGGAGATGGCAAATTCCCAGATTTCAAATTTTCTCCGAACAAAATAGAAATATGTTTCAAATCTTTACAAAATATCATTTAAAATATTACTGTTGGCTTTACCGATGAGTTTCTTCGTCAGAAATGTTATTTTTCAAATCGAATTTTTTTTTGTGTCAAAAAATTTTTTATTTTTTTTTCTCAGATACTTTTATGAACACTTCGCGCGACAAGCTTTTTGAAATCAAACAGTTCAACAAAAAATAATTGAATCATTGTCAGCGATGACTTCAACTTCAGTTTTAGAACACGGCTGGTATACAAGTTTGACTTCAGAAAGTTTTTTTATTAGTTATTTCATATTACCTGGAGAAATATTATAGTCTAATCAACAAGTTCAAAAACGTGCTAAATAGATATAAAGCTCCTAAAAATATGAACGATAACTCATTCGATTCGGAATGACGTCTAGAAGAATGTATTTTAAGGGTTTATTAGCACGTAAAAAATTGCGATTGTTATTAACAAAATAAGATTAAAAAAATAAGGTATTTCGTTTTTCGTTAATATTTTCTAAAATAATGATATTTTAGGAATTATGAAAGAAGATCCTGAAAGAGGAGGAAATTTCCAATACCGGAACGTTATCTCTATTATTTATAATTTTTTTTAACGCTGAAAATAGGGCTCCTCGAGGTCGTTACGGCAGAGGCGCACCTTCTAAAAAGCCGTTATATCACCTAAAATAATTTTTTTATAGTATTAAATAACAATTTGAAAATTTGAATAAATGATGGTGTAATCTAGACACTTGAACGAAAAAAACATCGGTAAAAAAAAAAATTCATGTCGATTTTTCAAAAAGTTACACCATTGATAATTAACTAATTTTTTTCCAATCTCTGTTTTTATAAATTACGACATAAAAGTTTGAATAATTGGTCTATAAAGTTTTTAAAGTTTATTATTTTGTTAATTATAATTTTTTTAAATTAACAAAAAAATAAATTTCTAAAAAATGTTATCAAAAAAATTTTTTTTAGTAATATCTTATTATTGCTGTTTCTGCATTTAATATACGTATTGATTACCATTGGAAAAAAAATTTTTACGTCATTTGTTAAGAAATTGTTTATAAACAGACTATTTTGGGATTTGAAAATAAAAATGTTTACCATCTTATTACATAGTTGAAGTTATGATTCAAAAACAAAATATTTCTCAAATAATTTTTTTTATTGTTTATAATCGTTTTTTTTATATTTTATTTGTTTAAATAATTAGTTGAGAAATTATTTTATTCTTAAAAATCATAATTGACCTTTTTCAATGAATTAACAGGAAAATATTTTTTTTTATAAATAATTTCATTGTTTATTAACTTAACAATTTGTTATAAACAAATAATATTACCCGTTATATTTTTTTTCGAAAACTTCAAAAAATAACAGAAACAACTATGTATAACAAAGTATGGACATTTTTTTTTTGTATTTTCTACAGCATTGTTACATATTATATGATAATGAAATCACAGCCGATCCATAATTTGTCAAGTTATAAATTGTTATAACTTTTGAACTATGAGAGATACGGTAAGGGACATTCGACTCATTTTTATTAAATATTTATTTATCTTTGAAATGATTTTTTTTAATTTTTTAAAAAATTTTTTTTTTTATATTATAATATAGATGCAGATACCGCTACGGACTCGAGAATTTTGATGAAGTATTTTTCTAATTACGTATAAATTATAGCAATATAGATTTTTGTTTAAATAATATACTAGTTTAAATTTATACTTACCTAATTTACATTCTGCTATTGATCATTTTCATTCATTTATCACTGGAATTATTAATATTCTGCTAAAGTTCAATTATTTATTTACTAAAATAATATTTACTGAAATAATAATTGAATTTATTTTCTAATTTTTATATTTTTCTCAAGTATATTTTCTAAATTATTAACTTTGATCCAAAAAGATGCAACTTCAATAGTCGAAGTTTAAAAATTTTATAACGCTGAGTCGACCGTCGATGACATAAAACAAGCTGGCGAGCAAATTATGCTTAAAATGTTTGTAGCCAATAACAAGTCAATCAATTTTCTATACTTTGTTATACATAGTTGTTTTCGTTATTCTTCGAAATTTTCGAAAAAAATATAACGGTTAATATTATTTGTTTATAACAAATTGTTAAGTTACTAAACAATGAAATTATCTATAAAAAAAATTTATTTCTCTGTTAATTGAAAAAGGTCAATGATGACTTTCAAGAATAAAATAATTTCTTAACTAATTATCTAAACAATTGAAATATAAAAAAAACGATTATAAACTTTTTTTTTAAAAATTTTTTAAAAAAAATTTTTTAAAAATGAAAAAAAAAATAATAATATATTAAAAAAAAAAAAATTTTTTTGATAACATTTTTTAGAAATTTCATTTTCTGTTAATTTAAAAAAATTATAATTAACAAAATAATAAACTTTAATAAATTTTTTTTGCATTGCTTCATTGAGTACCTGAATGAAGAGAACTCCACGGAGCGAAAATTCTATAGACCAATTATTTAAACTTTTATGTCGTAATTTATAAAAACAGAGATTGGAAAAAAATTTGTCAATTAACAATTGTGTAACTTTTTGAAAAATCGACATGAAATTTTTTTTTCACCGAGGTTTTCTTCGTTCAAGTGACTGGATTACACCATGATTTATTCAAATTTTTAAATTGTTTTTTAATACTATAAAAAAATTATTTTAGGTGATATAACGGCTTTTTAGACGGTGCGCCTATGCCGTAACGACCTCGCGGAGCCCTATTTTCAGCGTTAATTTTTTTTATAAATAATAGAGATAGAGCTCCGGGACTTTCCGGGAAATTTTTTCCTCTTTCAGGATCTTTTCTCATAATTCCTAAAATATCATTATTTTAGAAATTAATAACGAAAAACGAAATACCTTCTTTTTTTTATCTTATTTTGTTAATAACAATCGCAATTTTTTACGTGCCAATAAACCCTTAAAAAACACTTTTCTAGACGTCATTCCGAATCGAATGAGCTATCGCTCATATTTTTAGGAGCTTTATATCTATTTAACACGTTTTTGAACTTGTTGAATAGACATTAGTCTCATAAAATAACTCAACAATTACTTAATGGTTAGAATAACAATTATGTAGCGATTCACAATGAACAAAAGCATTCTGACAGGGTTGAATATGATTCCAATTTGAAACTCGATGGTTCCTACCCTAGGGAAAAAACTAATCGTCAACAATCGCATTGGTCTGAAATTATCTCATCTCTACTGGCTAAACAGACAATGAAACTCGCAGTTTCAATACAGGTAATATAAAAAAAATATTTCACAGATCACATTGTCCAGAAATGTGAAATCTGATATATCCTTCTTCCCCTATCCGGATGTATCGAGGCCGAAAAATTCGTATTGGATTACATCCATCATATATTCATGTCATTCAGTTGGAAACGAATATAAATTAACAATTCCTGCTCATCTCATATGAGGGGTGTGTTGCGGAAAAAGTTCTGATACTTAGGGGAGTGTGTGTAATGGAAAACTCTTGTAACTTGGTGGAATCATCCATCCAGAATGCCTACTTTTGAATGATTCTTTCAGATAGATGTTGCATCGATAGTCGTCAACGGAAATAAAAACACATCATTGAGTTTGAGCATCGTCGATTCCGGTACGGAACCATTATTTCCATTTCCTTGTTGTGTTGCGTACATTTTATCAATATTACTGAAATGTTTATTTTGCGCGTTGACAAACATTTCGGAAAGTCGATGAAAGAAAATTGTATTTCGTGCATAAAATAATTTATTAAAATCGTAGCAAAGCGCTTTCGACCCTTAGGTCACCATCAGTGCGTACCTGAAATTAAGTAATATTGATAGAGAACTAGTTACTAAAAAGTTTTTTTGAGAAAGAAAATTGAAATATTTCAAATGTGAGGTTACTTACTCGTCAGGTGTACAAGAAGCCAAAAAGACCATGAAATATCTCATGATCACTGAGTGTTGCATAAGTTTACGTGACGAACATGTTAAAAAACATATCCTAGGCCAGGATGAGAATTGAGATTACATTTTCATTATCTTTTAAAAGCCATTGTTTGGGTATGATAGCTGGACCCAAGTGACAAGATTGACATGTGAATGATGAAGTAGATTGACATGGAACACAGAACCATGGAGGTATCAGAATCAACAAAGGAATATCCCTGTCATACGAAGAACACACTAGAAGATGATCAATCTAACGAAGACTGCCATCTGTCAAATATATGTTCCAGTATATCAAGGAAGACCAGACAATTCTCACATTCAGGTCATCGTAATTGAATATAAGTTTAAGGGAGAAGTCTAATTAGACCTGTCCTGATCAAAACAAACAACTGAGTAATTCTGGTGGTGTCCATAGACAATGAATTTAAATTTTCCTCAAAGAAATAAAAATCCTTGTCCACCATGAATCAGTTGAATCATCATAGAAAATGGAAATTGAAAATTATTACCATGATTAACAAGAAAATTAAAATATGAATTAGGGTAAAAAGGCTGAGAAACTTCAATATTATTTAATTTAGACGTCTATGAAGTGGAATATAGGATCTATTTAAATTGACTTGCGTGTTGAGACGAAGGTTATTGCTGATTATTTCTTTGCTAATGTGTAAGTCTTCAAGAAAATCTAATCTATAATAATTTTTGGAACTGACCTCATGTTAGATTTGTGAATTTCTATTAGACTAAAATTATGATTGTTGTATCTTCAGTGATGATCGGAGGCAGAAACTTTATTACTGTTTCTACATCCTGTAAATGAAAATGAATTGATAGAAATAATATCACAACTAAGAATAAAAAAGCCCCCGGCATTGATAATATCAAATCAGAAACCCTCAAAGCTATCTCCAACTATATAACAAAACCACTTTCTTACATAGTCAATAAATCGCTGGAACAGGGGTATTTCCCCACAGCATTCAAAACGGCCGTGGTGACACCGATTTATAAAAGTGGAATCAAGACCGATGTCGCAAATTATAGGCCTATTACCTTGATAACATGTCTGGCCAAAATACTGGAGAAGGTTATTCAGAAAAGGTTAAATAAATTCATCGAAAAATACAATATAATGTCAAAATCCCAGTATGGATTCAGAGAAAACATGTCTACACAAGATCCGATAAAAATATTGACTCAAAATATATATCAATGTTTAGATGAGTCTAGACCATCAATTGGTGTCTTCATAGATTTGAGAAAAGCTTTCGATACCGTGGACCACTCTATATTACTCAAAACTCTAGAAGGTATGGGGATAAGAGGCATACCACATAACCTCTTCAGAAGCTATCTATCAAATAGGCGGCAAAGAGTGAAAATTGATGACAGTGTGAGGGATGAAAAAACTATTTCATGTGGTGTACCCCAAGGAACAGTCCTAGGACTATTATTATTTAATATCTACCTCAAGAATCTCTTCTTCTTGAGTACCCACTCGAAAACTATCAGCTTTGCCGATGACACAGTCATATTCTGCGAAGACGATAACTGGTTCAATCTGGAACTCAAGTTAGAGTGCGACCTACGCGAAATAAAGACGTGGTTTGACTATAGATTACTATCAATGAATTTTGACAAAACGCACTACGTACCATTCAGTAGCTATAATATATCATTGCCAGAATATGACATAGCAATATCCGACACGGCCGTCATCAAACCTGTCAAAAAAATCAAATACCTCGGCATAATCCTAGATACCCATCTAAGATGGGACCAACAAGTATTACATCTTGTAAAAAAACTACGTTGCATCCTGTACAAATTTAGAAAAATGATTAGCATACTCGACCATAAACAAAAACTAATTTTGTACAAAAGTTTGGTAGAATCTCACTTGAACTACGGCATAATTGGTTGGGAAGGAGTCTCTAAAACACATCTACATTCACTTGAAGTAATTCAAAGACGTTCCTTAAGATGTATTCTGCAAAAAGGATACAACTATCCTAGCGACCTCCTCTACTCGGAAACTGAAATATTTGACCCAAGGCAACTATTCTTCATAAACATAACCGCAGTCCAATATAAACACAAACACGAATTGATCACCTACAGTCATAACTATAGCACACGCCACAAAAAAAGTATCGTAATACCAGTCATGCACAAGTCAGTCGGTCAAAGGAACTATTGTTACTTGGTCCCTAAACTTTTCAGCTGTCTACCTGGAACACTTGAATGCGAGCCAAATCCTAGAAAATTTAAAAACAAACTTAAACTTTTCGTTCAGAATACTTCCCGTGCAGAAATACACGAGAAAATCTAAAATTAAATGCAAGACTCGACTCTTTCTCATATACGATTGTCAAACACTTGTTTATATCATTCTATAGATTTATTATCACTATTCGTTTCACTTCAAAATCCTTTAATACCCTAGTTTTATTTTGTGACAGTTATATACCCTGATTTTAACACCATTTTCTTGTTGTTTGTATTACCAATCTTTTAATATTGTATACCTTCCATAGTTGATTATTTATATCTTCAATGAATGTATATTATTGCACAATCTCACTATATTGTTAAAATTCTATATTCTTACACACAAGCAGGCATACCCTGCTTCTGAGTATTTTCTCCAATTTATTCACCATTCGCCTTCCAAGAAGAATTACTGTAAAATTATAAATTATAAACTTGAGTGAATAAATTATTATTATTATTATTATTGAATGTTCCATAATACGAACTTTCGAAGGTCTTCAAGTTCTACCAATGTAGGCTGCATCGCAGTCTTCACAATTTAACTTATATATACCACCTTTTTTAAGTTGAATTGTGAAGATTGCGATGCAGCCCACATTGGTAGAACTTGTAGACCTTTGAAAGTTCGTATTATGGAACATTTAAACAGTAATAAAGTTTTTGCCATCGGTCATCACTTGAGATTCAACAATCATAATTTTAGTCCAAATAGAAATTCACAAATCTTACATGAGGTCAGTTCCAAAAATTATAATAGATTAGATTTTCTTGAAGACTTACACATTAGCAAAGAAATACTCAACAACAACCTTCGTCTCAACACGCAAGTCAATTTAAATGTCCTTTTTACCCTAATTCACATTTTAATTTTCTTGTTAATCATTCTAATAATTTTCAATTTCCATTCTCTAAGATGATTTTACTTGTATCTCTTTGCAATTTGCCAGCCTCTTTTTCAGTTTTCTCCATAATGAGAACACAAGTCATGTTCTGGATTATCACCTTTTAGACTCTGTTCTACTCCAGCGGTGGGAGTTGTGAAGTTGTGTCTAGTTCCCATTAGACTTGTATCACACTTCTCATCCTCCAGTTGCCGTTCAACTGGGTCATGGTGGACAAGGATTTTTATTAAGGAAAATTTAAATTCATTGTCCATGGACACTTCCAGAATTATTCAATTGTTTGTTTTGATCAGGACAGGTCCAATTAGACTTCTCTCTTAAACTTATATTCAATAACGATGACTCAAATATGAGAATTGAAGAGTCTTGTTTGGTCTTCCTTGGAATACTGGTACATATATTTGACAGATGAAGTCCTCATAGATTGATCATCTCCTAGTGTGTTTTGCGTATGACGTATTCCTTCCTTGATTCTGATATCTCCATGGTTCTGTGTTCCATGTCAATCTACTTCATCGTTCACTTGTCAATCTTGTCACTTGGGTCCAGCTATCACACCAAAACATTGGCTTTTAAAAAGATAATGAAAATGCAATCTCAATTTTCATCCTGGCCTAGGTTATGTTCCTTAACATGTTTGTCACGTAAACTTATGCAACACTCATTGATCATATATATTTTATGGTTTTTTGGCTTCTTGTACACCTGACGAGTAAGGACGTATCTACGACCACTGTGGAAAAATATCTTGAAAAACACAAATTTCACCCATATAAATTAAATTTTTTGCATCAATTAACAGAAGACGACCCGGATAGAAGACTGCAGTTTTGTGAGGTCATGTCTGACCGCATAACCCAAAATCCCGGTTACATTAACTCTATTTGTTTTAGTGATGAAAGTACGTTTTATCTGAATGGAACAGTAAATAGACAGAATGTGCGCTATTGGTCAGACGTAAATCTGCACGTTTTTCGAGAGTGTCATACTCAAACTCCAGAGAAGATCAACGTATGGGCTAGTATTTTGGGTGACCATATCATAGGTCCAATATTTATGGCAGAAAATTCAACTGTGCATCTGTATTTAAATATGCTTCAAAATCAGATCCATCACAGTATTCAAGAAGTAGTTGGGGCAAACCCAAATGAATTTACCATGGATGTTACCTTTCAACAACATGGTGCAACCCCTCACTACTACAGATCTTTCCGAGAATGGCTTAACGAGAATTTTCCGGGACGGTGGATAGGCCGACGTGGCCCCATTGAATGGCCAGCTAGGTCACCTGATATGACACCCATGGACTTTTTTCTGTGGGGGTACATGAAATCTAAGGTGTACGTCACGCAGCCACAGTCACTCCAGGAACTTATATACCGAATAACAGATGTGTGTTACAGTATTACCCCGGAAACATTTAATAACGTTCGGAATTAATTTCACAACCCACTTTTTTTCTGTCAAGGCGTGAACGGTGAACATGTCGAGCACTTGTTAAATAGTTGCAATTGTAACTTAAATTCTGTTGCAATTAGAAGTTATTTAGGTTTTCAATTTATTTGTAAAATAATTGAAGCAAATTTCAAACGCTTGTCAGTTTGAAAACGCTTGGCCGATTTTCACGAACGAAACAGTGTTGGATAGAGAATCGGAAGGCCTTCAAAACCAGGAGCCACGTGACCCCCCTCCACATTAAAAAAAGTTGATGGTGACACTAGACCACGTGACCACAATCATTTTCAGCCAAAAAGTGGTAAAAGTGGTATTTTTTCACCTGAATTTTACCCGACCTCGACAGCTTGTTCCGTTCAAAAGTTAAGGGGGGATAGGACTTTTAACGTCCTCACTGTATATATATATATATATATCTATATATATATATATATATATATATATATATATATATATATCTATATATATATATATATATATATATAAACAGTGGGGAATAACGGGGATCTTCAGTCAGCACAAGTGTTGAACTATGAAAACTCTTTAATACTTCCTTCATTCAGCACAATAATGTCATTTACATATTTTAGGACCCTGAAGAATTCAAAATTAAACGAAAGCTCGGTCCATCGTATTAAAGAGTTTTTCATAGTTCAACACTTGTGCTGACTGAAGATCCCCGTTATTCCCCACTGTTCATACCAATTTTCAGTCGTTATTTCTAAATTTATATATATATATATATATATATATATATATATATATATAATTTGATAATTAGAGTTATTGTTGATATTTTGACCATGTCCTACTGGTATTAAAACAAAGAAATTATTGGAACCTATCTTCGACACATTTTGAGTTCTTATTTCTGGAAATTGCAAAGGCTTAGCGAAAATACCATAAAATTTGTGAATGTAACGGAACCGTTCGTAGACGCAATAAACTGACCAAGTTATTAACTCGTAATTTCAATATCATAAAATATCGATAAGAAAATCACTATGACTGTTTTCATTTCATATATTCCAAGTTCCTTCATTTTTATGTAATCGACTAATTCCACTTCCTCCCCAGTTTCCAGAGACAATCACCCCAATTCATCATTCCCGTAGAAGGATATGGGGTCTGAGTGGCGTTCAAATCCCAATCTTCATTGAACACACACCACGCAACACAAATTATATCTGAGAGTTTACTCACAAGAAAATATTTCATTATCTCCGACGTGAAGTAACGATTAATCACACGAACTGTCAGACAAACATCAGACAAAAAATAATTAAACCATCGAAACTTTCACCCCAACATATCTTTTCTACGATAAAAACTTTCTCGCGTTTCCCAAATTCTCCGATTATTGTTACAAGCATTTCCATAATTTGATTGCCATCTGCGGGGTAGAAAGTTTTTATCTCCACAAATGAGATGGAATTGTTTGTTTTCCATTCGTTCCTACCAGATAAGTGTGGAGATTAACGGGGTTTCGCGCATCTCCTTATATTTTTGCCGTTTTCTCGAATTCTGGGAAGGCGAATTTACTAAATTGAACCTTCAAAAAAATATCTGGTTTATACTGGATGAGTAAACAGTTCTATACCTTCAATGGGGAGCAAAAATTTCACTGGTTTTCAGAATCTCCAAAATTAACATGATGCTATTTTATTCAATCAATAGCGGACAGAATTTATTGCTATGGTCTGTTTACGATAAGTAGAGAATTACGCCATTTTTGGTAATTTTGTGTATCCAACTTAACAAAGTTGAAATTTTCAATGAAATGCGTTAAATATCGATGAAACTAGGGAAATTTAATTTTGAGGGTTGTCCAGAATTTGAGACATTGCCGAACCGAATGCTCAAGAAGGCAAATATATTTCCATATTTATATGGCAAGTCCGAAAGGTATATAACGCTTTCCTGAAGATAATTCTCAGGATTCTCTTCTGAATTACTTCTATGCAATTTATCACTGATTGTCTTAGGCCTCCCCAGCCTATGATATCGTAATGCAGGATTGCTTCGACCAATGCGTGGTATAGCATTTTCAGACGGCTTATTGAGATAATTGTTTTGATTCAGTTGATTTAATTTAAAAATAACATTTCTTAGTTTTTCAACAATCTCTTGTGCATGTTCATCCCACTCAAGGAATGGATCTATATGTCTGATCATATGATGGTATACCATGTTATATTGATTTGGGAGAAGATGTTTTAAGTGATGAGTTAATATTTTTCAGAAACTTTAATCATTTCAATATTGATGATTTTTCACGAGATGCTGAGAGATTGCCTTGGGGCGAGATTGTTAATTTGCACGACATAAATTCCAAGGTTCTCCTTCTCAATGAACTCATTACTAGCTTATTCGATAAACACGCACCCATTTGCACTATAAAAAGAAGACGTAAAACACTTCCTTATGTAACATATAATCTCAAACTTATGATGCGCGCTAGAGACAAAGCACATGCTGAATATCTGAGTAAAAAAACTCCAGCGGCAAGACAGTATTACGTCGAATTACGTAATTATGTAAATAGCGCATTGAGAAGCGAAAAAAACGCGTATTTACAATTTATCCTAAATAAAAACAGGAATAATAGCAAAATGACTTGGACAAATCTTGCTGAATGGGGAGTCACCACTAAGTCCTGCTGAAAAAACAACAATTTACCAACTAATTTGCGCCAACCCGAAGAAATAAATGAATTTTTCTTGAATGTGGCAGGCGATTCGATGATTAACGAAGATACTATGGCATTTCATAATAATAACAAATTGAACAGTGAAACTAATTTTCCCTTTGCAGAAATAAAATATGAAGACATTCTTACTGCTATATGTGAAATCAAATCGAACGATCTGGGTATCGACAACATAAATATTAAAATTGTATCCATCGTAATACACATTATATTGAAGAAATCAAACATATTCTGAATAAATCTTTGAACCAAGGCGTTTTTCCCAACGTTTGGAAAATGGCAAATGTAATACCTATACCAAAAAATAACACACCTATATCATATAATGATCTGCGACCAATAAGCATTCTGCCCTCGTTATTCAAGTATTCAAAAAACATGTCTCTCGTCAAATTAAAATATTTTTGGATGAAAATAAAATACTTCCTGATATGCAGTCGGGGTTTCGTCAAAAACATGGAACACAGACTGCCTTACTTAAAGTGATCGATGACATCGAAAAAGCTAGTGACAAATCAGCGGTCTCTCTTCTGGTTATGCTCGATCATAGTAAAGTATTTGATCTGGTTAATTTTGAATAACTTATCAGTAAACTGAAGTACATTGGATTCGATGAGATATCACTGAGATGGATGGCGAGTTATCTCACAGGACGGGTTCAAAGAGTCAAACTCAATCAAAATCTCTCGTGCTCCTCATTGAAAGAAACTAAATTAGGAGTTCCACAAGGAAGTATTCTGGAGCCCTTGATGTTTTCGATTCCTATATCCGATTATCCATCCTCACTGTTATTCTGCCAAGCCCATCTCTATGCAGATGACTTTCAAATTTATTTATCTGGCAAAGTCGATGAAACAGAAAATTATATTACACATATCAACCAAGACTTACATAAAACGTTAATTTACTCTGAAAATCAGGGTTGAGAATAAATCCTAGTGAAACAGTTGCACTATGCTTTGGACCACTAAAGACAGAAAACAGAAATATTAAATCATCATAGGCTCCCACTGAATAATGCTGACATCGAATGGGCTGATTCTACAAAAAATTTGGGCGTTATTACTGATTCCTTTCTTTTATTCGATAACATGTGGAAAAAATATTCAGAACATCTTTTTTCAAACTGAAGAATTTATATTAATTCAAGTATAAGCTTTCTATAGAAATGAAACTAAGGTTAGTTCAAACTCTGATTTATCCTCATATCGATTACAGTGTACTATAATTTCTTACCACAGTATAACAAGAATAAATTGCAACGTATTCAGAACGCTTGCATGCGATTTGTATGTTGTATACCATTCGGAGAGCACAGAACTCCTTACCTATTAAGTATGGTAAAATTAAATGTCAAAGCCAGAGTTCAATATCTTACTAGTATATACAGTATATATAGGTTGCTACAAACTCCTAAGTACCTATATAGTTTGATGATTAGAAGATCCGATCTTCATTCAGTAAATATCAGGATTTCAATATTCCCTTTCATAATACTTCGAAATTAGAAGGCTGCTTTTCATTTTTGGCCCCTTCATACTTGAATCATATACTACCATTACTGTATCTTTCGATTACTCAATTTAAAAAAGCATTGAAATCACAACTGATTATTTCTTAATGAAGATGTGAAAATCATCACCCATTCACAATTCGTATATTTCCAAATAACTCGTGTGTGAATAATGTTATTAATTTATTGTCCTGTTGCTAGTAGTCTTATTATTCCTTGAAAAAATATTGAGTTTTTTTTATTTAATGCACTTAATTTAATTATATTACCAAAATTCATGATAATTTTGGGAGGGGTGGAAGATAGCTTATGGCTGAAAAAAAAAAAAATCCCAGAAACCGGGCAGTTTCAACTATGCCGATTTAAGAATTATTTCACTTTAATATTATTATAATTAGGTCAATATTTCTCATATGAGGTGAATGATAAAATATCGTTTTTTTTAACGTTAAACTGTTAGTTTATTTTTACCTAGCCATGCAAACATTTTTTTCAGGTCGTCTTCTGTCGTTTTTTCACATCCTCCCATGATTTGCTTACGTATACGAAAACAGTGTCATCGGCAAAAGATATTATGGTACTCGGCGATTGTAGACCAAGTTGGGAGTTTATATAGATCATGAATAGAATTGGACCTAAAACTGTTTCTTGTGGAACGCCACAAGTGACACTTCTATCTTTACTAAAAATATCCCAAGTGACTACTTTTTGTTTTCGGTCATTCTGAAATCTTTCAGGAGATCGCGCACTATTCCGAGAAATCCCAAACATTCAAGTTTAACTAGTGAAAGACGATGACTCACCGTGTCATACGCCTTTGCCAGGTCTAGGAACACCGCCAGACATGGTCGTTTACTATCATGGGCAGAGTAAATATGAGAAGTCAATTTTCAATGGAATCTTGTGTTGACAGATTTGTTCAAAAGCCAAATTGCCTGGGCGAGATAATGTTACTTTTATTTAGGAAGTTAACGAGTCTTTTTATGTTAATGATATCGGTCGATAATTTTCTATTTACACTTATCACCATTTCTGTAGGGTGGTTTGATGTACAATCTTGAAGTGGTACTATGCGTTTTGAAAAAAATGTTAATTATAAAGCACAAGGTTGCACAATATACTTGCTACTGACCTTTGATGTTTCATTCGTTATAGAATCTGGACCTGGACCTGCTTCACAATTTTTAAGTTCATTGGTCATATATTCAATTTCTGATGTTTCACTATTTTCAATGTACATTGATTTTGTCAGACTACGTTCCTGGAAATTATAATTATCATTATTTGTCAAGCTAGCAGATAACGTGTTAGCAACATCCGTGCAATAATCAGTTGTAATACCACAAGAGAGTGAGAGTAAAGAGAAAATGATTCGACAGATTTTTCAAAAACTTGTTGCGAGGCAATAGACACGAGAGCCCAACGGCTAAATCTGGAGTGGAAATATCCGCCGATTGCTCTGATTTTTTGTGGGTTCCAGGGTTTCTTTCAATTTTGTGAGTTTCCACTTGAGGAGGCTCGATAGATATTTGTATGTGTAACCCTTACTATCGATATACTCTGTATATTCCGTAATATATGCGCTTTATGATTTCTATCTTTAGCGCACTTTAGGTAGTTAACTAGGAGTTTTCGTTATGTTCGTCCCTCTAGGGACAAATCCTCTTCACCACTATCCCTCTATCAGGTGTGCCTAGAGTATATGTGTTGTTTATATCTGTATCTTTCAACTGAAGTTCTAATTTAGTGTTCAGAATATGGAGGACGGATAAAACCAGGTTTCCAGATAGAATTGATTATGATGATGTTATTTTCGCGTAAGGTTTTTTTAAACTTTTGATTTTTTCATGAGTTCTTGCACTTCACTTTCCAAAACATCTATTATCGTGGAGCTTTTCAAAACTATGTCTTTCAGTTTGGTGATTGGTGAAGTTGAGGAGTCAAAAATAACTTTGTTCTGATCCGATATAAAGATTTTCAGACAACTCGCTGACTATTTCGACTATATTTGAAGTAATGATTGGGTGTATAATTTTACTCACTGTGGTTGGATTTTTGCTCCACGTTTTCAGATTTCCTCCTATGGATTGTTTCGTGATTTCACTCAATTTAGGAAAATTGATCTTCTTCCTACACTTTTGAACAGATTTTTCCAACCACTTTTACCCGTTTATTTAGGAGCACTCCTTCAAAACATGTATTCAACTTGTTGTTCCTGTTCTGGAAGTGCTATAAAACAATTTCTACCTTTTCTGTAGACTTGCACGCTATATCAAATTGTTGCTTGTGATTCATTTTACGACAGAGTTGTATCAAAATGATTATCACCCATCAGTTTTTCCATAAGTTTTAATAAAGAAAGTGCATAAAATTAGTTCTAACATTTCTGGAGTCTTGAGAGCTACTCAAATCGTGGCTTATGATGCATTTCATAATGTGGTAGGCGAATTGATTATCACCCCTCAGTTTTTCATAGGGAGAAAAACATTTGAAATACCAGATTAAAACAAGGTGCTATGAAAAAATTTATACCAATTCTGCACACCTGCACGGTGAATCAAATCATTGCTTTTGATTCACTGTACGATGTGGTGTTAGCAAAATGATTATCACCCCCTCAGTTTTTCCCTAATGAAGAAAAACATTTGAAAAATCTGATTATATCATTGAACAAAGTGCTAAAAAGCAAGATCTACCATTTATGTAGATTCTTATGATTCATTCTACGACGTGGTGGTATCGAAATGATTATAATCTCCTCAGTTTTTTCATAAGGAAGAAAAATATTTGAAAAATCTGATTGAGTTCAAAATTTTCAATAAAAGAAGTCAACCACCTAGTGAAAACAGACTTTCATAAATGTGGGATGTATACAATTTATTTCATCTATCAACTGTCAGGAAATAAATCGTTGAGTAGAGCACAAAGCATGGCACAATATAGAGAGAAATTAAAGAAACATCTTATCGAGAAATCTAACAAACTAAATTGTTTTGTAGTACCGATAACACAAGAAAATTCCCAAATAATGAATTTCAAACTTGCAGGAGACTGATGCACTCCTGGTGTTTAGGAGAAAAATATGGGAACGATATGGAAGATAAATCACTATATTTTCTCTGTAATTCATTTCGATTGAGATAGGGCAGCCACTAGAGGTAACGGATAAATTCACTGAGCCCCAAAAAACATCTAATTATAGAACAACTGGGTCTCAGAAATTTAAGCGTGTTTCAAACCTGAATCATTTTATGTACCAGAAAATTTGCGAAAATTAGTAAAACTGCGGTTCGGATGGTTTTGTTAACCTTCGGAATCGTATAAGCAAGAAGTTTGTCACAGAGACCCGCATATAATAGAACGAGACAGAGAGATAGAAGGAGAAAGTCACATAGAGGGGCATAACTTCGTTCCAAAAATGTACGCGATTGTCCTCATTACCAACGGAAGCAGATACAATTGACATATACATACTACCTGATGGTGTTTTAACATGTAAAATCGATTTGTTTGGAAAGCTTCGTTAAACTTGTGCTGTCAGTCCATTATTTTGCTGATTATTTTTTGACATTTCTAGAAATAAATGGAAACTTTCAATTCAATGTATTCATGTACGTTTTGGCCAATCAAAACATTATTATAGTGGGAATATTCTACCTAGAAAATTGTCGCAGGAATAATTTGAAGTATTTTGTTTTTATAATCTGACAACGATATTTTTAATTTGACGTCTGTCATCAATTCGCATGAATGTGAGAAATGAATCAAAACCGGTTTAGCACACATTGTATCATTGTGCAAGGAAATGTATTTAAGATCGTAACATAAAAAAATAATCTATAAATACCACACGACAGTTTGATAAAGTAGAGAATTATTCTCCAGGTTTCTTTCTCAAACTTGTTGCCATTTGGCAATAGCCACTCGAGCCCGTTGGGCTCTCGTATCTATTGCCTGGCAACAAGTTCCGGAAAATATGTCGACTTATTTTCACTTTATTCCCACACTCTTGTGATATTACAACTGAAAATAATGTCGAAGTTCTGCCTTGAGTTGCTCAAAGTCCTGACATGAACCCGATATAAAATCCTTGGGGAATTATTGTTAAGAAAATCCAGAACCAAAATCCCCTTGAATAAAAATAATTTATGGTCTCTCATACCTGGCAAAGCTTGGCAGGAATTCAGAATCTCACTGTAAATTTAATAGATTTGATGTCCAGAAGGATGCAAGAAGTAATCATGAAGAACGGGGCCATGACATATATTGAATTCTGATGTTTTTGTGTTGGTCTCGTATTTAATAAAACATGAACCACTTTTTTTTCTAATGAAATACCGATTCATTTTCTGATATATTTCTTAAATAGGTCAATAGGCAATCTCGCACGAATATCTACAAAGATCGATTCACACAATTAAAAAATGGTTTTCATGTTCAAGAGTTGTCCTATTATTAATGGCCCTTTTTTTCATCATTTTAATAATAATGAATCGTGTTGAAATACGTACTAGCTAACGCGCCTATTAATTTTTATTATTTTAATGATGATAGATCGCGTTACAGTTTTTTTGACGTAATATGTCGATTCGTTCTATAATTTGTCATTGCTTTTTCTCTTCATGAGTAGTTATCATTGCACTCTATGAGGAAAATTATAGTTTTGTGACGACTCATTTATACAATGACACCTCTGGGGTCACTCGTTCTCGCTGGCATTAGCTAATGAGGTTCGGAGAGTTGAATTGTAGATCTTATTTTTTTCTAATGATAACAGTATCTCATATAGCCCGGTTCACAAGTGCCATTTGGAATTTTTTCTAGATATGATTTACGCTTCGTCCCATGTCTCGCGAACAGATAGTTTGATAGTTATAAACAATTTAGTTATATAAAAAATAGGGATTGATTTTTTTGCAAACATTTCGGAAACTATTGCAGATATAGGAGATCCAAAGATAGCAGGATCCTAAAAAAAAGTCCGACCTCCCAGAACTGTAGCACTAATATTTATAATTTTAATTGAGAAGTGAAAATACGGGTGACAACAGATTTTTTTTTTAACCAATTGAATATGAATATTAAAGAATGGAAAAATCAGGCACTTGCTGGATTTATTATTAATTATGCTTTTGTCAATTCACAAATTCGTCCAAGTTGAAAGTAAACAAAAAACTTCGATAATTTTTAAACCCGAAGCCAGTTTTTTTTGAGCTGTTCTATAAATGCTTTAGAAAAGATTCTTGGTGGAGAAATAAAAAAAGTAAATTGATTTTTAAATATGTTTTATTATTGTTAAAAGCCATATGAAAATAATTTGTTTTTATTTTCTACTACAATTGTTTGAAAATATGTTATAAACAAATACATTGTTTATGAGATGGGTAGTTGATTTTTTTTCAATTATAATAATAAAAATTATGATCTTTAAAAAAAATATCGTTAAAAAAAAATTATTCATAAAATCGCACTTGTTGAAAAAAAAATTTTGCAATAAATATAAATATTAATGAACCATTTTTCCATTAGTATTTCTATAAAATAGAAATATTTTTCTGTGAATTGAAGAATCTACGATAAAAATTAAGTTATTTTTCTGTGAATGTCTAACAAAAAACAACTACTTCCCCGGCTAAAGCCACGCTGGACATTGAACTACATCTGATAGATATTCTGGAAAGACTCTAACTCAAAAGAACACATCTGGAATTGAAAATTTGCGTTTTCATTCAGATAGTTATTTGATTTTCCATTTCAGTCTTGATTTATATTGTTCTTTTTTATTCTGAAAAAAAAACTTTCAATGTTTTTATTTGTTTTTTAAATAAACAATTTGTTATAAACAAATACATTTTTGCGCTATATTTTTTCAACAGGGCCTATGACATCCTGCATAACAAACTTCAATATCATATTAAAATTGCGTTTCCGTTGAAGCGCTTTCAAGAACGGACAAAAAAATTTAATGCTTACCATCTTACTCCAGAAATTTATGAATTGAAAAAACTAGTTTTTTTTCACTCAGATTGTGCTAGAGTAAATGGAAACTTCGAAGATATAAGTGAGCAAAAAACACAAATATACTGGGAAAAACTGAAAGAAAACTACAAACATTGTGTAGAAGACAAAATAAACCAACTCGAACAATAAATCGAAGACTATGTGGCAAATCGTGAACCAAATTCAAAAAAAGGGAAGCAAGTCCAATATTATTGAAATTTGTGAAGGTAACGTTGAAGTCCCTGAAATCGTCTTGGCCAATAATTTGAATAGTCAGTTTACCATAGTTCCACAGCAAAAAGAAATCGATCTGAATTTTATGGAAAGGAATATCAAAACATGTCCCAACTCTTTCTCCTTGCATCCAATTACTGAGAATGACTTATTTATTATGTGAAAAAATTCAAATGCAACTGGCCATAATGAAATTTCAAATAATTTCTTGAAAAAATGTGGTTATCAATTCAGTAAACCAATAACATACATTGTGAATTTGTCTATGGAACAAGGAATCTTTCCAGATAAATTGAAAAAAGCATTTGTCTCACCAATCTTTGGAAAAAGTGACTCAAATCTTCACGATAACTACAGAGGTATTAGTCTCCTCTCGAGTATTTCAAAGTTTGTTAAGCTAAATATTGAAAACCAATTGTTGTCTTTTTTTTTCTGCCAATAAAATCCTCTCGCCAAATCAACATGGGTCCACAAAACACAAATTCAACCGAGCACGTAATTAATGCTCTGGATGGGAAACTACACATCTGTGGACTATTCATTGATTTCTCCAGAGCTTTTGACTCTGTTGACTATGATCGTCTTCTGCTGAAATTGGAACGATATGGTGTGAGACGAACAGCTTTGAGTTTGATGAAATCATACTTGATAGGCAGGACCCAAAGAGTATTGATTCAGAATTCTAAAAGTCAACCTCCAACTATTGAACAGGGCGTCCCTCAAGGCTCTATACTCGGACCCTATTTTTTCTTATATAAGCTAACGATCTGATTAATTACTTCAATAATTTTTCAGAAACTCATGTAATCGTTACGCAGATGACACAATTTTTTTTTGTCGAGGACAAAACGTGACACTCTCACAAATGACACAAACTGTCTACGATCAATTCATAATATTGTCAAACAAAAATAGTTTGTCTCTCAACATATTCAAAACAGAGTTGATGAAATTCACCCTGCAGAATATCCCAGAAAATTTCAAAATTAATGAGATTGAGTTACAACTAAAATGCTGGATCTTACATTAGATCACAAACTTACATGGACTGCTCACATTGAAACCCTATGCAAAAAAATACGTGAAAATGATTACGCATTGAGTTTCATGTCGGCGCACTGTGGTAAAGAAGTGTTGCTAAATCTGTATTATGCGACCATGCATTGTCATTTACGGTATGGAATTTTAGTCACTATCTTCCATCGTCAAGATGGTCCACATCTGATTTTATGAACATCCTGTTCATATTTTCAACAAATCAATCTAATCATACCCCATGACGGATTTAAATGTAAAAAAAACTAATTTCAAAGTGTCTCTTCAGAAGAAATTATTCTAACTTTTTCTATCTTTGCAAAGTGAGACTTCCTCTTGAAAATGTGTTTCCCATTTCTTCCGGTATTCCTGATGATCGTGAAAGTGTGAAATATATTTTCGTCGACAAAAAAGTATTGAAGACCTAGTGAATGCGATGCCTCTCTTGCGTCAATGTTACGAATGATTTCCGGTGAGCACTCTCTTTTGGAAAACATCCTTCTTTGCCTTAGTCATCTTTATGAGTTATCAATTAAGACTGGAATAGAACATCAAATAACTATCCGAATGAAAATGCAAATTTTCAATTTAAGATTTTTACTTTTGAATTAGGGTCTTTTCAGAATATATATCAGATGAGTTCAATGTCCACGTGACTTTAGCCGGGGAAGTAATTGTTTTCTGTCAGACAAAAAAATAACTTAACTTTTATCGTGGATATTTCAATTCACATAAAAATATTCCTATTAAATATTCAATTGAGAATGTTTTCCCTTTTCAACATGAAGGTATGCTTAGACATATCGCAATATGACATTTTTCTTAAGCACAGTGTTGAATTCTGTTTTGGATGTTTGTGAAAAACGCAGTATCTGTCATAATTTATAGTATATGTAGTTGGGTTTAGTTTTTTAAGGAAAATACGATTTCTATGACAACGAATAATCATTTCCCGAAGACAAAATTTAGCTTAATTGTTCAATTCAGAACAGCTGTGAAAAAATACAAAAAGCTCTCTTTCTCCGTTTTAACTTTTCAACAGATACGGCGTTCCTTCTTATCAGGGCAATACTATTATTCTCGAATGAAACAATCCCAATCATGGTTTATCGTCGAAAAGTGATGGAATTGCGATTGTAACTTCCAAGGAACTTTTCTGCGACGTATACTCATTCCCTCGCACATTTCGAAAGAAATGACGTTGCTACTTACTTCTAACGAAACCACTCGGAATAATATCTCTCCAGGCACGTATACCTCTTCAAAGTCCAAAACAAACTGAATATTCCATCATGCCATGGAGTTAACCTACTTGGTATTCGGAAGGCGAATTTAGGCTTCGAAAAAAAAGCTTTCTTAATTATTTTTCAGTTGGTCTGCTTTCGGGATGGCGAGGTCAAATTGAGCATGGACACTGATAGGATTAAAGACTGCGCCTCCTGCAGCTTTCTATCAGGGGATCCGACTCCCAGCTTGAAAGGTTTTTCCGATGAGATAGCTACATGAATAAGTCAGTTGTCGAAGTTCGATTACACATTCGACTTCATGGGGGTTTGATTTGGAGATCATGGAAAAGGAGATTTCTGTATGGCATAATGTGATATATGAAATTTTGTAAGTGGTAAGCTGAATGTGTGAAAAACATGACCTTGTTGAAAAGTTATAAGTTGAAATATCCTTCATCAGAAATGTCGGACTGATAATAGTTATTTATTATACAAGGGAAAGAGTATTAGATTTTAGCTCGAGACTAAAATCTAATATTTTTCCCGTGTACCGAGAGGGCCAAATTGGACACTCTTAAAGGGAAAGTTTCATTATCAAACTATATAAATGAAAACTGATGGCTGTGACTGGAGGTCAATTTTTATGACAAACTCAATGGTGCAAACCGCATATCGATATCTATCATCGTTTCTGAGTCACGGCATGTTTTTCAAAAATGTGCATTTTCGAAAAGTGGCTGTAACTTTTTTCCTGTCAAAAAATCTTTGTTTCTATGAAAACCTTTCGGGAGCACTTTTTTACGTAGAATTCAATGGTGTGAGTAATTTATTTTTTCAAATCATATATCAATAGTTATTAATGGAAAAAAAATTTTTTTTTAAATCAGACACATTTGATGTTTTGCTAGAATCACCTTTGCAATGCACAGCTTTTGGGTTTTTCATGTAGTTTTTGAAACGCACACTTTGAACAAATAGGCTTTGGACGATGCGGCGATAAAACAGAAAGCAAGTGTTTACTAGTAGCTATCAAATGTTAAGAAAGCTGTTCACAGCAGTAATTAAAACCCATAGTTTCAATAAAACTGATAACAATTTATAATATATTTACTACTAATAAATGAAACTCCAACAATAATAATAATAATGAAGAACGAACAAGAACAAAATATTTCTTCAGAGGAGGTATTCGAAATGTCTACCAGCGTCTCCCACACACAGGCGGCACCTTTTTTGAACAATTCTTGCCGAATTAATTAGTTCAATGGGAGTGAGAGAAGCAAAACTTTGCATGACTGCCGCTTTCAATTCGTGTCTAGAGTTGGTCGGCAAATAAGATCCTTCAACCTTCCCTAGAGGTGAAAGTCCATAGGTGTTAGGTCCGGTGACCAGGCCTGCCTACGGCTGGGTCCTTGGTTGGCTATCCAATTATTGCCAAAATTCGCAGCCAAAAAATTGTTGACAATTGCAGTGTTGTGAGGCGAAGCCCCGTCTTGCTGAAAATAAATTTTCCTGAGTTCAATTAGTGGCAATTCATCAACAAGTGGTTCCATTTGTTGCCTTGAAATTTCTAAATACCTCTGAGATGTGAGAGTGCCATTATAAATGAACGGGCCAATAATTCTACCCCTAAAAACACCTGCCTATACATTCAAACCAAATCTTCCTTGACTTCTCTGCTCCACAATAGAATGAGGATTTTGTTGTGCCCAAGTATGAGAATTGTAGCGGTTGAAAATGCCGCACTACTCACATACGCTTCGTCTGTCCAAATACAATTCAACGAAAAATCAAGCACTTGGTTACAATTTTCCAGGAACCACTGGCAAAAATCCATGCGGCGTTCAAAATCTCCTGGTCTGAGTTAATTAACTCCTGTATGGCTAGAATTTGAGCTTTTTCAAAATCCGCCCAACGTTAGTTCTTGATAGGCCTGTTGATATTTTTAAATTTCGTGTTTTGGGATTATTTGCAACAGCTCCTGAAACGACTATTTCTTTCCACTCCCTATCCCTATTTGATGCATATAATTTTGACCTTTTCTTTTCAAATTGACCACCATCAAGTGAGTTGTGTCGGAATCTTGCAGAAATGTCTCTAAAAGGTTGTCTTCTCTCTGGATACCTCTCGTGATACAAATAGCTTGTGGCTTCCGTATTTTCCACGGTTTGTATAAAACAGACATCATATCCCATTTTTAATAGTTCCCAACTTATTTGCAAATGTGTTTGAAAAATGAACAAAAACCACGAATTGAGGAGCGTCTTTACTGCCTAAATCAAAATTTGACCGCAACTAGTGAACACTTGCTTTCTGTTTTATCGCCACGTCGTCCAACGTCTACATGAAAAAACCTAAAAGCTCTGCATTTCAAAGGTGACTCTAGCAAAGCATGGAGTGTGCTACATTTTTGGAATGGTTATTTCAAGTTCTATCGAAATATGCAGGAATATACAGGTTGTCTCATTTAAAAACATGATGTATCCATTCATAACTATTGATGTGATTTGAAAAAATAAATTACACAAACCATAGAATTCTACGTAAAAAAGTGTTATGGAGATGTTCTCATAGAAACAAAGAATTTTTGACAGGAAAAAAGTTACAGCAACTTTTCGAAAATGTACATTTTCGAAAAACATGCTGTAACTCAGAAAGGATGATAGCTATCGATATGCGGTTGTCTTGAGTTTGTCATAAAAATTGACCCCCAGTCATGAGAAAACTGATGGCTGTAGTTTTCATCTATCTAGTTTGAAAAAGAACTTGCCCATTAAAAGAGTCCAATTTGGTCCACTCGGTACAATACACAATTTTCTTCTGTGACGGAGAAATCGACGATTCAATATTGAAAAAAAACATATTATTATAATATATTAAAGTCAGAAAATTATCGATGTGAAATTTGAATTTTCAAACTGGTAGGTTGTCCATTTGATTCTGTGATTTGATTTACAAATTTGCGAACTTTGTGGTTCTTTAGTAGTCATTTTGAATAATGTAAAGTTGAAAAATGTCTGATTCCGAGTTTTCTCTGACTGCACCGGAGTTAGTAGATGTAGGGAAAGTAGCGTTAGAAAAATTATTGCCTGCTAAATCGCGGAAAATTTACGAAACCTCTATTCAAGATTTATGTTGAATAAAGTCATGAAGTGTGTGTTCGAACACAGCAAAAAAATAATTACTTATTGGTGAATGAAATATTCAAACATAAACATAAAAAACACCAAATATTTTCAGTTATATGATCCTATCACCTTTCCCAGGGTATTCCAAAAATTCCTTGATAGGGCAATTATCATTTGGATTCCATAGGAATGGGAGAAATAATCATTTGCGATGACAAATATATTGGTTTCGGGTATTTTCACCCCTGTTCCGAAAAGCATTACTATTCATCTCATCGTACGAATTCATTGTATTCTCATATACAAGAACAAAACGAATTCTACACTGTTATATTCGTACATGATATTAAACCATTCTGATGCCCAAATTGGCTGAGATGGTTATACTCATTTTCATTCAACGCTAACGAATAGCATCTCAAGAAGATCGGAAGCACTCAGAGCGAATTGTATTTGCTAATTAATGTAATGCAGTCGGAAATAGTTATTAGCACAATGCAGTTAGTAAGCATTACTTGTTTCTCTCCGAATACTCGTTTTGCAGAAACATTTCTCAGTCGACGGTTGAGTGCTGTTTATTTCCATGAATGATGAATTCATGAGGCTCATCGAATTACCTTGCGCAATGTTCGAGCAATAAAGATAATATTTATATATCTTCAACATCAGCTTAAATTTTCAGCATATTACAGTAGAACTGTCTTGGAATACCTTCTGTAAGTTTGAACATTTTTGACTTCAAATAATTCAAGAAAATGTTGAAAACGGAAACATTCTAAATTAGGCCAATAAAATTAAATCGAAAAAATCGTTTTGAGGAATTAATTTCCAGCAAGCTGGAAATTGTTTAAGTACCTCTATTCGGTCCTAAATGCGTGTAATCTGAGTTTGCACCATCCCAGGTGGTGAGCTCAACTTTTAGTAGCCAAAAAACCGCCAAAGTTTTACACTTTTTGTAGTTTTTTGCTTGTAGATGGAAAACGGTGCGTCGAGCGGAAAATGTCATTCCATTCAATAATGCAGAAAATTGAATTTTGCTTCGAGAGACATCTGTAAACTCAAATTCGGTTCAGTGGTATTGCCGAAATCGAATGTTAAATACGAAGAAAATTTCGTAGTTCGGTGCAAACTCACATTGTGCGGCTTTCCAAGACGACATATCTTGAAAACAAATACTCCTATTAAAAAATCCATGCGAAACGAATCATATAGAATGCAATTTCACGTTACATAGAAACCGTAGTTTTCAAATTCAGTCATTTAGAATTTAAAATTTGGCATCAATTCAAAATCGGTGTTTTCGACGTTTCGAGTCATTTTTAACCGACGAAACCAAAAAGGAGGAGGTTCTCTATTCGACCCGTATATTTTATTTTTTTCCATCATATTTTTTGATGTATGATCACGCATAACTTTTTACTGGGGCGACCGATTCCGATAATTCATTTTTCAGTAGATAGGGTGTACTTCGAATTTGGTCCCATTCGAATTTGAGAGATGAAATACACCCCTAAAGGTAGCGAAATGAAGGATATTGATCACTCACCCTCTGAATTCTGGTCCGTTAACCGATTCTATCAGGCATAACTTTGTACTGGGTTCTTAGATTTGGATGATTATTTTTTTAATCGATAGGGTATACCTTATATTTGGATTTCAAAATTTCGAAATAAGCCAACCTTACGGGTGGAAAAATAGGGGATAATTTATTTTTCACTAGCGAACATTGGCACACACATACGTAGTTGACAATGACAGATCGCTACTGACATTATTCTTGTTCCACATCCGTCAAAATCAGTATATTTCATGAGAAGATGGAATGATATACAAAGTAATGAAATAAACTAACCAGATCAACGAAAATAATTTATATTTCAACGAATAGTGGAAGTAGATAATCATATTATTTAACTGGTAATAGTTGAAGTAAGGTGGGTAAGTAAGTATTTTGGAAGTAATCAAAAAACAAGTAGGTAGTAATTGGTAGATTTTAACCATGAAAAATTGAAAAAAAACTTTTTAACGAAAAATTAAACCGACGAAATACGGAACTGAAAAGTAGAAAATAAAAACTTTTTAACAAAAAATTAAACCGACGTAAAAATCTACCGAAAAGCAAAAAATAAAATGAACCTTCTTAGTCTTAATGATAATTGAGCTCCTAAACTGATGTAAGTAACTGATTTTGAGTCGGCGCCAAACAAACTAGCAATTGAATTAGGTGAAGCGTAAAATGATGGCAGCGAGATGCACGGCTGCGTTCTGATGACTTCTTTCTTAGATAATGATCTTCGATAATTGTTTGATTTGGCGCCGACTCAAAATCAGTTACTTACATTAGTTTAGGAGCTCAATTATCATTTAGACTAAGAAGGTTTATTTTATTTTTTGCTTTTCAGTTGATTTTTACGTCGGTTTAATTTTTTGTTAAAAAGTTTTTATTTTTTACTTTTCAGTTCCGTATTTCGTCGGTTAAATTTTTTGTTAAAAAGTTTTCAAGTAATTTTTACCAAAACAGCACTTTTTATTACTTTGCAATGTTGAAGTAATATGCACAACCTGAGTGGAGATTCGAGTAGTACAAATAAAAATCATTATTACGTTTATCAAAGTTCTGTATTACCATTAAATCTGTAATAAGTATTATTATTAATTTATTAATAAGTAAATTAATCATAGTTCTTAATAGTTTAGGTGCAATGAAGTAACAAGAACACTTGATTGATGAACACTTTATTGTGAAATATAAATGTAAACATGGTAGAAATCAATATATAATGGGCATGCAGCACAAAATGTTCGCATTTTTTTTATGTCGATGGCCCTTCATCTGAGAAGCTCGGAAGGAGCGATTGCATATCGAGGTCCTCTTCATCTGGATTATCTTCAAACGGACTATTCTCATCTATTTCTGCTTCTACGGCAATGAAGGCCACATCCTCATCCTCGAAGGGTGCAGAATTCGAGCATGACTGGCCGTTGCAGTTGAGGCATATGGTTGAACATTTCATGCCTACTCTTCGGCAGCTGCACTTCCTGTACACTCCTTTGTACATTTGCAGGACACACTGTTGAGAATTTTAGGTGGAGCTGGATCCTTGGTGTTTATGATGAAGAGCAGGCCAAGGTCTGTTCTCCTCCAACCCCAGCTCAGAGGATCATTTGTCTATATACCAGCCCTGGATTGAGGTCACCCGCAGAATATGTTGGGGGCGGCTGCATTTGTTGGAGGTGAGAGGCCAGCTCGAAAGTTGGCTTTGTTAGGGATTTTGAATATCTCGTAGCGGATTTGTCCAAGGAGGTCTCACCTGCCATAGATGAATGGCTGCCAAGAACAGTTGAACGGTCTGAGTCGGAGCGAGTTTTCCGGAGTCGAATGCGATCCGGATAATTGGCGATCCGGATAATTGGCGATCCGGATATTTGGAGTTCGGATAATTGGAGTTCTACTGTATCTATGAGTATAACGTAAAATTTTATTCTCTACAACTTTTATTCCATGTGTGTTTCCAATATAATAGGAGTAGCTGTTTCCAAGATCTGTCGTCTTGGCAAGTCACAAAATGTAAGTTTGCACCGAACTAAGAAATCTTCTTAGTTTTTAACATTCGATTCGATTACAACTGAACCGAATTCGATGTTTCAGATGTCATTCGACGCAGAATTCAGTCCTCTGCATTATTGAATCGATAACATTTTTCCGTCCGACGCACTGTTTTCCAACTACAAGCAAAAAACTAAAAACAGTGCAAAAATTTGGCGGTTTTTTTACTATCAAAAGTTAAGCTCACCACCTGGGATGGTGCAAACTTAGGTTACACGCATTTAGGACTTAATGAAGGTATAAAAATGATTTCCAGCATGCTGGAAATTAATTCCTCTGAATATATTAATTTGATTGGCCTAAATTGAATATTGAATAGAAATATTTTTCTGTGAATTGAAAAATTCTACGATATGTAGACTTTCGAAATAGTTTTTAATCCATTTTCATTCTCATCCCGGGTTCTTTAATTTTTTGACAAGGTTTTTTTCGAGGTCAGTGATATATCTGAAATGTTTCCTCAATTTTAACAAGCTCTTATTTACTTTCACCTGTCCCGATGTGTGATCAAATTCACAGTTAAATTTGACCCATTTCTAGTTGTTTGATCAACGTGAAATTTGGCAGGTGTTCATAGTTTCCGTGGCAACGCATTATGTAATTTTTTACGAAAAAACTAAATTGCGGAAGAGATTTGTAGGGTCTCAAATTATGAATTTTATGTCAAAATTAATAAAATCCAAATGGCGGCTCCAAGATGGCCGACGATCTCTGTGATTATGATCCGATTCGATTCAAAATTAGTATGTGGGTGTTTTCAGGGTCGGTGATTATGACTTTTTTGTCAAAATTCACAAATTCAAGATGGCGGACGAGTTTTATAATTATGGTCCGATTCGATTGAAAATTGGTATGAGTCGAAGATTATGAGTTTTTGTCAACATTCATAAAATCCAAATGGCAGCTCAAATATGGCTGATGATCTCTGTTATGATTCCTATTCTATTCAAAATTGGTATGTGGAGGTTTTCGGGATCGGAGATTATGAATTTTTCGTCAAAATTCATAAATGTCAGATGACGGACGAGCTATGTAATTATAGTCCGATTCTATTCAAAATTGGTATGTAGGGGTTTTTGGGGTCGGAGATTATGAATTTTTTAATAAATTCATGAATTTATTGAGTGGGTCTGAATCGAGAAAGATGAAATTACTAGTAATTAGAAATTCGTCAACTTTAGCTTGGACAGAAGGCTGGCCTTTAACTCTAGTCCAAGTCCTCTCATTCGAATAATTCGCCTTACCGTTTTTCCAAAACAATATTTGCATCGATATTTCCAATTTTATACAAGAACTGCTCCCTGACATAAAAAGTTCATTCGAATCATGCAACAATTTGAACAATTCTTTGGTTAATTCCGAAGATAAAATTATAAATTGAAAAAAAGTGGTGTCTAAAAGCTTGACGGCTCTGATTGCCCTGACTCATATATCGGAAAAACATGTAGACAATTAATAACTAGATTGAATTAACATTTGAGAAAAAAACCTGACGAATCAACATTTGGATTCCATTTGAAATTCAACAACCATAACTTTTGAACCATAAGGATTCGAAAATTTTCATAACATAGACAAAATAATTATTTGAGATTGGATTTGTTTGAAGAACTGAAAATTTATAAAGAACTTCCAATAATTATTATTGTTTGGACCCTCAAGTAAATTCGAACAGATATTTATTTCCCCTTCATAAATAGATTAACAACTGGAATTAAAATTTGAAATATTTTCAACTTCCTTGCATAAAATAAATTCTAATTTCACTGAACTTGCAATCTCGATTAGTTTTCACTTAGGTTGGTATTACCACTTCTCCTAACGGCAGTTGATATTTCAAAAAAGCAAATGAATTGTCATTGACCCATCCACCTGGTCTTTCGAATTCCAACATGTGATTCGTTAGATTCCAAGCCATTACTGAGTAATCTTGAACCAAATATGTATTTATCTATTGTAATACTTCCTGCACCTGACCTGTTGGTACTCAATCAAAATTTCAAAATAATTCAAATTACGGAAAACTTCCAGCAAAGTAAAATGGCGCCGATTTTGATGAAATTTTCCACAGATGCTTCAGAATGCGCTAAACTTTGTTGAGCAACCAAAATTTTTTCGCGGAAAGAGTGAAAAATTTTTTTCGTTAAAAAATATCCAACTTCACGGCATGTCGGTATCAATGAACAGTGTATTAAAAAGGATTATTTCACAATTATTCACGATACAAGAACTCTAAACAGTAAAATCTAGACTTTTGAATTTTCCCGCAGAAAGTTTGGATAAAAACGTAGTTTTCCTATTTGGAAATCTTTTCATTTGAGTAAACAGCAATAGATTTGAGATGATTGTCAATAATGTCACTTGTCATTCATGAGTATGTTAGAATGTTGCAATGTAAAAAAACCATGACATGAAGAGTAACATTCATTCAATTTAATATTTATTATGATAATCGAAATTATGTGAATTAAGGTAGAGAATCGATTTTTTAACCTTCTGGGGCATAATTCCGAAAATAACCGTTTGCGCGGAAATATCTTGGGTAAATATCCAGTCTCCGAAAATAGTTGAAATACTTTTCTCACTTGTTTTTGTCCTCTTAACAAGAATCCGAAAGAACGCAGTGCCCTCTCCGAGTTACATAGTTTTTTTCAGGTCTCACAATACCTCGTTCTTTTCACCATCAAATCACTCATTTTCGGCACAATTTTACATAAAATATAGCCAAATCTTGTTAACTCTTACGTAGAAGAATCTAACCCAACTTGGCTAACCTTGCTATCCAAGTTGATGGCCAGCCAATCAATTTTTTCAAAACACGATTCACTTTGCTCGCGGGCGCTTTCGTATCGGTGATTTATCTCGTTTTTCACAAATAATTATTTGGGCACAATAGTGACAGTCAGTGGCGAGAGGCAAGTGCACTGAATTAGGTTTCAATGGGAGCAGATATTTCAACAAATGCGTCATAAGTTCAGAGTGCGTCGGTCTGCTCTATGAATCTAATCCACTCAATGTATTAGGTAAAAGAAGGGAACACAATCTAATACAACTAACAGCTAACAGGTAACCTTGCTATCCAAGTTGATGGCCAGCCAATACATTTTTTTAGGACACGCTTCGCTTGCGAGCATTTTGTTAGCGGGGTCTTTTCTCGCTTTTTACGAATAATTATGTGGGCACAATAGTGACAGTCAGTCGCGAGATGCAAGTACACTGAATGAGGTTTCAATGGGAGCAGACATTCCAGCAAATGTGTATGTGCTTAAGAATCTTGAGATCTGGATTAAATTAAAAAAACTAAAGAACACGCTTTTATAGAAAACCAGACTAAAAAATTGAAAAAAAAAAAAAATTATTCAAAAAAAAGCGTGTGGTGCATGGTATCGCCTTGGCCAACAAATACCTGTGATCCGAGACAATTCCTACTTATCTGCCCTTGGTGTGTAATGTACTATATAATTATTGATACCATGCACCCCACGCTTTTTTTTAAATAAAATAAATTTTTTTCTTATTTTCTATTTTTTCAGTCTGGTTTTCTACAAAAGCGCTTTCTTTAGTTTTTTTAAACTATTATTTATTTCCTACTTTTTAGTGTGGTTTATTTATGAAAGCGTGTTTTTTTAAACTATCATTTTTATTATTTTTTTGCAAATAAAAAAATGGAATAATCTTATCAAATTAGGTAATCATAATCTCCGACCTCAAAAGCCACCACATACCAATTTTGAATAGAATCAGACCATAATCACAAAACTCGGCCGCATTTTAAAGCCGCCATCTTGAATTTTTCAATTTTTACAAAAGACTCATGATATTCAACCCCAAAAACCCCCACATACCAATTTTGAATAGAATCAGAGCATAATCACAAAATTCATTTACCATTTTGGAGCCGCCATCTTGAATTTTCCAATTTTGATAATTTCCGACCACGAAAACCCTCAGATATCAATTTTGACGCGAATCAGACCATAATCACCAAAATCGTACGCCATATTGGAGCCGCCATTCTGTTTTTTTTCCACACAAAAATTTCTTGATGCATTGTCACCGGAATTATGTACACTTGCCAAATTTCAAATCATTCGGACGTCTGGAAGTGGGTCAAAATCACGCCCAAAGGAGTCGGTTACAAACAAACAAACAAACATACAAGTGAAGCTAATATAAAGCGTGTAAAAAGCTCTCTAATTCAGAAAGGGTACGAGAGCGCCTCGTTTTCCTTTCGGATTCGTGTTCAGGGGGCAAAAACACGCAAGAAAAGTCTTTCAGCTATTTATCTAGAATTGAATATTAGGCGAAATCACGAACTCTTTAATTTGCCTCATATGTGCTTGAAGTCGAAATATAGTGATAAAATATTATGTGAGGCATAGTTTTTCCCAGAAAATATTGTGTTATATTCGAATAAACGCTGCTCTGAAACCCTCAAATTCAGTGAGACATTCAAACACAGGTTATTGCCGCTTCTTTTGACATCGTATGTCTAATGATTTGGCCAGTGTCACTTTCGTGGAACTTCTGAGGAAATGTTATATGTTTCATCCTATGAATAAACAGAACTTGTGTCAGCATATGTGATATTGAAAAGAAAACTCGTATTTGATAGCCGTCTTGATTTGTTATTCTTGAATAGTATGTATTTATGCCGAGTGCCTGCTCACATTGTAAAGAAATATAATGAATACCACTTGGCAACGCTGTAAATCCTGGCACTCTCAGTGATCGACGTGTTGCCAGTGTAATTATTTTTCGGAACTCCCAAGGAAATGGTATTCTGTTTTATACTATGAATAAAACAAAACTTGTGTCAGCATGTGTTATATTGGAATGAAGACTTCGTATTTGATAGCTTTCTTGATTCAGTTATTCCTAAATACTATTTATGGATACCGAGTGATATGTCATTACTTTTCCAGCCTGCTTACATTGTGAAGAAATATTATGAATAACGCTTGGCAACTTGGCGATCGGCCATAGTTCTGAACTTGTTACGTCACAACCTGGCGCCGTTTTCGCAGTGTTCAAACAGGAACCTTTGGGATTTTTTTTTTGAAAAACTACTTCGAAAAAATTAATGAAAAAATCCAACCTCTTTTCTCATCGTTCTGGACATTGTGGTATTTTTCCCAAAAATTAGTGATCTCGTCTATTGGCAACAACGTTAAAAAACAGATGCAAAGTTCTCTCTTTGACAGACGAGATGTATAACGTGATATTTCAAAGGATTTTTGATTTCTGAAAGTAAACTAACTATTATCCTAAACTTGAAAGAATTAATTGTTATGAATTGCATTGAAGAAGATATCGATTGGAAATTGAGGGTTCCATATAGTACGTTGCTGAAAAAATTAAGGAATTTAGTCGTACCAGGTAAGTGGAAATGGGTGTTGGTAGTTTGGTTCCTGTCAGGTAGTAAACTAGAAATTTATTTGAGATGCTTGATAATAATATATAATTTAGTTCCCAATCCCAAAAAGGTCATTTGGTTTCCGGGGACTACTCACGTGATACTTTGTGTTTTTGAATCGTGCTTGCTCAGTGACATTCAATTATTTTTGAAGTTGTCTTATTCTCGATATGAATCCAGAAAAAATCTTGAGTAGACGAGGAAAACAGTTATTGAGTTTTAATAACTATAAATACGGTTTTCGAAAAACCCTAAAAAGAGGTGATGAGCGATGGACTTGTTCAAACAGAAAGTGCAAATCATTTGTTCTTACTTTGGGCGAATGTGTTGAAAGTTTAACCATTACAAAACACATACAAGAACATTTTCATGATGCAGTTGTGTAGGACTTAAATCGCCAAATTGTTAATTCTGCCTGCAAACGAGAAGCTATGGAGGACCTGTCCGAAAAACCTGCGAAGGTCATTCGCAGAATATCACAGGAAAATCCCCCATCAACATTTACTACAAATGATATTGCTTGCGTAGAAGAATTCAGCCGTCTCTTTTTCCACCTTTTCTTTGGGCTGAGGATTCAGCTGAGCTTACACGAACCACTAATGCTTGTGAATCTTCTCATAAACATTTTAATGCGTCTTTTTATAAAGCACATCCAAACATTTTAATTTTTTTGGAAACACTTGAAGAATTTCAAATTGAAACTTATATAAAATTACAGAGCAACAATATTACGGCCCAAATACATAACAGTAAAGGGAAAAATCGTCAAAAATTTATAGCAAAAATGATAGAATCTTATTCCAGGAATGAAATCAGTCGACTACATTTTATTAAGTGTGTTTCTCTTCACTGTGCTGTAACTATTTGATATTTTTTCTTCATTATTATGAGTAGATGAGAAGTATGGAACGATATGTGATTGATGTTTGATGCAAATACCTATTACAATTTGTTTTATTTCTAAAATTTTTTATTTATAAATGCCTTAATGTGATATCTACATAAAATTATTTTCGTGTCTTTCTGCTACATGAAAGAAACTTTATTTCCAATTTTATTTATTTATAATAATTCTATTGCGAATTGTTTCATTTTTAAAATAGTATGTTCTTTTTCTATATTTTCTATAAGTGATTTTGATATGATTTCTATATACAATTCTTCTGATGCCCTTGCTCATACTGAAAAAAAAAAAATTTTTACAATTTTATTTATTATAATCTATGGTACATTAATATGTTAAAACCCACGCACAGGTTCACCCTTCTGTGGAAATTCTATATTTATTTATCGTTAACTAAAATTATTGTATATTCCAAATTGAATAGTAGATAAATATTATTATTATTATAGAAGCTTGTGTGATATATATGCTGTATGCATTGGATACCAGGTGAACTAAAAATGTCGGGAAACAAATTACACATAAAAATTAGGCAAACCCAAAATATCGAGAACCAAATTACACATTTTCAGACCCTTCTATATCTGGGAACCAAATTACAAGTTCCGTGGAAATTGTGATTGAAAAGTGACCTTTTTGAATCTTTCAAAGGTCATAATTCCGAAAATAACCGTTCCCGCGGAAAAATTTCGATGGATCTACTTCTATTATCGTGTTCTTAAGCATCTGTGGAAATTTTGTCAAAATCGGTGACATTTCACTTTGCTGCAGATTTACCCAAATTTCTTAACCTAATTTATCAATTCATAAATTCTTTGCTCTATTCAACTCGAGGATTTACATTCAGGAAGCGCTTTGCATATGTAACGAAATATACACTTTATACAAAACAGAAAAATTCCTTTTTCAAGCCATTATTTTGTAGATCTCAAAAAATTATCGAAGTTGAATATAGTTCATATTCACTGCACATATTTCGGCGAGATGTTCTGAAAACGTTATGTTGGAAAATCATTTCCAGGGATGAGCGTTATAATATCCGGAGACGATAGACGTGAATTATCATCTCCCTTGGAGGATTTCTCGTACAAATACGGATTTAGGTTTATGCTCCATGGGAACTCGGTGAAATCGGAAAGGATGAATGGCTAAACTGAAGAACAGAACTGTTTATCGGTGGAACGCAGGAAACGATCAGTTGATTCACTTCGAATACTTTGGAATTTCATAAATGGAAATGATCGCATCGATTTATGTGATGTAGATGTTTAAAAATGATGTTGAATTCTTCTTTCGAATAAAATGAGTTGATTTATTTTGAATGGAATGAGTTTATCCATACCTGATGCGACAATTATCGCGTATTTGATAATTATTGCTGCCTTGAATTTTTTTAGGCTGATACGTATACCTTCGAATGAAGAAATTAACAATAAACAGTTTTTGCTTTGAAAATAATAAAAAATATTTTTTATCGATCGGGTATATAAAATTATTATTCGATAAAATAAATTATAAATTTAATATTTGGTCGTTTTGTACTAAAATATTTAACTAATTAAAGATAGAAACCAACCAAAAACATCAATGTAAACCTTTTTTAAAAATAAAGGATAAAAAGTAATTCCCAAAGTCCTTAATATCGGTATATTTCATATTAAAGCAAAACAATTATGTAATTTTTCAATATTTCGAAAAATATTATTTAAAAAAGTTGTTGATTTTTCAATTTTTCATCCACCTGCCAAATTTGAACCAACTTAGACATTTTTTCTCGGTTTTTTCTTATTTGTCGGCTAATTCAAATTTCGTACAATCTGAAAACACCACTTGAGATGTAATACTGATCTATTGAAGGGTTTTTTTTTCAGTTTCACAAATGTTTCTAATTGGATATTTTCAAAAAAATAAAAAAAGGTAAAAAAATGTAGGTAACACTTGATGCAAATTGGCTCTAGTTTCAATATTCTACAGAGCCAAATTCATTCTACTGATTCCTATAACATACCAAAGGAAATTTTTTTCCATCCAGGACTAGCTGAGCAACGGTGTGTCCAAGTGTTTATCAAATATCATACAATTTCACTCACTAACGATTCATCAATGTAAAAGATGGGCACATACGAGAAAATATTCATTCATGCAAAACGAAAGAGATTTTTGAGGATTGTAATATAACACCTTCATCCACTTGTCTCTCCAGTCCCTAAGTTCGCTTGTATCTTGAAAATTGCTTGTAACAGTAACATAAATACTGTATGGCAAGCAATTGATTGAAATTCAAATGGATCCACACAAAAAATTGCAGAATAAAGTCTGAAAGATTATTAACAATAAAAATAAATCCTTCCATGAAAAACAGAACCATTTTTCCTCATTTTAATGAAAAAACAAATAAATGTTCGGATATCCGTAACCAGCTCTAATGGAACCTAGAAAAAGCAACACTCAGGTGAATTGGATGAGAATTAAAAACTCGAAGTACACTATGAATAAATAATAGTTTAAAAAAACTAAAAAACACGCTTTTATAGAAAACCATATTAAAAAAATATAAAATAAGAAAAATAATTATTTTATTTGAAAAAAAGCGTGGGGTGCATGGTATTGCCTCGCTGTGTAATGTCCTATATAATTATTAAAACCATGCACCCCAGGCTTTTTTTAAAATAAAATAAATTTGTTTCTTATTTATTATTTTTTAGTCCGATTTTCTATAAAAGCGTGTTTTTTAGTTTTTTTAAACTATTATTTATTTTCTACTTGTTAGTGTGGTTTATTTATGAAAGCGTGTTTTTTTAATTTTTTTGAACTATTATTTTCATTATTCGTTTGCGAATTAAAAAATGTAATAAACTCATCAAATTAGGTAATCATAATCTCCGACCCCAAAAACCCGCACATACCAATTTTGAATAGAAACAGACCATAATCTCAAAACCCGGCCGCCATTTTGAAGCCGCTATCTTGAATTTCTCAATTTTCACAATGCAATCATAATATTCGACCCCAAAAACCCCCACATACCAATTTTGAATAGAATCGAACCATAATCACAAAAGTCTGCCGCCATTTTAAAGCCGCCATCTTGAATATTTCAATTTTTACAGGAGAATCATGATATTTGACCCCAAAATCCCACACATACCAATTTTGGATAGAATCAGACCATAATCACAAAATTCGGCCGCCATTTTCAAGCCGCCATCTTGAATTTTTCAATTTTGACAAAAGAATAATAATCTCCAACCACAAAAATCCTCAGATACCAAATTTGAAGTGAATCGGACCATAATCACAAAACTCGGCCACCATTTTGAAGCCGCCATCTTTAATTTTTTAATTTTTACAAGAGAATCCCAATGATCGACCGCCAAAACCCCCACATATCAATTTTGAATAGAATTTGACCATAATCACAAAACCCGTCCACCATTTTGGAGCCGCCATTTCGAACTTTCCAATTTTGACAAAAGAATCATAATCTACAACCACAAAAACATTCGGATACCAATTCTGAAGCGAATCGGACCATAATCACAAAACTCGTACGCCATATTGAAGCCGCCATTCTGTTTTTCCTTCACACAAAAATTTCTTAATGCATTGTCACCGGAATTATGTACACCTGCCAAATTTCAAATCCCTCGGACGTCTGGAACGGGTCAAAATCGCGCCCAAAGGAGTCGGTTACAAACAAACAAACATACAAGTGAAGCTAATATAAAGCGTGTAAAAAGAATTCACCTGGGTGAATATCCATCTGGATATCAATTTCTATTACAAATTTGCAACTACTCTTACTTTGAGAGATAAGTGCCATGTGAAGTGGAATGAATAGAAAAATCGAATTTAAACGGTTTTCTTCACATAAAGGATTCAATATAAAATTGCTGCGTGGTATTTGCCAGGAAAGTAGTTGTTTTTCACCTGAGATCTACCTTTCTCTGGTTCAATTTTATATTGAACCTTTATGTGAAGAAACCGTTTAAATTCGATTTTTCTATTCATTCCACTTCACATGGCACTTATCTCTCACTATATGCTAGACGGGCTTGCCAATTCTACTGAGAAGGAATCTTTATTAAGAAACCTATCGAGGTGGGAGATTTTCGAGTGTTTCTTTCGTCACTAGGTACCGCCAGTTAAAGTTTATCTTTTCCGGCGTACCTATAGGTGTTACAAGATCGATGATGGTTTGTTTACGTTGTGTCTCACTTCAGCCAAAGTTCTTTGGACCTTTGGCTGGTTGACTACTCCGTACTGATGAGGGCCAAGAAGCCTGAAACCGGTATGCGGATTGTTAGGTGAACACGACATAAATTAAACATAATCGAGCTTATCAGAAAGAAACATTTGCATTCAATGTCCATTGATATTTTATGGAAGTATGCATGGATTTTCAGGTGAATATCATTCAACGTTCTGCGTGGTATTTGCCAGGAAAGTAGTTGTTTTTCACCTGAGATCTACCTTTCTCTGGTTCAATTTTATATTGAATCCTTTATGTGAAGAAAACCGTTTAAATTCGATTTTTCTATACTCTTACTTTGTTTCGAAATATTTTTTAATTATCTGCAGAACGGTAATTCACCTCAATTTATCGTTCTTTGCAGACATAGTATCCCGGTTATTTTATTTATTCATGTGGAACTCGTGGTATAAAAGTTAACTGGTAGTTATCTTACATTCTTAAATGTACGGAAATGAAGTGGAGTGAAGTTATGTATTCCAAATGTTCCGTGTTTTTCCACATCGAAAACTATTTTATGTCATACACATAGTAGAAATGAATGAATTAACAGAAAAAAACGCTATGACTTTTTTAACATTTCGAATATAGGAATTTTTGGAAAAAAGTAAAATTTTGTTATGCATTATCGTTGATTTAGCCAACACCTTATTACGGTATGCCAAAGGAAAATACTGACCACTCTAGGAAAAGTCGGCTTTCGGAAAATCTCCGATAACCTAACCAAAAATTACCTGAAAAAAACAGTACAGGTGAACATAGGAGACAAAAAAGTACAGCCACCACTATACCTTCTGGCGTTCCTCAAGGAACAATACTTCGTCTGCTCCTATTCAACATTTATATCAATGATCTCTTCAAACAAGATATTGCTGGTGATATAGTCGCTTCCGCTGACGATTCAGCGGTTCTTCACCATTCGGAGACTTTTGTGGGGCAGAAGCCTTCCATAGTCCTTATTGATTGAATTACTATTGAATGAATCAATCACAATATACTGTTCAAAGTACCGCGCGCGACACCGCAATACTAGTCTGATTCAATGCTCATTTACTTGTACTGTCCACTAATCAACTCATTGCTCCTGCGATTTACTGGTGCCTTTTATATGGGGGAAGGGTCATTGGCACCCGAAATATTTCGCGCCTATTTCTAGATTCTTCTCGATCGATTTTTGGGAGTGTCCGGTAACGTCAACCAGTCGACCTCACTACAATTTAATCAACAGGCAGTGGCGCAGTGAATTCGTAACAATATAAGATGTAATCTTATATTATTCTTCCTTGAAACTGGAAGGGGGCAAACTATTTCTCAAATTTTCAGGTAAGTAATTGAGGACTTACGGGCCTAGAAACTTGTAGCTTTTCTGACCGTTGGTTTTGGCCATGAAAGAAGGTGAGTATGTTTGATGTCAGTGCCTCATATTCTCATCATGTTCAGTTCACGTTCGATCGGGATTGGAATGGATCCTTTATTCTAGATACCTCATTTCCATATATGATATTACAATGGGGTTCTCACCTATAACTAGTTTCTGGAAATTTGGAGAAAGATTTGTTGGAATTAAAAGCGAAGAGTTTATTTTCGACCATTCCTCCATAATCTTGAAATCGAGTTATTTTTTTCAGAGATTTACAAATTTCGCACCATAGCCCAAGCAGCATCATAGTGACGGAAACTCGTACTGCAACTTCGACTCGGTGGTTATAACGTAATCACTAAATCTACCACTATCCAGTTAGAATATCTGAAATTTTATATTTGTGTGGTTGTAGTCACGTAACTCCCATCTATGGTAACCATTCCACTGTTCTTCAACTTGTTAGTGTCAATTGTGGTGCCTTAAATATTATGGCCTCAAAGCAGAATCACCTTGAAAGTTTTCAAATTCGAAAGTAGAAAATAACCGTTGCAGTAACCATTCTGTACCACTCAAATATCACTTTGAAGTTACAATAACTTTCAATAGAGTATGATAGTTTCGGTGACGTTTTAGTTACTTCCATCAAACCTTCAATGACAGGCACTTGATTATGATATGGGGTGATGGTTGCCACGTTCTTGCTATTGTCATAAGTGATTGCCACAGTTTGCATTCAATAAAAGTCGTCACAAAGTAACAATTACCTTTGAAATTCACCATCAAGTGACCGTGGATTGGTCCATGCGATGACGAAGGCTAACTTAACTTTTCTTAAATTATTTTATTGTGGCTTACAGAAAGTTTGTTTTACCTGTTACGTGAAACGTGAATGAAATCTGTTCATAATAAAATGGGTTATGCATTTTCGAAAGCATTTTTTCTTGAGAGATTTGAGTACATAATTTCAGTTGTAAGTTATTTCCAAAATGTTTTCCTCAAAAAAAGAGTATTTAGATGGCGCATGCTCAGGTTCGAGTTCACAGTAAACTTTCAATCGTTTTAATTCAATCCCGATTAGAAGTATTATAATCGATCGAGTGTTAGAAATGAATCAGGCAAAATGCAAAAAAGAAAAACATTCATTATAAAAATATGTTGCTGGACAGAGACTGAGCTACTGTAATACCGTGTAAGGTGTTATGTTATTATTGTTTTTTTTTATTTTTTTGGCCTTGATGGAAGTATTTATTTTTATGGTAAATTATGACATTGAAATTTTATTATTGTAAGAAATAATGGAAGAGCTCATATCATAGTCATTTAGTAATTTTTTTTTTCATTGAAGTAATATTCATTAAAGTTGTTGAATTTATTGTAAGTGAAATATTTCTCTATATGGTGGTTACTGGAAGTCAACCATGAATCTTCGATGGGAGACTCAAAAATAATCTATTATTGGTTTAGAGTTTTATTGTTTATTTAAGTTCGGACGTTTGTTCAGATTCCTTCACAGTTAAGTGTTATGGTCTAATTGCCGTTGTAATGAAATAACAAGAATTCATCTAGAAAAATCACTCCATAATTAGTAGCCTATAGGATTTGAAGATACAAAAGTACCACTTAACTGAAAGACCAATAAGGGATTTTAAAATAGGACTACGCCTTGACGGTTACTTGAAGCGGAAAAAAATGAGATGAAATTCATGAGTTCGGTCTGTGAACTTCACCCGAACAGGCGTGCTAGGTTCGGTGGAAAATGTTTGGTAGCGTCGATGGATATTAATATGAAATTTTGGGATAAGGTGAGTTTTTCGTGAGTCAGAATGGGTGGTGTTAAAGTATGGGATTTTCATTGTATCGGTAAATCGAAAGGAATGTCTATGAAACATGGGAGAGAAAACTGGGACAACTATTTGGAAAAATTGGTTATTGGAGGCAACAATTGTTCTACAGGGTAGGTGCTAAGCGTTTAGTAAAAAAGTAGTTTAACGCTTGCTTTAATTTTATTGTTGGGGTGAACCACATGTACAAAAATCGTTCGTATTTATGCAGGTGTATTACCGGTTCTTGTTTCGACGCCAATGCACAAATGTTTTCATTAAAATCAGAGAATTATCGGTAAACATAAAATATGAGGGTTTTACGGGAAATAAGGATTTCATTTATTATTATTTCATTATTTTTTTACGATGTTTTATTTTTTTTCATGCTTTTATTCGATTGAAGTATTAAAGTTATCTGGTGTATCATTTGAAAATAGAGTAAAGCAGAGGATACATTGAATTATATGTATAAGTCATCCTATTTGAGAAGAAAATTATATATATATATTATTTCATATTTATAAAAAAATTATTTGAGGAAAAGACATGCTATTTGATTCATTGGAAAAGAAAATTTGTTCAAAATAAGACCTCGCATGTTAAGCCAAGACCGAATTTATTGTCCTGAAGGACAGGTGACTGAAATTAATCAGTACCTTACAAGAGTTTTTCAAAATCTGGTGATTTAACTTATTTTCAAAATTTGTGCAATGTGTCAAAAAATCTATTTTCGGCCATTTCGCTGGTGACAGCTGCCCGTATAGTATTCAAGATATTATATGTATTTTTTTGGTCTTATTAGAAACAAAAAAACCAGATAGTGTGACTATATGAGACATCAGAGAAAGATAGTGTTAGTAAGTATGAATAATTTATTTTTGTTCAAAAGTACGGTATATTATTGACTACTTTCACACTGCTGACCAGTAGCGGGATTGAAAAAGTATAGTATACATTTTTCTGAGTAATATAAGAATTCAATTATATATTTTTTCTTATAATTTTTTATATAAAACAAAGTACAAGTCTAACAATAGCTACTACTTGTACAACTGGCGACATCGGCCAATTTTTTAAGAATTTATTTTTTTTCTTGAAAAAATTAAAATAAAAAAAGATGGTAATAGTCAATTGACATCTTTTACACTACATATCAATAACACAAGCGCACGTTTTTGCCAGGTAACCACATCGTGGTTGGAATGTGGCTATCTGAGATCCAGGAATGTAGATCGGAATGTAGTGGCCACCAAAAAAGTGTTCCCCATTCTGGTGGCAGTAGTTGTAGTCCGTCCACTGAAAATGCTACTTGGGAGATGATAACTGCATCGTCAGGGTATGGTAAGGTTTATTATTTATATCGGTATTTTCCGAAAGCCAATTTCTTTTTGGGATCACACTTCTATTTCTGTATTTCTCGGTTTGGATCTTATATTTCAAATTGGGCTGAGATCAGTTTTTTTTGTAATGGTGAATGACCAGATTGAAAAAAAAAATCCCAACTGGACAAATGGGAATATTTTCCTGTGGATGAGCGATCAGAGTTTGGTGCGAAATGAAATAATTTCGGTGCCCAACTCACAATATGGAACACGCATGATTTAATTTCGATCTTTCTTTGTATGGTCCCTAAAAATTACATCTCATGTTTGAACGTGTACCTCAATTCAATCTCGATTTGACCTTCACTTGAGTAACGTCCACACTAGCGCTAAATGTGGTCGTTTCAGGAATAGATAGTCAAAACTATTTCTTATAATCCAAACATGGAGGGATGGCGCAGTGATTTAGCGTCTGACTCCAGACTGAGAGGTTCTGGGTTCGATTCACAGCCAGGAGAGAGATTTTTAATTTAAGTAGTAAGAATTTAAATTATAAATCGTTCAGCCGGGCTGAGGATGTCCTTCGACGATTTGCTGTTGCGTTCAAATCAACAGTGCTGATTCTAGGTGGCGTATGAAGTTAGTAACAAGGCCTACCCAGAACACTGTGTGAATGATAAAATCTATGTTGTGATTGTCCCGAAATAAATTATTAGGGGATGCAGTATTGCTTAGAGTAAGACAACCTGCATCCCAACATACAAAAAACTCCTTGTCTACGTCGGTTAGAGTCCGCATGGGGATAAATTATCCGCAAGGTGCAGATGCTGGGCATATGTTTACAGACGGAACCCATTAACCAGAGAGAGAGAGATATAACCCAAACATAAATTTAACTCCACTTTCAATGTGATGTTTCAGTAACAATCAAAAAGACTATGATGATGAAGATATTAGAACAACATATGAACAAAGGCAGATGAAATTAGAGTTAATTCGAAGCAACTAGCGGTAAAAATGAAGTAACGATCAGAGGCGCTAGGAGTACGTTTTTGAATTTCGAATTATGAAAAATATCAAACATTTTGTCAATTTCTGAGTTTGTTACTAAGTTTTCTAGGTGGTAATCTTCATGTGCGAATCAAAATATTCTAGAAAAGGGACACATGCGAGTTCCTTTTTCACTGTAACATAAATATATATTGACTAGTACTGGATTTGGCAACAGGGCCTTCCCAGAACACATAACTCACACCCAGAACACACAACACACACAATAAAATTAGCTTAGTGATCAAAGATGTTTGAAAAAAATGCCTGCAGGACAATATATGAAGAAAAAATTATCAATATCGAATATTAAACAGTAATATCAGTTGAAAAGGGAAACATTGTCAATAGAATATTGATAGACAGATTTTTCTATGAATTGAAAAATCTACGATTAAAATGAAGTTATTTTTTATGAATGTCTAACAGAAAACAACTACTTCCCCGGCTAAAGCCACGTGGACATTGAACTCATCTGATAATATTCTAAAAAGGCCCCTTACTCACAAGAAAAAATCTGAAATTTGCATTTTCATTCAGATTGCTATTTGATTTTCTATTCCAGTCTCAATTAAGAACTCATAAAGATGAATGAGGCAAAGAAGAATGTTTTCCAAACGAGAGTACTCACCAGAAATCATTCGTTACATTGACGCAGGAGAGACATCGCATTCACTAGGTCTTCAATACATTTTTGTCGAAGAAAATCTATTTTACGCTTCCACGATCATCAGGAAGACCGGAAGAAATCGGAAACACATTGTCAAGAAGCAATCTCACTTTGCAAAGATGGAAAAAGTTAGAATCATTCCTTTTGGAGAGACACTTTGAAATTAGTGTTTTCTGACATTGAAACCTATCATGGGGTATGATAGATTGATTTGTTGAAAATATGAACAGGATGTTCATAAAATCAGATGTGGAATCATTTGCGACTGAAAGATAAACTTCAGTCACTATCTTCCATCGTCAAGATAACCTCTTGTGGGGTATTCATGTTGAAAAGGAAAACATTCTCAGTTGAATATTGATAGAAAGATTTTTCTGTGAATTGAAAAATCCACGATTAAAATGAAGTTATTTTCTGTGAATGTCTAACAGTATTATATAATTCGATGATTGTGAATTCTGGAGAGTAAGTGGATGATAAATACAACATCGAATTCATTATCTGATTGAATAAGTCACTTGTTCTCATTATCCACATAACCCAAAAGTTGGCATCTACTCCCCCTCATGAATGTGTTTTGAGGAAACAGTTACCTCATGTAACATTGATATTCTAAACTCTGACTCTGCCTAGGGACTAAACAGCCAACTGGCAGTTGTGGGCTCTTTATAAGTCAATATTTAATTCAACATCGTACTCGGGAAATACGCTTCAGATGTTTTGCATTCCAACACAAAATGTATGACATGAATTAATGTGATATATCAATCTCAATGAGAGGTTCCATAGACGTTTTCTAAGGAACGAAAGCTTGTAGTAATATATGTTTGATGAATGTTTGACGACAAAGCTAAATGGAAATTATTTACTTAGAATTACCTATAATTAGTAAATACAAAAATTGAGAAAAAAAATTCCTAAGTGATGAAAAGAGACGATAATTGATAATCATAATTTTTAATACGCACGTGTTGGTGAGAAAATTCTGAATGTATTTTTCAGATAGGAGATAAACTGACATACATTCCGATATACCAATTGAATCATCCATTTTCATGACATTTCCACAGATATTTTGAAATATGATACAATCGTGGCGTAGTTACGATGGTATCTGGTCATATGTTCCTTCATATTTTCTTGGTAAAAGTGAATGGACAGATGAGCGTTCGACATCAGTTTGGCTCAGCGATACTCAACCTAAAAGTCGAAACATTCCATGTGCCTAAAAGTGCAGGTTTCTGAGGTAATTGAGAAAACCTGAAGATATGTCCTTAGTAGAGACATAATTTCCTATGTGCAATAATCGCATAATGCCCATTCCTTACAACATATTGGAATATGTGTCAACCTCCAGAATATTTTTAATGTTGGGCGAATCGGAAACATGTCAGAATGAGACCAATAACTCCATACTTTGATCGGATCGATGTCGTGGATTCACTAATATGTTACCATACTTTCTTGCATATGATTGTTTCGACAGATCAACTGACAAATCAACACAACCTCAAATTCATAATACTCCACTTAGATAAAAGTTAGGTGCGAAAAACTGAAGATAAGTACTTTCAGTTTGTTGAAGTTAATGTTGGTATCATTATCAAAGCCATTTCTGATTGAATTATCTAGGAAAATATTATTTATTCATCATGTATTTGATGAAGGAAAACAATTATTGTGTATTAATATCAACTTGAATGATTTCTTTCGATTCGTGATACCTATTTGCGAAGTCGAGCCTTTCATACTAGTTTGTGGAAGGCTATTCAGTACACCACTGATCAACGCATAAAACACACGAAATTTAGAACTTAAAAGAAACGTAACCTTTTTTCATTGTTTCGGGTAGAAACACACTGGTATATCGATAATTACATTAGACATAATTTACAGTAACCCAAAACAGTTTGTATTATTGTCAAGTCATCTGTCAACAATTTCATTCAGTGAACATCGTTCCAAAATAGATTATACATTTGAAAAATAAACAGATATGCATTTCGTTTATGGTGAAAATTATATCAACATAGATATCCAAACAGACATCATCCACATTCCACTAATTTTATAGCTGTGCATCGACGATTGAGGGAAACGGTTTCCTTTAAATTCAGTTAGAACCATTGTGGTGCGAATGGAACAAGGAGATATAATGTTACGGAAGAACAAATTCTTGAATGATTAGCAGCAGATCCTTCTGCTATTTCGTATAGGTTACAAGTATCACAATCAACAGTAAGTCGGGAAAAAAATATCTATTATATTGACGAAACTTCAACAAATTGAGGATACCATTGGTAAAATATGACAAGTTGAAAATATGAAATGCGCGAGGCAAGCTTTCATGGAAGGATGGTCCACTGGAATGAAAGCACCCTCGGGAAAAGGTGAAAGAATAATAAATATCAACATTGGTAGCAAACATGGATTTATCGATGGTGGCTCACTAGCATTTCAATCAAAACGGACTGAAGACTATCATGAAGACATGAACGCTAATGTTTTTGGAAAATACTTCCAGCAAATGCTAGATCTTATTTCTCCTGGGTCTGTTATAGTCATGGATGATCCTTTTACCACTCAAAAAAATCCGAAAAAAGAGCAACGTCTTCTTGCAAAAAAAATTACATCACTCATTGGTTTACTTTAAATAAGAAGCCATTTCACAGAAACATGCTGGAAAAGGAGCTACTGGAAATTGTGAAGATAAAAATATTCTTACGAAATTTGTTTTAGACGAAATCGCTTCAAAACGGAATATAACGGTACGTCGCCTTCCGCCATATCACTGTGAATTAAACCCCAAAAAATTGCTGTGGGCGCAAGTAGAAGGGTTTGTAGCAAACATAACATTACGTTCAGAAAAAGATACTTCGAAAACATCTTGCAAGAGCGAATTAAGACAGTGGATTGCGAAAAATGGAGCAAGTGCTTCGAACATGTGATTGGAATAGAAGAGAATGCGAGAAGCTGATAACATGCTAGAAAACACTGTAGCCCCTCATCATTTCTCTCGACCCCAACGACGATAGTTCATCCGGCTACTCGGAATATGAAGGCTAAAACTCAAAAATCAAGTTGTCAAATTGTAAATATTAGATTTTTTTATAAAAATTCAATTTATTCCAATTTATCTATTTTCGTGTTATTATTATTTTTATATAAGTTTTTATCTACTCATTGTTGGAATAATCAATATCTCAATTATCCCTATCTCTATAATTATAACCATGTATTATTATTATTATTCTCATGAACTAGTAACGCCGGTGCCACATAAATTTCATTCAGAAAACTCCTCTTTCTATTGTTATGAAAATTAAGGTGACCCTAATTTGTGAACGATTCGGGGTCTTGAATAACTAATAAACGGAATTTTCAAAAACTATCATTGCAAGTTAACAATACAACCTTCAAGTTGTCCACCATGTTTAATGGGTTATGTCATTGCAAATTTACATTTTATCACTTTCTCACATTAGAAACAGGAAATATATGTCTCGATTTATTGTTGTCAAAATAAAATATCAACCTCTTATTCATTATTGATGTAAATTTTTTCATAACCAAGGCATATCATGGTTTCCTCAATTATATCTGTCTGTCTTCTGAGTTCGAGAAGAATAATTTTGACCTCATTCACAAACTCATTGATGAATTCGTGATTTTGTACCCTATTTTTTACCCTATGACATTCAATCACTCATGAAATGAAACTGGGAAACTGTGATGAATACAGGATCATTGTTTTAGTTCATTTTGAGTTTCGCGCTGCCCTTCAGTTTACCACGTCCATTCATTTTTGTAAAGAATTCAATTTCCTTCTTAAAAATATTCCATTATTCAAAACGTAACATTTTGATTGTTTTTTACTGAAAATATGAACAATATGTATAAAATCAGATGTGGAATCATCTGCGACTGACAGACAAACTTTAGTCACTTTCTTTCATCTATATATATATATATATATATATATATATATATATATATATATATATATATATATATATAGAGAGAGAGAGAGAGAATAAGAGAAATCTGTTACGAATCCAAGAGAGCCCACCATCCGCCTACAGCCTGTTTGATGGTTTCCCAATCATCAGGATGGCTTGTGATCTCTTTCAAATTCGTATCAGATACCTCGTAGTGCTAAGACCTATCGGCAAGAACAAAAATGTAAAAATCATCAAATTATAGATAGTGACACCTTTAATCTGTGCACCGCACATGGTGGGCTCTCTTGGATTCGTAACAGATTTATCTTATTCTTGTTATTTGTTTTGCGTTACTCAGAACGCACTAGGAGTACGACTATTGATGTCGTGGATTGGTCTTTGCTGACATCTGTTGGTGACCTATCAATGTGCACGAAATTTCGTGTCATTAAAATTCCACGATAACAGGTTTAAGCTTCACCGCACAGATTATAGGTGTCACTATCTATAATTTGATGCTTTTTTATATATATATATATTAAATTCAAACTTCTTGGGTTCAGAATGTATTTATTTCTATAAATATTTATTATTTAATTTTTTCAATAACTTGGTAAGTTTTACATACATCTTTTGAGCATGCACACAATTCTAATTATGTCTTGTATCATTTTATAGTTGTCTTGATAAAGTAATAAACTATTTCCGAAAGCTTGACAAGTGACAAAGAGTTTTCTTTTAATCATTGAGGCCTGAAGATTAAAGATACATCTGACTGCAACCCTAAGACAGTTTGAATCCTTAGTTTAAACTATCCAGTCACGAATATATATATATATATATATATATATATATATATATATATATATATATATATATATATATATATATATATACATTTATAGGGTAGCCCGTTAGTGAGGCAATCTCTTATTCTAGAAAACTAAGAAAGATCCTATATATATATATATATATATATATATATATATATATATATATATATAGCATCGACAATAATGAATAGTTGATGCATCAACATGAAAATATTTCCTAGGAGTTCGGAGAACAATTAGAAAAGAATGATAAATTGGTTCAAAATAGTTTTTCACCATTAACTAATCTTATGAGTACCAATTACAGCAATTTAAATTGTTTTAAATAAGTTTCATGAAAAAAATAGAGTAGTGGATGTTGATGAAATTTTTAAATTCGGGAGAATCGGCCCCGTGAAAAAATATATTGAATCACCACCATCATTCTGGATAAAATCAATCTGATATTATAATAAAATGAAAATAACTGGATGGATTGAATTGATAATGTTGTGCGATGCCTTCACATCAATCGAGTAAATTCTGCAGGAAAACCTTTGGAAACTGTTACAAAACAAAGAATATGGATAATGATTCCTTAATTTCCAAGAAGGGCGTGATTATTCTCCATTTAGCACCAGGCGATTAATTTTCTAGAATATACTCTGGTGGTTTTTGATTATAAAACTTCCGTTGTAATTAAAACGAAACATCATTAAAATGTTTTTTGTTTGAAGAAGCTCAACTTTTTACGAAGTTTATGGGAGTAATGAATTCAATTGGGATTGTTTGAATAACCAACAGAATAGGAGTACCGGGTCTCTTCTGATATATTAACATACTCTATTAGACCATCCCTCTCAGAATCAGTTATACTGAAATCGGTGGATCATTAATGTTCCAGCACATTCAATTTCAATGGGACTAGACATTTTTCCCAATTTTATATGAAATATATTCCATATTCTAATATTTTCGGTCCCGCAGATTTTTTTTTCAATTTATGTTTATAATTCCAGTGTCGTGAATAGTTCGATATCATCCAAAGCAAACATAACATTGAAACTAGTAATGATAATGAAAAAAGTATTGATATTGATTTTTACATTTTTAATAGAATAAATTATAACACTAGTAATTGTTAACAAATGTGCGAACAAACCATTCTATGAAGAAAGCAATATATATGTTTATTCACTACTCGAAACTTAGGTACTTGATTTTCAGGTATAATTACAAACAATTCAAAGTATGTCCAGTCTGGATTTTGTATGATTTGAAATAAATTCGTAGACCTTGTTGAAGTTTCGAGTTTTGCGTCAAAATTTTAGGAAACTCTTTTTATAAACTATGCTGACGGTACCCTTCGTCGTTTTTCCTGGCCTTGTTGGGGTTACCTTGGAATATGCTGAATGGTATCCTGTATAATTGCTTACAGGAAAATGCAATAATTAGTCTACTCGACAAGTTGAAAATGGTCCAAAATAGAGATACTGCTCTCAAAATTATGTGTGATAGCTCATTGGATCCAGAATAACGCCTAGAGAAATGTGCCGAAAGCGTGTATTAGCACATAAAAAATTTCAAAAGTTATAAACAATTGAAGATAAAAAAAAATGGCATTTCGTTTTTTGCCAATATTTCATGAAATATTGATATTTAAGAAGTTTCAAGAAAAGATTCTGAAAGAGGAGGAAATTTCCAATTGAAAGCTCCCGGAACTCTATCTCCTTTATTTATAATTTTAATTTAACGCTGAAAATGGGTCTTCGAGCGACATTTTTAGGTTGCGCGCGTGGCGTCAAAAGCGAGTACGACACATTAATTAATTTATTTAAGGTATTAAATATGTTTTTTTTAAATTTGCAAAAATCATGGTGTATTCGAAATACTATGAATAATTTATTCCCGTTGGAAATTTCACTTAACGTTAATTTTTCATCAAGTTAAACGATTGTTAACTAACAAAATTTTCTCGAACTTCTGTCTTAATTGTAAATGAAAAAATGTTTAAATAATTGTCGTAAAAATTTTTCGCTTTGTAGAGTCTTTCTTATATAAATACTCAACAAGATCAGGCCATAAAAGTTGGAAAAATATTCATACTTTGTTTATAATAATTTTTGTACTTGAACAAAAACAAAAAAATCAAAAAAATTTTTTTTTTTTTAACGAGATATAATTGATTTGCAAAAAAAAAATTTCCCCATTTGTTGATAAATTTTTCATAAACAAAATGATTATTTCAATATTTTTGAAAATGTTTTTCCACAAATTCATTATATTACAAATATTATAATTTTTGAAAAACGAATTTTTTCTTAACAACAATTTTTAATTGAATTTTTATATTTTTTAAAAGAATTAATTTTTTAGAATTTTTTTTAATTTTCAAATTTAAAAAAAACATATATAACAAAGTATAGAAAAAAATAAATTCCAATTTTTTATTGTACTTTGGGAATTGGAATTGGGAAAAATTGGGAATTATTTTTTCTATACTTTGTTGTATATGGTTGTTTTAAATTAAAAATTTTTTATAAAAATTGGTTATTAATAAAAATGGAATTGTTGATAAAAAAATGTTTTTTGTTACTCCATAGAAGACTGTCAATTATGATTTTTAGAAAAAAAAAATTCCTAACCAATTATTTAAACAATAGAAATATAAAAAAAAAACGATTATAAACAATTAAAAATTGTTATTTAGGAATTTTTTTTTAAAAATCATAATATTTGTAATTTAATGAAGTTGTGCGATTTTTTTTTTGTAAATGTTGAAACAATCAATTTGTTTATAAAAAATTGTTCAACAAATGGCGGGAAATTTTTTTTTTAAAAATTTTTTTGAAAAAACGATGATTTGATGATTATGGAAAATATTTTTTTTTCAACAACATTACTTGGATTTTTTAGTTTTTGTTCAAGTACAAAAATTATTATAAACAAAGTATTAATATTTTTTCGATTTTTATGGCGTAAACTTGTTAAGTATGTATATAAGGAAGGCTCTAAGGAGCGGAAATTTTTTACGACAATTATTTAAACATTTTTTTATTTACAATTAAGACAGAAGTTCGAGAAAATTTTGTTAGTTAACAATCGTTAAACTTGTTGAAAAATCAGCTTTTAGTAAAATTTATAACGGAATAATTATTTATAGTGTTCCGAATACACCATAATTTTTTCAAATAAAAAAAAATATATTTAATACCTTAAATAAATTAATTAATGTGTCGTACTCGCTTTTGACGCCGCGCGCGCAACCTAAAAATGTCGCTCGGAGACCCATTTTCAGCGTTAAATTGAAATTATAAATGAAGGAGACAATTATTTAAACATTTTTTTCATTTACAATTAAGACAGAAGTTCGAGAAAATTTTGTTAGTTAACAATCGTTAAACTTGTTGAAAAATAAGCTTTTAGTAAAATTTATAAGGGGAATAAATTATTCATAGTGATCCAAATACACCATAATTCTTTCAAAAAAAAAAAAATATTTAATACCTTAAATAAATTAATTAATGTGTCGTACTCGCTTTTGACGCCGCGCGCGCAACCTAAAAATGTCGCTCGGAGACCCATTTTCAGCGTTAAATTAAAATTATAAATAAAGGAGATAGAGTTCCGGGAGCAGGGAGTTTTTTATTGGAAATTTTCTCCTCTTTCAGAATCATATTTTGAAATTTCTCAAATATCGATAGTTTATGGAATATTGGCAAAAAACAAAATGCCATTTTTTTTAATCTTCAATTGTTTATAACTTTTGCAATTTTTTATGTGCTAATACACGCTTTTGGCACATTTTTTTAGGCGTTATTCTGGATCCAATGAGCTATCACACATAATTTTAACAGCAGTATCTCTATTTTAGACCATTTTCAACTTGTCGAGTAGACTAAATGTGCAACCCCTGAACAATGGAGCCATTCTGGATTCTGATATAACTCGAAATATTTCTCTCCAAGTGGCACTGGGAGTGAACTGTTGGAGGATCACCCGAGGAGCATTATAGTGACGGAAACTTATACTGCAACTTCGACTAGGTGGTTATTACGTAATCGCCACTTAAACTACCACAATAGAGTGATAATAACTGAAATTTCATATTTGCATGGTTGTAGTCATGCAATTCCCCTCTATGGTAGCCACAGTCTTATAACTTGTTAGTGTCATTTAACGTGTCTGAAACATCATGGCCACTGAGCAGAATCATCCTGAAGGTTTCCAAACCAATCAGTGAGTCAGTCAGTCAGAATATGTAATTATATATGTACATATTACTTAACCCCAAACACGAGGTAGCTGGTGTGAACCGTTGAGGAGACCCCTAGACTGTCTTTCATCTCCATCATCAGATTAATTCCGGTTCTCCATTATGCTGTAGTGTCACCAGAACTACATATGTGTGCCAAGTTTCAACATAATCGGTTCACAGGTGTAAAATCCATAAATCATTCCCTATCTTCCTACCCTTGGGGGTGTAATTTTCATTCAATTTCAAATGAGATCAATTTCCAAGCACACCCTATACAGTTGAAAAAAATCTAAGAAAGTTATGCGTGGTAGAATCGGTTAGGTAGTTGGAATTCAGTGCGTGAACCAACAATCATCCCCCATTTTCCTACCCTTAGGAGTGGATATTTTTTCAAATTGGAATAATCAACATCGGTCCACGGTGTTGAAAGTTATGCGTGGTCATACATAAAAAAAATATATGAGTCGACTAGAGAACCTCCTTTTTTTCATCTGTTAAAAATACTTTTCATCAATATTTTTTATTCCATTACCATCATGTAATTTTTTTGAATCAAGAACGCGAGAATATAAAACGCGTATTAGCTACTACGGAATAAAATTATTTATAGAACTCACTCAAATTATGGTAACCAATTATTTTGCAATTTTTTCAATCATACTGGATATCAGCTTTCAAAAAAACTTGATTGCTCCAGTTGTCCAGTTGATTTTTTCCTTGCAATCTTCATTTAAATATTTCCAGGCATCCTTCTCAAAGTAGGCACTGAGGGATAAAATATTTTTGACAACTCGTCTGTAATGAGTATCTGTATTATAAATATATCGCATGATTTGGTGTTATTCCTGCAATTCGGTTTCCTATTGTTATGAATCCACTTCGCTGGCGACGAGATATGAAAATGTCCTATGTAAACGAAAAACGAGTGAGTAGCGACCAACCGCCAAACACGGATTCCAAGAAGGCAGCGGGACTGGTTGACGTTACGCCGCAACATCGAGAATTCTCCAGTGAGCACTCGACGAGAATATTCAAGCATTCATGACCCTTTATGAGCGATGGCGGATGCGGAAAGACAGTAAATTATTTGTTTGATCAGTTGGAGTATAGTAGGCAATATTTCAGTAATGAACTGTAATTGAGTTATCATTGTCAGGGTACATTATTGTGTTTCGTACAGTAAACAACGGAACACTAGATATAAATCTTAATCAGAATCACAATAAATGTTCGAAATGTTCACCTCCTGCCTGTATGCACGCATTCAATCTTCTTCTCATTGATTCGCTCACTCTTTGGAAAATTCCTGGAGTATTTTGAATCGTTCTACAAGAGTTGATTATTCGATTACAAAATTCTTCGTCATTTTGGATAGGTGTCTGGTGAATAAAGGATTTCAGATATCCCCACAGGAAAAAATCCAAACTGTTGAGATCTGGTGACCTAGGGGGCCATGGTTGAGGCACTCCCCGATCTATCCAACGGCTGCCGAAAGTTCGATTTGAAAATTCTCGTGCTTGGATGCTTAAATGTGCCGGAGCACCGTCATGCATGAACCCCATTCCATTTCGTAGTCGAAGCGTCACATCTTCCAGTAAAATAGGCAAATCTTCTTCAAAAAAATTACGATATCTCTCTCCGTTCATTCTTTCCGGAATAGAGAACGGACCTATAAAATAATCTCCGAAGATTCCTTTCCACATGTTAAGAGATGAATGTTCTTGGAAATGTGATTCCTGTATCCATGGGGGTTTTCCTCTGACCACAAATGATTCTTGTGGAAATTGCGTATAGCGTTGAGTGAGAAGTTTGCTTCGTCGGTAAACAGGATTTATTTTCAAATAAAGTATTTTGAATGAGACATTAGAGAAACCAACAACAGAAGTTGGGAGTAGTGTCTGAACTCTTCGAATATGATAGGGATATTACAAAGTATCAATTAAAATTTTCCATACTAGAACATGACACATGCTTAACGTCAGCGCTATTTTTCTGGAGCTTGTTTCTGGGTGTTCTGCTACTAGATCAAGAACTGCTTCCTTGGTATCTAGGGTTCTCACAGTCCGATGTGCACCCAACAGATGACTAGCTTTCTCAAAACTTTCCGCTTTCCTTAACCGAGCGTGAATTTTCGAAAACGTTTTTGAAGTAGGAGTTGTGCGGTACGGATAACGCTCCTGACACAAACGTCTTGCCTCATATGCATTTCCGTTAGCAAGTCCGTATGTGAAATGTATGTCAGCATACTCTGCATTAGGATAGAATAGAATAGAATATTTATTGGTCCTTTATGATCAAATTCATGATATAGGATAGGTCACAATGGGCATATAGTTCATTACGTCAATGTACAAATGACAGAAATTTTTGTATATTGGAGTATATCTTCGGAGATTCAATGAAGAACCACAAAAGTTATGGAGCCACAGAGTTGTGACATAGAAATATAAAATAGGTCACTAAGTAGCAGTGTGTACATATAAAACATCAAATAATATAACGATGCATCATAACAACATAGGAATATATAAAATATAATATAAGATTACAAATAAACATAGGTTACCACTATAACAATATAAAAAGCCCCACAAAGTAAATTGACATGCACAGTTTACAGTTTTTTGATCACCTGAAATTGAGATATTCTATGGTGGAATAGAAACTATGGGTCGTTAAGATTAACCTAAACTTTTTTTTGAATAATTTCAAAGACTTGATATCTTTTATGTCAGAAGGTAGGTGATTGAATAGTTTTGCTCCTGCCAGTGAAGGAGTTTTTTCATACAAACTTGTTGAATGTTTTCGGATTCTAATTGAATCAGCGTATCTGGTTGGATATTGGTGTATGTATGAGTTCTCCGCTGGCTCTTTCAAATTGCGTTCAATATAGCAAATGCAGCTGTATATATACATACGGGAAACAGTTAAAATATGGTGTTCCTGAAAGTACGATTTGCAGGAGTCCAATTTCTTCATATTGAATATTAGCCTCATAACCCTTCTTTGAGCCACGAATACTCTATTGATTTCTGAGGCGTCCCTCCACAAAATTATGTTGTAGGACAAATGAGAATGAATAAGAGCGTAGTAGATATTAAGGAGGGTTGGTCGATCGAATTCATTTTGTAACTGGAGTATAGCATAGTACCCACTGGAAGTTTTTTGCATACATGGTCGATGTGATGCTTCCAGTTCAATTTTTGATCTATATGTATTCCTAGGAATGTTGTGGTATCTGGGGATTCAACGATAATATTTTTAACGCGCACGTTCATCGGACCAATATGAGTTTTCCTACCAAAGAATTGCATGAGGATTGTTTTTTTGCCATTTACCACTAATCTATTTGTTCTACACCAGGCCGTGAATTGATCTGCTATTACTGATAGTTCAATCTGTAGATCTGAGGGGTTATCAGCTTCCTCAGCTATAGTTGTATCATCAGCAAACAGGATTAGGCATTCAGAACGTATATGAGATGGCATATCGATAATAAACAGAGGAAATATGAATGGTTCCAGAACTGATCCCTGTGGGACTCCCAGAACCATTTCGTAAAAATCTGACTTGCTGTTTCTTAGTTCTACTAGTATCCTCCTGGAACTCAAAAATGACATAATCCACGAAAGAAAGTTGGCTCGAATGCCTATGGAGTAGAGCTTTTCTTCAATGAATCTAAAGTTTATCGAAACAAATGCTTTGGTGAGGTCGAAAAACAATGCTCCTACATACTTCCTATCATCCATTCGTCTGTAGACGTATTCCATGAAGTCAACGGCGGCAGTTTCTGTTGATCGACCAGGATGGAAACCATTTTGTGATTTGCTGATTATATTGTATTTCAACAAAAAAGGAAATATTTTATTGAATGAACAGCGCTCGATCACTTTACTAATTACACTGGGAATAGTTATTGGTCTATAATTATCAAGTAAAAGTGGATCTTGTTGTTTATGAATAGGAATTATTTTTCCAATTTCCAGCATATCAGGAAATACTCCAGACTCAACTGAGAAGTTGATTATATGTGCCAATGGTTTGGCGATATATTCGTTCATTCCTTTCAATACTTTGGTGGATAGGCAGTCCACATCAACTGAATTTTTTTTTTTAGTTCCCAAATCATTGAGATGATTTCTTGCTCGTGTACTGGAGAAAAGTGAAAAGTGTTGGAGATATTAGCCATTTTGGTACATTCTTCAGTTAAGTTATTTCCAAACTTTGATTCAATTATGCTTGGCACATTGGTGAAGTTTACCATTTTTCAACAATTAATCACAATAATAATGAATAAAATATTCAACTATGCGTCAAGATATTATTTTTGACATGACACCACAAAAAAAACATTGGAATTAACTCACTAGCCTACTTGATACTTTTATTTCCAAAGCGTTCGCGAATCGATGAGAAGAAGATTGGGTGCATCGATTAATTCAAATCAAAATATTTCGAAAACGGCTGCTTGTAGCGACTTTTGAAAATTTTACCATTTTCACGTGGAAATGATGGAGGAAACGATTTGTTTTCTAGAAAATGAGATACATCCATGCACGACAAAGTTGTGACTCCCCAAAAGAGACAAAGACCTCTAGGCGGCACCCCATACAATCAATGGCCGAACTTAAATCAAATTTGAATTTATCACACTGAAAAAGCCCCAAATGCCAATTTTCGTCCAAATATCGACATTATTTTATAAATTATTAACGAAAAATCAAAATGAAAATAAATTTTCAACACTTTTTATATTAAAAATGAAAGCCTTGCGGGCCCATCCTTATATGAACTTTTCACCTCATAAATAACTGAGGAATCGTCCTGTGAAATAACACTTATTGCATAACACCCTGTATATTCATGAGAAAGCAATAGATACGTGAAAGAAGTTGGGCCTATAGGCTCCTAGAAAAATATCAACATATGAAAAGTTTTATTCTCATCTGCAATCCATCAGCGGTAATCCATATCCCCAAAAAAAATTGTACATTTCATGGGGTAGATTTTTGCACTGATAATATCCGAAATTTCCGTTCTGATGATCCATCTTTTCGAGAAAGACTTCGGTGAAATTGCGTACGATAAAATTGGGGTCGCAGAATAAACTTTATTGCTAACACAATATTGATCCCATCCTAATGGAGAAGGAAAAATCTGTTTTCCCATCTTATCAACGTTAGACCATTTCATCGAATTCATCAGCAGAATTCTTCGATTGGAAGGAAATATTGCTAATTGGATTAAAAAGATATTTCCCGAAACGCGGCAGCGGGAAATGAGTTACTTATTACCTAATCCTCCAGGTTTATGGTGGTCTATATCGAAGGAATTGAAACGTTTCCTTCCTTTCGCTGGTTTGGGATGGAGGGATCGATTATAGGGTGGGAACTTTATCTGGAATAAATTCGCTAGAAATTTAGGGAAAATTCTGAATGAAATATGAAAAAACACGTCGATCGGGACGTTTCGTCGGCTTCATACTTATTACAAAAATTGTTGTTTTCAAACCTCTCGAAGGAGTGAAACATAACTCTTCTTGGTGTTTTGAAGGGGAAATGCAGGAACGACTGTTCGCTTGTACACTCGTCGGATTATACAGGGTGTAACATAAGTACGTTAGAATATTCAAGTGACGTATTCCTGAGACAATTTAAAGAAAAAAAGTCTATAAACTTGTGTCCGGAAATGCTTCGTTTCGGAGATACAGGGTGTTGAAATTGTTTTTTTTTTTGTTCGCTTTTTAACATTTTTGACAGTGAACTTTTGGTACTTTCCATGGAAAAACCGTATTCCCACACCTTCTCCAAGTAAAAAAGATACACTTCCTCAACAACGCTGGAGGTGATCGTTTTCGAAATATTTACAATTTTCTATATCGATGCATGTTAGTTAGCTCCTAGGGCGCTAAGTGAAGTTGCTGAGAACATTACAAAAACTAAGTATGTGGTAGGTCTCGTCAAAGTAAACTACCATTCTCCTATGAAATGTTTATCGAAAAATGATTTGTTTTCGAGATACAGATTGTTGAAATTTTTCAAAACATGGTTGGTTTTTGTCATAAGTTTGTTGCAATTTTAGTTATTTTCATCAAACTTTATACGCAGTATACCCGGACAGACTTCTCCTAAACTGAGCATTATCAAACTGCTTAATCAGTAAAGCCAAATTTGATTCCAATAACTTCTGTCACTATCCGCTTGCAAATTAAGTTAAGTAAATCGAGTAGGCTATGAACGTTCGTTTATAAAAATAGAAGTCACATTTCCAACTATTCATTGACAAATTCACAGTTTGGAGATCATAAAGTGATTTGTTGGTACCAAGCCCAACTTTGCGAATGCTGAAATGGCTGATATGGTTTTTGCATACGGCTTGGCTGACGGAAATTCAACCGAGGCCAGACGCATCTATCAGGAAAGGTATCCCCAACGCGTCACTCTTTGTGCAGCGACATTTGCGAATCTTTTCCGGCGACTTTCCTAATCTGGAAGCTTTGAAAGAAATTCTGCAGTAGGACGTCCACGGACTACAAGAACTGTGGAATTGGAGGAGGCGGTTCTCGAAGAAATTAGTGAACATCCAGAGACGAGTACAAGAACCGTTTGTCAAACTTACAATGTGAGTCACATGACCGTTTACAGAATTTTGAAAGAACAGCAATTATATCCTTATCATATTCAGCGTGTCCAGGCACTTACGCTACGTGATTTTCAGCCACGTACCGAATTTGCTCAATGGCTTCAAAGAAAAGTCGAACAGCATCCCTAAATTTAATCGAAAATCCTCTTCACAGATGAGGCTAATTTTTCAAGAAATGATATCATGAACTTCCATAACAACCACATCTGGGCGAAAGATATCCTTCATGCGATAACGCAAACTCATTTCCAAGACAGATTCCCTTTTAATGTATGGGTAGGCATAATTGGGGATTATTCAATTGGGCCCTATTTCCTCTCCTTACGTTTGAATGGAGATGCTTGCCAAAATTTTTTGGAACATGGGATCCCCCAGCTTATGGAAGATGTTTCCATTGGTCTCTGAAATCACCCTTGGTTTATGCACGATGGAGCCCCTGCTCATTTTAGACTGATTGCAAGGAATTTCTTAGACGTAGCATATCCCCAACGATGGTTAGGGAGAGGAGGCACTCAGCATTGGCCCCAGAGGTCACCGGACCTCAATCCCGCCGATTTTTTCTTTTGGGGACACCTAAGATCGCTAGTTTATGCTAGTCCCATTGGAAACAAGAAAATGTTAAGGGATCGCATCATAGCTTGCTGCGAAACGATAAGAAACACTCCCGGCATTTTTCAACGGGTGCGGAATTCTTTGATGAGGAGAGCAGAAGCTTGGTTCACTGTTGGGGGTCGTCACTTCAAACAGTTGTTTCGTTCAATTTTTATATGTTTAATTGCCGAATAAATAACATAGTACTTCTCCGAATTGTTTTTTTACAAACTCCGAAATGTCGCACTTTCTATTTGAATAATTGAACCTGACAGTTTTTTTCAATTTGGATTGATTGAGCAGTTTGATAATTCTCAGTTTGGAAAAAGTCTGTATTTAAAGTTTGATGAAAATAACTGCAGTTGCAAATAACTTATGACAAAAACCAACCATGTTTTGAAAAATTTCAACAATCTGTATCTCGAAAACAAATAATTTTTCGATAAACATTTCATAGGAAAGAATTAGTTTATTTTGACGAGACCTACCACATTCTTAGTTTTTGTAATGTTCTCAGCAACTTCACTTAGCACCCTAGGAGCTAAGTAACATGCATCAATACAGAAAATTGTAAATGTCTCGAAAACGATCACCTCCAGCGTTGTTGAGGCAGTGTACTTTTTTTTTAGAAAAGGTGTGGGAATAAGGTTTTTTCATGAAAAGTACCAAAAGTTTACTGTCAGAAATGTTAGGGCAATTTGAAGCAGCGCCCTCTAGATGTTAAATGAAAATTAATACAAAATTATGATTTCCCACGTCAAAAAAACCCCGGGTACCAAATTTCGTGCAAATAACTCATTTTTTGCAGAAGTTATTTTTGAAAAGCGAACAAAAAAATTCAATTTCAACACCCTGTATCTCCGAAACGAAGCATTTCCGGACACAAGTTTATTAGACTTTTTTTCTTAAAATTGCCTCAAGAATACGTCACTTGAATATTTTAACGTACTTATGTTATACCCTGTGTATATCGTAGCGATGTAACCATATTGATTCAAGACATTTAGATATTCGGAACAAGCATTCTCGCTCGGGTCTAACAAATTGATATTTAGATCACTTTTGAATAAACATAAATCCATAAAATTATCATTGTTCGTTTCCAGAAACTGATTCATGCTTTTTCCGAATTCTCCAGGGTCTGAGTCAGAGGATCTATAGACAGCTGTGACAAGTATACTTTTTCCTTCATTTGAGCGAACTTTTAATTGTATAGCTTTGATTGTTTGATAGATTTCTGTTATTAACCGACGAAAAAAAAAGGAAGTTCTCTAGTCGACGCGTATATTTTTTAGTTAGTTTTAGTAGTTCGATTTCGATAATTTCTTCAATTGGATAGGGTATCCTCTGAAGTTGGTACCATCTGAATGTGGAAAAAAAATGTCATCCTTAAGGGTAGAAAAATAGGGGATATTCATCGTTCATCCACTGATTCTACCACTCATAACTTTGTACTGGATTATCCGATTTAGATGATTCTTTTTTTATTGGACAGGGTATACTTCACAGTTGGTAGAAAAATATGAGATTAATAATTTTTCATCTATGAATCGACTCTGTTGGAACTTGGCACATAAATAGGCAGTTCTGATGACACTACTACATAATGGATACCCGGAGTCAATTGAGTAGATAGTTATTATATACAGTGCTTCTCAAAAGTCCGCTCCCCCCTCTTATTTTTGGAACGATTATACATAAACAAGTAAATTTTGGAAACTGAATATTAAAGGTTGTAAACTTCCCTACTAGTGATGATAGATGACGAAATCGTCAAAGGTGACGTCAAAAGGTCATTGTGACCAATAATTTCAAATAGAACCCTACGGCAAGCGACACCTCTCTTGAAAGGTATCAAAAAAACCTATTCAATGATACTAATTTTGTTTGTGTTCATGGCAGTTTTGGCAACTCGCCTTTAAAAAACGCAAAGCTGTGATGAATTAAATCAGTTGATACTAAAATTCCAAATTCAAGCTCTGCCTCTGGATAGCTGACATTTTTGTTAGTCTCCCTAATTCGACGTTTTTGTAATTGTCCAAGTTTTTGTACATTTAATAATTTGTGTATTGTTGATCGAACGTTTAACTGTTTCAGTAGCTTTTGGTACTTTTAATATTTTTGTACAATTTATTAATTTGTTGAACTGTTGTGAGCCGAACGTTTGAGTGCTTCAAGAAGCAAAATGGTACGTGCTTCAGGTGATAAAGTAGCAGCGATCCTAATTCTTGGTGAAACTGGACAAAATATTCATGCAGCAGAACGCATTTTTAATGAGAGGTCTCCCGATCGCCCCGTTTCGAAGACTTATTTAAGGGAGCTTCTTCCTTAGTTTGGAACAACGGGTAGTATTAATGATGCGAAACGATCTGGCAGAACACAAATTTCTGATGAGAAAAAAATTGATATACTGGCAGAAGTAATAGTTAATCCTACTTCTTCAACAACTCACGTTGCATCTACCTGTGAAGTCAGTCAAAGAACAGTACACAGGGTGTTGAAAAAAAACAAATTCCATCCATGCAAATAAAAAATGTTTCATCAACTCTCAGTCGACGACCCAGACCGAAGACTAGAATTTCGTGAGAATATGGAAACTAAAATTAACCAACAGCCAGACTATGTCGAAACAATTCATTTTAGTGACGAAAGTACTTTCTAAATGGAAATGTAAATACACAGGATATGAGGTATTGGAGGGACGCAAATCCTCACCTGTTTCGTGAAACACATACCCAATTTCCCCAGAAGGTGAATGTTTGGGCAGGTATCCTGGGAAACCACATCGTTGGGCTTCTTTTCTGAATACTAATTCAACTGGTGGGGTTTATCTGGAGCTGTTGCAAAACGCAATAGAACCGTTAATCCTTGAAATTTTGGGAGATAATCCAGATGAATTCGGCATCCTGGGAATAACATTCCAATAGGATGGTGCTCCTCTACACTATTACGGTGCAGTAAGACAGTATGTGGATGAGGAGTATCGTGGTAGATGGATTGGACGACGAGGTTCAACGGAATGGCCAGCTCGATCCCCGGACCTCACACCTTTGGATTTTTTAATTTTTTTCTGTGAAGGTACCTCGAATCGAAGGTTTACGCCACTGAACCTGACAATATTGACGTTTTTAAACAACGTATTGTTGCAGAATGTGAGGCTGTTTCCGCAGACACATATGCAAAAGTACGAGAAGAGTTTGAAAATAGGATATTTCAGGAAGTGAATGGAGGTCACTTTGAGCAATTTCTTTGGGTAGATACTGATTCTTAAATCTGTAATTAATATTATACTGAATGGAATTTAAATTTTATTGTTTACTAATGAGCCATTAAAACTGCCATAAACACGAACAAAATTAGTATCATTGAATAGGTTTTTTCGATACCTTTTGAAAGAGGTGTCGCTTGCCGTAGGGTTCCATTTGAAATTATTGGTCATAATGGCCTTGTGACGTCATCTTTGACGATTTCGTCATCTATCATCACTGGTTCACAACCTTTCATATTCAGTATCCAAATTTCACTTGTTTATGTATAATCGTTCCAAAAATAAGAGGAGGGGAGGGGACTTTTGAGAAGCACTGTATAATTGTACAATCAAAATTATAAACTTTGATCAGATCAACATCATAGAACTACATTTGCACTTGCACAAAAAAAACGTTTTATTGAATGGTATATATAGACCGGGTCCTACGTGTGAATATACCTTCATTGAAAATCTTGCGAACTATATTAAAACGTGTGATCATGAGGATTTTCACATGATTACAGGGGATATCAACATGGATATACTAAATACTGGGGAAAACTTTGTTCACAAATATCTCAATACCATGAGCGCAGAAGGTTCCACTAGTCTAATAAAAAAAAACACCAGAATTATAGGTCGGGATAGCTCATGCATCGATCATATTTTCATTGAAGCGAAAGTAAAAAACTTCATGAATATCCCAAGGGTTCTAGAAACGATTATAACCGATCATTTTTCTATAATCAACGATGTCATCCAACCTGAGAAAATAGTTGAGAAAGTAAAAATAAAAATAACTAGAACTATAATGAATTTTTTATGAGGTCTCGAACTGTATTTCACCTAAAAATAACATAGAAATGGATTTCTCTAAAATCACAAATTTTTTCAATTTTTTCAATATAAAAAATATTCTTCATCCCCTTCACATCATAGAGTAATAATCAACCTTTATATCTGGATATTAAAATCAATGATACCACTAATACACAAACAAGTATAAACTCAGTACTGAAAATTAAATATCTAGGAATAATCATAGACTACATGAAATGGGACGAACAGGCTCATTTCGCAATAAAAACTCCGGTTTAAAATTCAAAAATCTATAAATTCAAAAATCTAACAAATTTTATCGACTTTAAATATCTCAAAATACTATACCATGCTTTGGTGGAATCTCACCTGACATATGGACTTATCACCTGGAGTTCTACGACGGCAACCATCTTCAGCAGAGTGGAAAAAATACAAAAAAGCGTATTGAAAAATATCTATGAAAAACCAAGAAGATATTCTTCTGAAGTTTCATTTTCTGAATTAGAAGTTTGGAATATGCGGACTCAGTTATTTGCCAAAACAATTCTGTTGAAACAATACAAACATGATGGATAATTTATTTCAATTAACCATCCCTATAATACTACATACAGAATAAATGCCGTTACCATACCACGAGCTGGAAAGACAATTGGTCAAAAATGTTTTATCTACCTTGGCCCTGAACTATTCAATAAATTACCACATGAAGTCATTTTTTGTGGAAGTCTAACGGAAAACAACTACTTCCCCGGCTAAAGCCACGCTGGACATTGAACTACGTCTGATAGATATTCTGAAACGAAAAAATCTGAAATTGAAAATTTGCATTTTTATTCAGATAGTTATTTGATTTTCTATTCCAGTCTCAATAAATAGCTCATGAAGATGAATGAGGCAAAGAAGAGTATTTTCCAAAAAAGAGTACACACCAGAAATCATTCGTAACATTGACGCAAGAGTGACATCACAGAAAAATATTTTTATCAATATCCAATTGAGAACGCACTTACATATTTTCAATTTGATTATAAGAACTAATATAGAACAAGCCAATTGACTAGTGACTGTTTTTATTAATTTTTTTTTCAAATAAAAAATTAATTAAAAAAAAAACTATTTAGCCAATAATCTTCACTATTTTTCCTACCAAAAAATATATCGCAAAAAATGGACGAACTTTGAAATCAATTCGTACGCCCTATTTGATAACATAATTAGATTTTCCATCCTCACTTATATTATCTCAACTCCTCATATAATATTTACATATTATAAGGGCAACTTCTGTCACCAGGGTGCATGCAGAAAAATATATTTTTCTACACACAACATCAATTTTGTTGGAGTATTTTTATACTAGAATGTAAGGCACTGATATTTTGGTTCACCACTAGTCCATCGGACTTAAATACGTGCCTTCGGCTCAATAAGCGAGGTCTTCTTTTTCAATAACTTTTCTTCTCTTCATATAAAATAGTACTTTTTGGCTTTCGTCTCGATATAACTTAATAAATGTCTTTTGCCTCTCGATTGTAAGGATTCGACTGAACTCAATTTCCCTTTTTCTCAACTACTGTTTCAAATAAAACACGTGATAACTTTAACACTTATATTGAATAAAATTGAAAAAATATATAAAACCGTTCAAAATCGATATAGATGAAATAAAAATGGAAAAATAAAATCATATCTAGTTTCAGAAAAAGATTATAGCCATCAATTTCAAACTTCAATCAACATTAAAAGAGCTCATACTTTCAATTTATATACTATTTACTCTTATGTAAAACAAATAAAATTGATATTTCCCGTGAAAACCTCGTATTTTATATTCACCGAAAAATCCCTACTTTCAAAAGCTTTTTATGTAATGCAAATAGTTTCTGCACAGTTGATTAACCTCAGAAAATGAAATGAAAGCAAGCGTTAAACTAATTTTCCGAAAAATTCCGCAGTAGACTAATTGTTGTCTCCCGTCTCCTATTTTCCAAACAAAATTCGCAAATTTCTCGTACCACTCTGTCTACAGTCGATAAAATTCATTCTTCAATAACTAGTCATCCAAAAATTTCCAAAAACATATTTATTTCCGACGTTTCTCCCGTAAACCAGCGTCTCAAAGGAAATATCTTCGATAACCAGCTAACCCCAAAAACAGGCTCTTCGCGTCTGGGCCTGTTTTCGGAAAAGCCAAAAATTTACCGAAACCTTTGGTCCACCGCCAAAAGCCGCGGACCCGGGTGTGAAAATATATTTAGGCAATAAGCCCGCGAACCGACTTGTTTCTGCCCCGTTCCCGACTTGACTCCCCGTGACAACTTTTTCGCTCCTGCAACCCCAAACGAAGCCATGCTTCAAGTTGCAATTTCAACAAAATTCCCTTCTGTGCGAGGAATGAGTTCCAAAGTTCATTCTTCGCTTCTTACCGTTCTGCCGACTGGACAAGATTGCCAGCCGTGTTGAATTGAGAGGGCTCCATTCAACTCTCTCAGACTGAACAAATAATACATTGTTGCATATCTGTAAATGCCAATGACTTCAGAAATGAATGAACTTATTCGTTTTCAGCAATATAGTTTTATCCGAGCAAAGTTGCCGTATTTTTATATTTCGAAATATCAGCTCCTTTTTTTTCATGTTAGATTCTTTCAAGAAACTGGAATCATGAATTATGAACCACAACTGAAAATAGCTCACCCTAGGACCAATTAAACAAAAACCATAACACCTACAGGGTGTGACACTATGACGTTTCTAATAATATACGATAGTATTATCGAATGGAGTGTTACAAACAAATTATATTTTTAAAGTTGAAGATTAAGGCAGAGCTCAAATTCCAATAACTTGAATAATGTAATGTAATGTAATATGCTTCCCAAATCTGGTATGGAGAATATCAAATAACTCTAATAGAACTTGAGAGAATTCGAATAAGTCAATCCATGTAATTTAATCAGTACTTTACAATAATAATAATAATAATAAAAAAAAAATTTTACATAATTGACAGTAATTTTGGTTTATGAAGCAGATAGGGTAAATAAAATAACTATGTATTCGTTGAGTGTAAAACACTTGTTTCGAGACATGTAAAATATCGATTTTACATTTCCAATAAATATTAAATATATCAATATATCAATTTAATCAAGTCAACTATATGAAGTATTCATGGAAATGAAATCGTAGATTTGAACATAATGTCTCTCTATTTCATACTCATCTCCTTGGTTTTATTTTTGCAAATTTGGAAATATATATACATCCAAACGTAACCTATACAAGCATATATAATAAAAAATTACAATTATAATGATCGACTCTACTTTATATTTCAGTTATAGTACATTGTTTATATACTTTATCAGTAGTATTTCCCTTGGACATTGATAATAGACGAAATCATTTTATGACAATTGAAAACTCGTTCCTTGGTTACCAAGCAACGAGTTCGAGAAATTTGTCATAAAATTATGAGGCATTTGTCAATGTCCGAGGGATATTTGGCGGTTTTTTACAAAAATAATTATAACTAAACACAATGAAACATTTATTCATTTATTAAAAGTACAGTTAGTGGAAGTACAATTATCAAAATTCAACTTAACAATAGATTCGTTGCTGTTCTCTACTATAAAAGATCTATTAGCACGCATAATATTTATGATGTTGTGGTGTTCTTGATCGAGATTCAAGTATGGTTTCATAGAATTTTGATTGCTATGACCAGTAATTTTCAGCAATTGTTGTTCTTCTACAGCACTTTTTGCCAATTCGCTAACAGCAGTTGATCTATTCGAGTGATTTGTTATCTTTTTGTCCTTTACATTCAAGCCAATTGCCTCAGCAGCAGATTTAGTCCACCCATTTATTGTATTTCTTCCAACAGGTACATTATCGTACCATTTGTCAGTTTCATTTTTCCAGTGTCGATTTGGTTTTAAGAACAGTCGTGGTGAGGTAATATTGTCGCCTCGTTTTGATATCAGTTTATGAAAAAGACGTACAGGGCAGCTTTGTCTTTCACTATTGGAAACCAACCATATACTACTGGTACAGCTTTTAGAACCACTCTGGCACGTTTTACTGAACACCGGATTGTATTCAATGCGATTTGTAGGAGAGTCATAGTTATTTTTCTCGATTTGAAAAAAATTGACCAGACAAGCAACTGCCTCTCCTCCTCGGCACGCTGATTCTACAGCAGCAATATGGTGAAATTTACGCATAAGACCTTCAGGAGTATTTTCATCCCATAGCTATATTATTTTGTTAACTTCAGACAAATTTGACGAAACTGAACTGGACTTACGTTTACATGGATCTGCTTGTAGTTTCTTCGTGATTGCATCGCGGTCATCTCGGGCTGGTTTAAATACTGTTTCGTTAAACGGGTCAATCATAATATTATAGTCATTATAGTACGTTTCTTGCAAAAGTTTGCACGAAACGTTCCACATTGTCTCCACCGTTTCTTCTTTAAATTCCGTCCCGTCTTTCTTTCTTTCACATATTGACCGCCCACTCTTTTAGTATCAACGCCAATTTCTATGTTCATTCAATTCACATTCTCGTTCGCAGCAAAATTCCATAAATATTCCCAAATATATTTGTGACTGTAGGTTGTATTTCTGGGAATTGTTTCTTTAGAAAAAATAGAAAAATCGAATTTAAACGGTTTTCTTCACATAAAGGATTCAATATAAAATTGAACCAGAGAAAGGTAGATCTCAGGTGAAAAACAACTACTTTCCTGGCAAATACCACGCAGAACGTTGAATGATATTCTCCTGAAAATCCATGCATACTTCCATATAATATCAATGGACATTGAATGCAAATGTTTCTTTCTGATAAGCTCGATTATGTTTAATTTATGTCGTGTTCACCTAACAATCCGCATACCGGTTTCAGGCTTCTTGGCCCTCATCAGTACGGAGTAGTCAACCAGCCAAAGGTACAAAGAACTCTGGCAACAACCAGCCAAAGGTACAAAGAACTCTGGCGGTACCTAGTGACAGAAAAGAAACACTCCGAAAATCTCCCTCCTCGATAGGTTTCTAAAGAAAAGATTCCTTCTCAGTGGGAGTGGCAAGCCCGTCTAGCATATAGTGAGAGATAAGTGCCATGTGAAGTGGAATGAATAGAAAAATCGAATTTAAACGGTTTCTTCACAAAGGATTCAATATAAAATTGAACCAGAGAAGGTAGATCTCAGGTGAAAACAACTACTTTCCTGGCAAATACCACGCAGAACGTTGAATGATATTCACCTGAAAATCCATGCATACTTCCATATAATATCAATGGACATTGAATGCAAATGTTTCTTTCTGATAAGCTCGATTATGTTTAATTTATGTCGTGTTCACCTAACAATCCGCATACCGGTTTCAGGCTTCTTGGCCCTCATCAGTACGGAGTAGTCAACCAGCCAAAGGTACAAAGAACTCTGGCTGAAGTGAGACACAACGTAAACAAACCATCATCGATCTTGTAACACCTATAGGTACGCCGGAAAAGATAAACTTTAACTGGCGGCCTGGCTGAGTGAGAAAAGAAAAGCCGAAATTACCTCGATAGGTTTCAGAAGATTGCTTCGGTAGAAGCAAGCCGTCTAAGATATAGAAATAATCGAAGTTATAGAAAGAAACGTTTCTTCAATAGTCTCAATATAATTATCCAGGAAGGTATCTCAGGTGAAAAACAACTACTTTCTGGCAAATACCACGCAGAACGTTGAATGATATTCACCTGAAAATCCATGCATACTTCCATATAATATCAATGGACATTGAATGCAAATGTTTCTTTCTGATAAGCTCGATTATGTTTAATTTATGTCGTGTTCACCTAACAATCCGCATACCGGTTTCAGGCTTCTTGGCCCTCATCAGTACGGAGTAGTCAACCAGCCAAAGGTCCAAAGAACTCTGGCTGAAGTGAGACACAACGTAAACAAACCATCATCGATCTTGTAACACCTATAGGTACGCCGGAAAAGATGAACTTTAACTGGCGGTACCTAGTGACAGAAAGAGGGCCAAGAAGCCTGAAACCGGTATGCGGATTGTTAGGTGAACACGACATAAATTAAACATAATCGAGCTTATCAGAAAGAAACATTTGCATTCAATGTCCATTGATATTATATGGAAGTATGCATGGATTTTCAGGTGAATATCATTCAACGTTCTGCGTGGTATTTGCCAGGAAAGTAGTTGTTTTTCACCTGAGATCTACCTTTCTCTGGTTCAATTTTATATTGAATCCTTTATGTGAAGAAAACCGTTTAAATTCGATTTTTCTATTCATTCCACTTCACATGGCACTTATCTCTCAATTGTTTCTTTGATTAGCGCATTTATACTTTGAACAGTTGTCAAACTCAATCGTGTTGTCATAGTGATTTATAATTGCACTGAATGAAATTATCAGTAGTGATACCACTAGTGACTGAATTTTCGCAATAAGTCTGTCGATTTATTTCTAAACGGAACTGAGTTGCTTGAAAACACCACGAGTCGGCAGGACGAGCGGTGTTTTCTTCAAGCAACTCAGTTGAGTTTAGAAATAAAAGACAGACTTATAAGATGAATTCAATCACGAGTGGTATTTTATTAGACTATTTCACGAACAGAGTGAAAGGTCAAAAAATTTAAATTCGGCAGGATAAGAGGAAGAAATTTGATAATAATGAATAATCCAAATTTAATTTCAATCATGAAATATTTATTTGAACTTTAAACAATTTGTTTTCATTATTATTTGTTACCTATAACAATAAATATTTTTTTATGAACACGAACATAATACATTATTCTCGAATATAATTATTATAAATGGTGCAATTGTAAAAATTTTAATAGTATGACCGTTATTAGGTGGATACAATGTATTGTTGGTATTATTACTTGATGTACTTGGAGTACTCCTAAAAGTATTCACTATATTCTGATGATGTTCAGCACTTAGATGTAAATGCGGTTTCATCGAGTTCGAACTTCCATGTCCAGTAATTTTCATAGCTTGTTGTTCACTAACGCCGGATTGTAGTAACTGACTAACTGCAGTGGCACGATTAGAGTGTTTTGTTATTTTCAGTTTTTTAGTGTCTAATCCTATCTTTACTACAGAGAGTTTTGTATTGATACCAGTAGGGCAATTCTTGTACCAATTATTATTATTATATTTATTCCACTTGCCATTCAATGTCAGAAAAAGTCCGCCATTGGTAAGTTTCCGGTATAATCTCACAGGACACATTTAAGGATTTTTCAAATTTTGAGTAAGCCATTTAGTATCCGCACAGTTTTTATCACCACCTTGGCGGGTTTTGGAGAATATCGGGTTGTATGCAATTCTGTTTGTTGAAAAATTTTTGTCGTCAGTCTCTTCCTTGAAAAAATGTAACATGGAAAAAGTTGCTTCGTTACCTCTCCAAGCTAGTTCTACTGCAGCTATGTGAGAAAACTTTTTTTGGAGTCCCTCTGGCGTGTCTTCGTCCCATTGTGAGCACATATTCCTATATCCGTCGGAACTCATAGCGGCAGAACTCATTCTCTTCTTTTCGGGCACAGCTTGCAACAATTTTCTTTTACTAGCTCGAGCCGCCCTCGCCTCCTTGAACATTATATCATTGAAGGGATCAATATGTCTCTGATATTCACAAAAATATCTTTCTCGCACTAATTATGCAGAAGTGTTCCATATGGTTTTAATTACACTTTTCTTGTGATCACTACCATCAATTTTTCGCATATTGAATGCCCAGTCTTTAAGAATGAATGCCAATCTTTCGTTGCTATTTTCTGCATCTAATTTGTAGTTGTGTTCCGCACAGAACGTCATAAATTGTCCCCATATACATATAAGATTTTGATTTTTTTGTGTTACTGGATATATTTTCTTCAATATTTTGGTTTATCACTTCGTTTGAAGTAGCACCGAAACGACTCATTCAGACGTTTGCAGCTAAAATTATTGTTGGTCAAACTGTCAAACTTTGCGTTGCGATCCGTATCCATGGTTACGTCGTTGAAAACACGATGGTGATAGACCAATCATAATTGAAAGACAGCTGGTGTTTTCAGAAGTAATACCACTAGTGACTGAATTTTCGCGATAAGTCTGTCGATTTATTTCTAAACGAAACTGAGTTGCTTGAAAACACCACGAGTCTGCAGGACGAGTGGTGTTTTCTTTAAGCAACTCAGTTGAGTTAAGAAATAAAAGACAGACTTATAAGATAAATTCAATCACGAGTGGTATTTTATTAGACTATTTCACGAACAAAGTGAAAGGTCAAAAAATTTAAATTCGGCAGAATGAGAGGAAGAAATGTAATAATAATAAATAATTCAAATTTAATTATAATCATGAAATATTTATTTTAACTATAAACAATTTGTTTTAATCATTATATTTTACCTATAACAATGAATATTTTTTTATGAACACGAACATAATACATTATTCTCGACTAAAATTATTATAAATGGTGCAATTGTAAAATTGTTGAATAGTATGACCGTTAATAGGTAATTGTTGCCCACTTATTTGATGTCCAAAGAGTAAGAGCCTTCGGGTTACACTTGACTTTAGTAACAGTGATAGGAGATCATGAACAATAGGTAATTACAATGTATTCTTGGTATTATTACTTGATGTACTTAGAGTACTCCTAAAAGTATTCACTATAATCTGATGATGTTCAGCACTAAGATGTAAATACGGTTTCATCGAGTTCGAACTTCCATGTCCAGCAATTTTCATAGCTTGTTGTTCACTAACGCAGGATTGTAGTAACTGACTAACTGCAGTGGCACGATTAGAGTGATTTGTTATTTTTAGTTTTTTAGTGTCTAATCCTATCTTTTCTGCAGAGAGTTTTGCCAATTTGGTTTTGTATTAATACCAATAGGGCAATTCTTGTACCAATTATTATTATTATTATATTTATTCCACTTGCCATTCACTGTCAGAAAAAGTCTTTCTTTGGTAATAATTCCCCTTTTCGATATAAGTTTCCGGTATAATCTCACAGGACACATTTCAGGATTTTTCAAATTTTGAGTAAGCCATTTAGTATCTATACAGTTTTTATCACCACCTTGGCGGGTTTTGGAGGATATTGGGTTATATGCAATTATGTTTGTTAAACAGCCTTTGTTGTCAGTCTCTTCCTTAAAAAAATGTAACAGGGAAAAAGTTGCTTCGTTACCTCTCCAAGCTAGTTCTACTGCAGCTATGTGGAAAAACTTCTTTTGGAGTCCCTCTGGCGTGTCTTCGTCCCATTATAAGCACATATTTCTATATTCGTCTGAAGTCATAGCGACAGAACTAATTTTCTGTTTTTCGGGTACAGCTTGCAACAATTTTATCTTACTATCTCGAGCCGCCCACGCCTCCTTGAAGAGATCAATATGTCTCTGATACAAAAATATTTTTCTTGTACTAATTTTGCAGTAGTGTTCCATATGGTTTCAATAACACTCTCCTTGTAATCACTACCATCAATTTTCCGCATATTGAATGCCCAGTCTTTCAGAATGAATGCTAATCTTTGGTTGCTATTTTCTGTATCTAATTTGTAGTTGCGTTCCGCACAGAACGTCATAAATTGTCTCCATATATAAGATTTTGATTTTTTTGTGTTACTGGGTATATTTTCTTCAATATTTTGGTTTATTATTTCGTTTGAAGTAGCACCGAAGCGACTCATTTTGACGTTTGTAGCTACAATTATTTTTGGTCAAACTGTCAAACTTTGCATTGCGATCCGTATCCATGGTTACGTCGTTGAAAACACGATGCTGATAGACCAATCAGAATTGAAAGACAGCTGGTGTTTTCGCGATAATACAAGCTGTCTTTGGTCTTTGATTGGTCAGATTTTGTGAAAATTCCAAAGTGCGTGGAATAGTCAGTAGTTATACCACTGGTGACTGAATTTTCGCGATAAGTCTGTCGATTTATTTCTAAACGAAATTGAGTTGCTTGAAAACACCACGAGTCCGCAGGACGAGTGGTGTTTTCATCAAGCAACTCAGTTGAGTTTAGAAATAAAAGACAGACTTATAAGATACATTCAATCACGAGTGGTATTTTATTAGACTATTTCACGAACAAAATGAAAAATCAAAAAATTTTAATCCGGCAGAATGAGAGGAAGAAATTTAATAATAATAAATAATTCAAATTTAATTATAAGCATGAAATATTTATTCGAACTATAAACGATTCGTTTCAATTATAATTTGTTACCTATAACAATAAATAATTTTTTATGAACACGAACATAATATATTATTCTCGACTATAATTATTATAAATTTGTTGTCAGTCTCTCCCTTAAAAAAATGTAACTTGGAAAACGTTGCTTCGTTACCTCTCCAAGCTAGTTCTACGCAGCTATGCGAAAAAACTTCTTTTGGAGTCCCTCTGGCGTGTCTTCGTCCCATTGTAAGCACATACTTCTATATTCATCTGTAGTCATAGCGACAGAACTTATTTTATTTTTTTCGGGTACAGCTTCCAACAATTTTCTCTTGCTATCTCGAGCCGCCCTCGCCTCCTTGAACATTTTTGAAGGGATCAATATGTCTCTGATACTCACAAAAATATTTTTCTTGTACTAATTTTTCAGTAGTGTTCCATATGGTTTTGATAACACTCTCCTTGTAATCACTACCATAAATTTTTCGCATATTGAATGCCCAGTCTTTTAGAATGAATGCTAATCTTTCGTTGCTATTTTCTGCATCTAATTTGTAGTTGCGTTCCGCACAGAACGTCATAAATTGTCTCCATATATAAGATTTTGATTTTTTTGTGTTACTGGGTATATTTACTTAAAAATTTTGGTTTATTACTTCATTTGAAGTAGCACCGAAGCGACTCATTTTGACGTTTGCAGCTACAATTATTTTTGGTCAAACTGTCAAACTTTGCATTGCGATCCGTATCCATGGTTACGTCGTTGAAAACACCATGCTGATAGACCAATCAGAATTGAAAGACAGCTGGTGTTTTCGCGATAATACAAGCTGTCTCTGGTTTTTGATTGGTCAGATTTTGTGAAAATTCCAAGGTGCGTGGAATAGTCGCGATAATACAAGCTGTCTTTGGTTTTTGATTGGTCAGATTTTGTGAAAATACCAAGGTGCGTGGAATAGTCAGTGTAATGTTGACATGATTGCGTGAAATTGTTTCATTAGACACAAAATGACAAAATTTGAATGGTTGTTAGAAATTTTCAATGTAATTAAACCGGTAGGTTTGTATGGATGGGAGATGAATGACTAAATAATCAATAATAAATTCAGTATTTTGATAGTCTTGAACCCCAGTTTCATAGCACTATATTTTTCAAACCTACCACATGATATATCCAAAGACCGTTGAAGAGCAATCTGCCTGTATCGGTGTTAACGCTTTCCACCTACTATCATTCACGCTAACCCTTCAAAAGATCCTCATTGAACATTTCGCGTTTGAATATAACTCACCCGTTTTACTGGCCTGGAAATTTGAATAAACCGATGTTTTCAATTACCTTTGTATCAAACTGACCTCATAGTTTTTTCCGGGCAGCCGGGACTCAATTATTTGGTATAATGAGAATTATTCCCATTTCTAGTTTGAAAGGCTTTTCTGTTGAATATTCGTCGTGGGTTTTTCAGGTCATTCCAGTTTCATTGCACAGAAAGGACACTCTTCGCAGTCGAATCCAATTACGAATTCTGGCTTTGATATCTTGAAACTGAACCAGTGGCGAATGTTTTGATGTACAGATTATATTTTTTTTTTTCATGAAGTATCTGAAGGGATTTGAAGAATACTCAAATAATATAATCCAACGGGGCAGCCACTCAAAAATTTAGATTTCAGAATTTATTCATTTATTGAAAAAAATGTGATATACAGGGTGTTTCTTAATAACATGCTCATATTCAAGGAGGTTAGTCTTCAGTCCATTTTGAGAAAACATTTCATATGTCATATGTCCTAAAGGTCTTAACTTTTGAATTACAGGGGTTCTAAACTTTCAATAATTTTTTTTTGGTAACTTTGGTATGACTTCAGATATTTTGGTGGAACGTAGTAAGCATCTTCTGTGAAGTAAAGAATTGGATAGGTAGCATTACAGAGTCGAATATTTGCTCATGGCATTTCAGGATACTTATATATTGATTGTTTTATAATTCCTGATGATTTGCAAAATCTACTATACAATAGGCTTATGAAGATTCAGGTTTCTAATATGCCCTGTTCCAATCTATATAGTTTCAAATAAATGAAAGGGTCTCAAATTCTTTTTACTCAAATGTCTGTGTAATATGTATGAATTAAGTCAAATCTGCAATGAGAAAAATATTATAGACAAATTCTCAAAGTGACCTTATGGTATTTCTGTATCACAAATATTTATCATATTATTATTTCCTTCTTCAGATATTCGTACTATTTGGTAAATTTCAAACATACTATCTAATAAACTCCAATCAATTCAACTCATCAAACCTGAACGGCTTTATTTTGTATTTATTTTATAATTTTGAGTGTATAAATGCCATAGAATGATTTCTGGAAGTAACTTAATGATTTGTTTATTTTGAAAATATTCATCTGTATTCATATGTGTGCTAATAATTGTATATAATTGTATGCTGAACATAGAGAAGGTCAGCTTTATCAGGTGTTCTGACTCTATCATCCTTTTCTGTACGTTGTTCATGTCATCATTCATCGTAGTTCATTGGTACCCTGTTATATATTTTTTTTCGTACAAAGATTTCCACAGTTTTGATATTGAAGTAGGTGATACAATACATCATCAATCAAGATCAATTAACAGTTGTCCGGCGGTGAGCCCAAGGTTTCCAACAGGATGTCACCTGAACAGTAAAACTTGAATAATTTCGGATTTCCTGTCGTTCTTCATTAGCAACCTATACATTCCATATAGGTACGTCTCTTTGATATATGAGCATATTTCCTTTCCTATTTTGTTGTAAATCAATGTTTCTGTTTTAATTATTTGCAATATTTCTCGATATTCTTCTGACATCATTCGAGTTGTTCTACTAATCGTGGTAGATGAAGTTTTATTTACTAATAATATTGTTCAAAATCTTCTGGCAGATGTATGTCGAACAGAATGTATTTCTGAATATGCTTCAATGGCATCAATATCAATCATAACTACTTCAAGGAAATTATCAGTAAAGGACACTAGTTTTGATTCACCCTGTATATTGTATGTATCTGCAGGGTGAACTTTCACCGTAAACGATATCGAGTTTGTAACCGACTTTTCCGGAATTTCAGGCATTTTTTTATATTAATAAGCGGGACTGGTGCAGTTTCATCAGAAATATACAGTGCTTCTCAAAAGTCCCTTCCCCACTCTTATTTTTGAAACGATCATACATAAACAAGTGAAATTTGGAAACTGAATATTACAGGTTGTTAACCTCCCTACTAAATATGATAGATGACGAAATCGTCAAAGATGACGTCACAAGGCCATTGTGACCAATAATTTTAAATGGACACCTCTTTTAAAATGCATCGAAAAAACCTATTCAATGATACTAATTTTGTTTGTGTTTATGGCAGTTTTGGCAACTTGATTTTAAAAAACGCAAAGCTGTGATGAATTGAATCAGTTAATACTAAAATTCCAAATTCAAGCCCTCTGGATACTTGTCAAATGAGCTGACGTTTTTTGTTAGTCTCTCTAATTCGACGTTTTTGTAATTGTCCAAGTTTTTGTATATTTAATAATTTGTGTATTGTTGATCGAACGTTCAACTGTTTTAGCAGCTTTTGGTACTTTTAATATTTTTGTACATTTTAATAATTTGTTGAACTGTTGTGAGCCGAACGTTCAAGTGCTTCATGAAGCAAAATGGTACGTGCTTTGGGTGATGAAGTAGCAGCGATCCTAATTCTTGGTGAAACTGGACAAAATATTCATGCAGCAGAACGCATTTTTAATGAGAGGTTTCCCGATCGCCCCGTTTCGAGGACTTATTTAAGGGAGTTTCTTCGTAAGTTTGGAACAACGGGTAGTATTAATTATGCGAAAAGATCTGGCAGACCACAAATTTCTGATGAGAAAAAAATTGATAAACTGGCAGAAGTAATAGTTAATCCTACTTCTTCAACAACTCACGTTGCATCTACCTGTGAAGTCGAAGTACAGTACACAGGGTGTTGAAAAAAAACAAATTTCATCCATACAAATTGAAAATGGTTCATCAACTCTCAAACGACGACCCAGACCGAAGACTAGAATTTTGTGAAAATATGGAAAATAAAATTAACCAACAGCCAGACTATGTCAAAACAATTTGTTTTAGCGACGAAAGTACTTTCTATCTGCATGGAAATGTAAATACACAGAATGTGAGATATTGAAGTGACGCAAATCCTCACCTATTTCGTGAAACACATACCCAATTTCCTCAGAAGGTGAATGTTTGGGCAGGTATCCTGAGCAACCACATCGTTGGGCCTCTTTTTTAAATACTTATTCAACTGGTGAGGTTCATCTGGAGCTGTTGCAAAACGCAATAGAACCGTTAATCCTTGAAATTTTGGAAGATAATCCAGATGAATTCGGCATTTTGGAAATAACATTCCAACATGATGGTGCTCCTCCACACTATCACGGTGCAGTGAGACGATATTTGGATGAGGAGTATCGTGGTAGATGGATTGGACGACGAGGTTCAACGGAATGGCCAGCTCGATCACCGGACCTCACACCTTTGGATTTTTTCCTGTGGGGGTACCTTGAATCGAAGGTTCACGCCACTGAACCTCAGAATATTGACGTTTTAAAACAATGTATTGTTGCAGAATGTGGGGCTGTTTTCGCAGACACATTTGCAAAAGTACGAGAAGAGTTTGAAAATGGGATATTTCACTGTCAGGAAGTAGATGGAGGTCACTTCGAGCAATTCCTTTGAGTAGATACTGATTCTTAAATCTGTAATTGATATCATACTGAATGGAATTTAAATTTTAATGTTTACTAATGAGCCATTAGAACTGCCATAAACACAAACAAAATAAGTGTCATTGAATAGGTTTTTTCGATACCTTTCAAAAGAGGTGTCGCTTGCCGTAGGGTTCCATTCAAAATTATTGGTCACAATGGCCTTGTGACGTCATCTTTGACGATTTCGTCATCTATCATCACTAGTAGGGAAGTTTACTACCTTTAATATTCAGTTTCCAAATTTCACTTGTTTATGTATAATCTTTCCAAAAATAAGAGGGGGGGAAGGGGACTTTTGAGAAGCACTGTATAATAGATATGTTTGTTCAATTCAGGAAATGCTAATATCATCAATCGCAATTAATAGTAGTATTCTACAAAATATCTGAGAATGAATTGAATTCAACCGCTCAATTTTTTGGAAATAACTGGAAAACTTGCTATCTTTGGACTCACTTTGTATATCGAATGTACGTGCAGGAATCATTGTTCTCCATAGTGTATTCAAATCGGCCGTATGAACAATCGATGCATACTCGATTTGGTTTATATATTCGAAAACGTCTCTTGATATTGGCCATTTGAAATTTTGGAAAAGTTATCGTTAGCACTCTATATAATCTAAACTGTTGAATTTAGAGCGGTGGTGCAATGAAGACATTTCATCAGGATCACGAGTTCTGTAATATATTAAAAATTCGAGCAAATTCACCGAAAGCCAATTTTCCATTGATACGGTGCGAAGTCCTTCAATCTATTCATTCAAAGAAGTAGTTGTGGAGTATTTCAAAAAAACATTGATATCGAAAATTTCTACACAATTCATGAGGAAACCTTTGTTAGCAATGTGAAGAATTCTCATATCTTCACCGGGATTAGAATAGTGGTTGGGTCAACCACATGCATTGTAAAAGTACTGCAAAATTGATTGCTTCGAAAAAAGTGTGTTGTGAATTTTTCCTTATATTTATCTATGATTTTTGTGTGTTCTCTAATTCAAGTATTGGGTGATTCCTCGTGAGGTTCAGGGAAATATTTCGAAATAAAACACCTTAAATGGAATGTAATGGGAATAATGTTATTATGAATTGAAAGAACAACTAATACTATTTATTTTTTGAATATTATTTCGGTCAAATGTTGGCCGCAGCTACGCCGTTGATGGTCCAATCGCAAGCTCCAATTTTCGATCACTTGTTCGAGCATAATGACGGGAATCTGGCCAATAACACGAGTTTTGTTTGCTTTCAATGCCTCAATCGAATATTTGTATAAACCAGAGACTTCATGTAAGCCCGAAGGAAATAATCAACAGGGGTGATATCACATGACCTAGGCGGCCAATTAATTGGTCCAAAACGAGAACTAAGCTGCTCACCAAAATGATTTCCCAATATATCCATGGTTTCATGCGCAGTATGAGGAGTAGCCCCATTTTGTTGAAATCAAATATCACGGGCTTGAAGTTCGGGTAATGAATAGTTCGTTAGCATAGCGCGATATCGACTACCAATTTTCTTCATTAACGTATCCATCAAGCCAGAAATGGGCCTCATCACTGAATAAAATTCGGCGATGAAACAGCGGATTTCATTGAGCTTTTCCAGAGCCCAGGCACTGAAAAGTCTACGCTCATGCAGGTCTGGCGGCTTCAATTCTTGGACAAGTTGGATTCTATATTCTTTTGAATCTAGGTCCGTTCGCAAAATACGCCACGTTGTTGCATACGACAAACCAACCTATTGAGAACGACGTCGAATCGATTGTTCACGGTCTTCTCGTACACTCTCAGCTACTGCGGCTACATTCTCTTCGTAACGTGCTGTACGTAGTCTATTCGGTTGCCGGTCATCTGATAATGAAAATTGGGTTTTGAATTTTTTGATCGTTTTGGCAATGGTGCGTTTGCTGGGTCGATTGTTCCCACCGTACGTTGCTCGAAGGTCACGAAAAACTTGCTCCACAGACCGCTGATTTTCATAATACAGTTCCATAATTTGGAGTCGCTGTTCTGGTGTGAGTCTATCCATGATGCAATGGTAATAAATACTCGGTCAAACTACAGTGAAGGCTGGATATAACTGACTCCTATTTTGTGAAAAAAAATTATTGAATAAAGTACCTCACGAAGAATCACCCGATACTAATTTTACGTCCACTTTGGCCGATATGTTTGACATTGCACGACACGATGGTTAAGAGCAAGTAATTCCGTATATATATTTTTGATCTTGGTAAAGATATAGGCCAGTAGATATAGACGATCAATTAACATTAATTCCAAAAGTTTTCGAACTGTAGTGGTATGTTAGTGCATCAATGAAAACAAACTATAAAATTTTGTCTGCGGTGAACGGAACATTGTTTCAATTGCGAAAAACGTTTTCATGCTTTATCATTGCACTGAAAATTTCAAAAGTTCTGCAAACTAGGCATACCTATAGTAAGTAATAGTGTTTTACAACATGCATTAAGTTTGCAACCTTGTAAAAGTTACGTAACCTTGTTTTTTGTAATTTTTTGAGTTTTCCATTTCAATATTAAAAAAAAAATGTGAACGGAAAAAGTTAACGGAAAAAAAGTATAAAATATCCACGTACATTCGCAACCATTTCTGAAAACGCATCATTTACTCATCAAATGTTTTTATTGACGCTTTCATTTTCAATACACACAAGCATTGAAATAATCACAAAAGTTTTTTATTGTGGTTGCAAATAAAAATAATATTGGTCTTAGTGCTTATGTAACTTTGCAACCCCATACGGAAAATGGAACCTATTTATCCACCAATATATGTTTTTTACATTTTCACAACTTCTGTAATAATTGCAAAAGTAATGCAAATTGCAATTGAAATTACAACTAATATTTTACGTGAAGCAAGAGATTTGCAACCGTCATTGTTCAACGGAACAGTTTTTTTATAATTTGGCCATAAATGCAAACATTGTGCAAATAGGTTTGAGATATATATTAGACCGACATATCTACAGTGGTCCAGTTGAATACTTGATTATCCATCTGTTATATTTTGTACCGGTTGATTGAAATTGCATGAGAAGAATAATACAGTTACGTAGTTAACCATTGAAAAAATTGAAACTTATTATTGATCTCAGAAGTAATACTGTTTTCGATTAATCAGCGAAATGAATTCAATCTAATATTTTCGAATACAACAACAACAAGACTACAAAATTTTGCTAAATTATGCTAAAAGACTATTGGACATTATTTTTTATCGCATTAGAAATGACATGCAATCATTCTTCATTTAAAATTTTCACTTGTCACAACATGACCTTATAGCAATCGATGAAATTTTAAAATGAATAATCGATGCTCTATGGAAGGAAGGATATCAAAACGTGATCGATTGTTATTATCATCATCAAACAGAAACGTTGCTGAAAAAAAAAAAAAATTATGAAATCGATATTACAACTCAAATCAAATTTTCACAGGTATGTATTTCTTGAATTGAATGAAATTATAATTCACCTTTCCACTCGACTTTCTTACTCCAACTGTGGAAAAATGCTATTGAATCCGAATGGGACACTGAAATGTAATCGACACGTAAGAATAATTTTCTTGATTTATAATTTTTTTATAAATAAAGAGGGAAAAACATGTTGGCAGGCAATTCTTTCACAGTTAGAGCTCCAGGACTATTATGTGAATGTGCATTGTTTTTGGTTAGTTAAATAGTTGTCTGTCATGAAAATACAATTGTCAGTCTTCTTGTTTTTCTGGTGATAAATCATGTTACTAAACTGCTGTGCATTCATTACTCTGTATACAGAACTCTGTGACGTAACACAGTTGTAGGTTAATCGTACTAATGTACAACTGTACGAGTGATTTTTAAATCTCAATATTTCCTAAATTTTTTAACGAATCCAGAAAATTATGAAAAAGGTGTCGAGGGATTATCGATCCTCCATCAAACGTAGTAAAGAGTATTTTCTCATGCAAATTCTTAATCGTAATATGATGATTTGAATTCATATCCAAAACGTTAGCTTCCAACATTGATTGACGATCTTCTTGGTCTATAGTTAACTTGGTAACACAATGGATGTCATTTATTAGGCATATAAAAATCTTTATTATTCTGATAACACAAGTGTTGCAAAAATAAATATTTTTTAAATTCCTAATGTTCCGCATTGTGGAATAGTTTGCAAATTATCATACTGCCACCAATTCGTGAAATGAGTTTCACAGAACTACTCTTTTTTTTGGTAGAGTACAAGTACAAATATTTTTATTTTGATTTTACCCTCATTTCCGTGTTGCAGATGAGGTTGCAAATTAATGAAAACGTTCTACGTCAGTACATCTCAACTTGCAACCATTATTTAAAACTTTTGTAATAATTCCAATACTTATTTCAATGAAAAAAATCAATTTAATGGAAAAATATATTTTCTATTTGGCGCAAGAGGTTGTCAAGAACATTATTTTAGTCATTTTTCTCGAATTTGCAGAACTTTTGGAATTTTCATCGAAAAATTAGGACTTACAACAATTTTTCGTCGATAAGACAGACATTTCCGTTTTGTATGAGTGGTTGCAAATTTTTCGGAGGATTTAAATTGGAATTTTTCGAAACTTCGAAAGTTTGCAGAACTTTTGTAAATTTTTCTGCGCTAATAATGTGAAAATTCATTAAATACTGATTTTAAACATCTTCCGTTCAGAAAAAAAAGTTGTAGAATCAGACTACATATCATATGAAAGTCCTCTTCACTCTTCTGAAGTTTTGAAACTTTTGTTATTATTATAAAATTTTGGGAAAATCATGTCTATTTCTACTGGCCTACTGTAAGAATCCCTCACATTGCCAACAAGGGTTCTCTCATGAATTGTCTAGAAAGTTTCGAAATGAATTCTTTCTCAAAAGACCCCTCAACTACTTCTTCAAATGAACAGATGGCATTGAATTCTCCGATTCTTCAAACTTCTAGTCCAAGTTGACTCCCACAGTTTGGTAGTTTTCCTTCACTCTTTTGTTCCACCCTACATTCCAGTTCTATCCACATAATAATAGATGTTGCCCCATCATGTCATTCACCCACTGGAGATTCATCAATTATACACAAGATGACCTTACGATACCTCAGAACTCTTACTTTCATCCTCTGTTCTGTTCTATCAATTATCATTTGGATTGAATGTCGTGCTTATTCAAGATGCAAGCTATGGCCTGTAAACTATTACCATCCCTCTTCTAGTGGCAATGTTCTATACAATTTCTGGTCAATATGTGTCAATGCTATAATGCTTTGCTGACCATAATATAATAATTTTTTAAGTTATTCCTTCAAAATGTAAGAATTCACAACCATACCTCCTTCCATCCTCTGATGTAAATTTCCGGTTTATATGTTTGCTATTAAGCTCCAAAACATGTCCGTATATTAATAAATTACGTGGAGATGATTTTGAGTATTTAATTTCATCATACACTCCACGTTGAGCACAATGGACTTCTACCTTCGTTTTATAAGGTTATTCGCCCACCTAACTGTTGAAGTATGGGATTAATTTTTTTTTCCACCCACCTACTGTTGAAGTATGGGATTAATCTTTTTTTTTCCACCCATACCCTGAGAAATCCCTTTGTGGAATTCCAGATTCACATGTCTGGTATATATGTATATGAAAATGATATTTATGAGGCGAATTAAAGGTGAAATAAAAATGTTCTGAACGTGCATATGGAAGAATATGTTCCAGGCGTTTTTCGTAGAATCTCAACATAAATATTCCGGGCAGAGCAGATTTATCCTCTCAGGCAATAAAATAATTTGCTTTTATGTATTTATATCATCATCACTCTATTTGAATTGGTATCTCCAATATCATTCGAGTCACGATCTATCTATCCCCAGAGTCTCCTTTGACTCATCAGAAATCAGTTCGAGGAAGACGTTTATCCAATTTCATTCCACATCCCGTTCTGCCAACTCAGATATTCATAAAAAAGAACGATTTATTCATACCAATTTTTATACAATTCACGTGTAGATCAGTCAAACGGAACAAAGCGTTTCAGCGGCAATACAGAGAATTGGAGATATACCAAACGTACATATGGAATAATATCGGATTTCCATAGGACTACCGCAAATCGAGCGTTCCGTAGAATACTTGATGGAATATGAATGTTCAGAGGGATCTGATCGATACATGCATCTCTATAAACCCAATATGGTACACTCGATTCAATCTGCCGAAAACAATGGGAAAATGTTTCAGTTTTGAATATATATTATGTGAATACATTGAACAATACGAAAGATCCTCGATTCAAATACAAATACGATAAAATTCGAAGCATTATAGACATCGAAGGGAAATTTCATGGTTACCAATACCAGTTTTTTCCTTATATGGTAAATGGAAATTCGAATATATTTTTTTCATTGATTTCTATCGAAGAACTCAAAGTTTGCCATTTAACCCATGCAGATTCCAATTCGACAGATGTTTCATATTCTTTATAAAAAAAACAGTGCACCAACATATACGTATCATTGAATTTGTTGGGCTCTACGCTAGATTCTTTCCAGGGACCCAATTCTTGAATTTGCAGGAGAATATTATCTAGAGATAATTACGCAATTTTCTCTCGATGCTGGATTTTGTTATTCTTAGGAGTTGATTCCTTTCAAAATTGTAGGAATACTTCCTCCAAGTTTTCACTAGGAGAAATCGAATTCACTGGTGAGATTGACTGGCTGAACACGTTTCACAATGCTTGCTGTTGTTTTTGCAATTTGTTATTGGATTGTTTTGATTTGGTGATGAATTATATTTAGCAAGGTTATCCAAAATTGGTACTGCTTTCGGAACACTGGCTTAAACCTGACGAGCCTATTCACAGCTTTGTATCTCGTTATACTAGAACTAACTCACTCCATGGCGGAACAGCTATTCTTGTCCACAACTCATTCCTAGAATTGTCGTTCAATAATGCTGAGATGTACTGCGTGGAGAAAAAACAATTTGAAGTAACCATGGTATTCTCAAAAAACCTGATTCTTTATGTCGCATGTATCTACAGAACACCTACGTCGAATGCCCATATATTCTCAGATAAATTAGAAGATCTTCTATCAAAAATCTCTCTCCGATCAAAAATAATCTCAGCTGGCGATTTCAATATTGATTTTCAGGACAAAAGTGACAACACCACTCAGAGATTAACAAATATACTCGATTCATTCAACATCTCCAATTATGTTACATCTCCTACTCCGATCCGATCTGATCCGATCCGATTCGATTCAAAATTGATATGTGGGGGTTTTCGGGATCGGAGATTATGAATTTTTTGTCAAAATTCATAAATTCGAAATAACGGCCCCAAGATGGAGGACGAGTTTTGTGATTATGGCCCAATCCGATACAAAATTGGTATGCGGGCTTCTCGGGGTCGCAGATTATGAAATTTTTGTCAGAATTCTAAAATTCGAAATGACGGCTTCAACATGGGGACGAGTTTTGTGATTATAGTCCAATTCGATTCAAAATTGGTATGCGGGGGTATTCGGGGTTGAAATTTATGAATTTTTGTCGAAATTCATGAATTTAAGATGGCGGTCCCAAGACGGAGACTGAGTTTAGTGATTATGATCCGATTCGATTCAAAATTGGTATGCGGGGGTTTTCGGGGTCGGAGATTATGAATTTTTTTGTCAAAATTCATAAATTCAAGATGACGGCCCCAAGATAGAGGACGAGTTTTGTGATTATGGCCCAATTAGATTCGAAATTGGTTTGCGGGCTTCTCGGCGTCGAATATTATGAATTTTTTGTGGAAACTCATGAATTCAAGATGGCGGCTTCAAGATGGGGGACGAATTATGGTCCGAATCTTCTCAAAATCGGTATGCGGTGGTTTTCGCAGTCGGAGATTTTGAATTTTCCGTTAAAATTCATAAATTCAAGTTGGAGGACCAGTTTTCTGATTATGGTCATATTCTATTCCAAATAATTGGGTATGTGGGGGTTTTCTTTTCAAAGAACATATGAAATAAGTTTAAGTCATCGCTGACAAGTTATTACTCACCAACCAATCATTGTCCAATGAAATAAATTGAGACTCACTTTGATGAACACTTCGCGCGACATGCTTTTTGAAACCAAATCATTCAACAAAAAATAATGAAATCATTGTCATCGATGACTCAACTTATTTTATACGTTTCAGTGCACGGCTTAAATAAAAGCTTGTCTTAAGAAAGTTTTTTTATTGGTTATTTCATTTGATAGAATTTTATCAGGATTATCAGTTAAAACCACACAACTTTGATGTTTAACTTATTTTTCTATAATAATAATGATAAGGGGTGGGTAATTTTTAGTAAATAACCCAGTACAAAAACGGATATTAAAAAAAAAACATTTACTTCGTAAGAAGTGACAATTCGGAACATAAAGTATGATGAGATGCGAGTTGTGGTAAAATTTCACCAATTTGTTGTTTCGATTTCACCAATCTATATATAAAAAAGTAGATGATATTGCTGAAAATATGAAAAATTGTTTCAACCTTTGAGTTTTCGATAAGTAATCGTTATTATTTTCACGAATAAATCAAAATACCCTCGAGTCGTAGATAAGTCTTTTTCATTCTGGATACTTACAACTTTGTTTGCTATTCTGATCATAAGAAGTGACAATTCGGAACAGGAAGTATGATAAGATGCAAGAGGTGGTAAATATGAAAAAAAAAACAGTTTCCATGTCGTAGAAATCTTTCAAAAAACTGGAAGAAATATGTTATAGTGTATTAGTAATTATTCTGTGAATATTTTATGTAGGGTGATACTTGTATGGATATTCACTGGATTGTTTTCCAAATGTTTAATGAATAACAGAAATTTGATCCGTCACTGAATAACATTAAAAACAGTGAATTCATACTCAACCACTGAACAGATGAATTTATATTTTGAACAGATCTATTATAAGATGATATAGACTGGTTCACAAGTGCCATTTTGTTCCAAACCTGGAAGTCACTACTGAAAATTATGATTTATGGCGCATTCGATTCGGAATAGCATCTAAAAAAAAGTTTAGCTGGAAAATTGGGGCCGGCAAAAATTGCAAAAGTTATAAAGAATAAAGTAAAAAACAAATATATGGTTCGGTTTTTTGAAAATATCTCAAAAACTATTTGATATATATGAAATTTGAAAAAAGATCCTCAAAGAGCAGGAAATTTCCTAAAAGAACTATGCCGGCAATATTTATAATTTCAATTTAGCGGCGAAAAAATGTAACTAAACCGAGTAAATATTAATATTGAGGAATAAAAAATGCAGGTACATTTCAATAAACAATAATCCGCCGAAAAAAAATTTTACCTCTATTTTTCAATTAATTAAGCCTTTGTTGATTAAAACATTTTACTTGTTGAAAGTTATTATAAAAACCCTAATAATTGTTCAACTAAAAACCTAGAATTTTTTTTTTTTCGAAGGCTTTGAAAGAGATCCCTGTTGGAAAAATCGAAAAATTTTGAATTTTTACTTTTTTATTAACAATCAAATGTATAAAAAAATTAAAAACGTATATAAAACAATTAAGGAAAGTTTTTTTTCTATTATCTCTATCAATTTGTTTTCTTATTGCTGAAAGCAATATAAAAATAAATTTTTGAAATTTTCAACTCTTATTTTTGGAATTTTAAAAAATTTTTAAATTTATATATTTATTGCAATCTCAATTAAAAAAATAGAAGACTTAAAGTGTTCTTCTCGTATTTTTGATAGATATTTGAACTGATAAGTCAAAACAAAAATCATTTCAAGGGAATTATTAAAATAATATTAAAAAAGGGATTGAATAATTCGGTTAGAGCTATGGTAAGAAGCTCAGTTTGTTCATTGATCAATGTAGAATAAAAAATATCTGATGTGTTCTTTTCGTATCTTCAATAGTTTATAAGTTATTTTATTAGAAATGAAGAAAAACCGAAAGGAAGCGACAAGGCAAAGTTCACAAAAATTTTCGAACTCATATAAAAAATAGAAAAAAAATTTTTCCCATAATAAACGACACATGGTTCTTTCCAGTTTTATTTTAGTATTGAAAAAAATATAGCGCAAAAATGTATTTGTTTACAAAAAATTATTTGTTTAATAAACGAATAAAAAGTAAATAAAAAAAATTAGTTTTTCCATAATATGAGAGAACGTGATAAATAATGATTTAAACAAAAATGGTTTCTCCATATTCATATTTACCAACAAAGAAAAAGTTTTTTAGCAATACAAATTTTTATTTCAAAATTTTTTTTTTTAAATCACTATTTTTATCAATGACTAGATTCCAAAAAAAAAATTGTTTGAATCTGATAATCAATGTATTTGTTTATAACAATTTTTTAATTGATAACAGTTAAAGATTCAAAAAATTTATTATTATATTGCTTTTGGCAATAAAAAAACAAATTGATAGAGATAATAGAAAAAATACTTTCCTTTATTGTTTTATATACGTTTTTAACTTTTTTATAAATTGTTAATAAAAAATAAAAAAATCTAAATTTTACGATTTTTCCAACGGGGATCCTTTCAGAAGCCTTTGAGAAACAGCACCAAGAAGTAAAAAAATTCTAGGTTTTTTGTACAACAATTATCAGGGTTTTCATAATAACTTTCAACAAGTAAAATTTTTTCATTAACAAAGGGCAGAATTAATTAAAAAATAGAGGTAATTTTTTTTTGCCGACGGATTATTGTTTATTGATATGCCTAGATAGTACCTGAATTTTTTCATTCCTCAATATTAATATTTACTTGGTTTACATTTTTTTTTTGTTCAGATGTTAGATTCGGTCGGTGCGCACGGGAGCTAAGCCGCGAGTTTTCATCCTTTTTTTCGCCGCTAACTTAAAATTATAAATATTGCCGGCACAGTTCCGGTTTTTCAAATTTCGGATATCTCAAGCAGTGTTTGAGATAGCTTCAAAAAACTGAATCATATATTTATGAACATCCTGTTCATATTTTCAACAAATCCATATATTTGTTTTTATGAACAAAATGGCTTTTGTGAACCAGTCTAATATCGAATTTAATCTTCTCTAGAAAGATGTTTCCAAATTGGAATTTAACCTGAATACATAAATCCCGAAGGAATTCTGAAGTTTTCAGAATATTCACACTAATTTTCCCCAGTCTCGAATAATGTGACGAAAACCCCAATCTCACGAGCCTGTTTCGAGATTGAACTCAATTATGAAAGAAATTTAGTAACTCCTTAGTTTCCCGAGAATAATCAGCAGCAGTTTATACCGAGACGCTGCTCTCACAAGGGGCTCATCGATGTTCCTACGTAAACCGAAGAGCTATACTACGTCAGAAAGAAGTTCGACGATTATGTTGAAAGACACAAGTGGGAACCCATATTTCATCAGCTCTTTTGGTTTTATCGAAAAATTTGTCGTTCTGTTGAAAATCGTAGCGAACTGTTCCGTTGGGAGGGAATTATTCCAGAAACCGAGGAGTGGCTGTGGAAAACCGTTGCAGTACTCATTCATGATTTGTGTTCGATACTGGCATTCGTTCATTCGATTTTTATCAATTTGTGTTCTATATGTATTTCTCAGCGATGGGAAATTATTCTCAATCCAATTCAATTTTTTTCAATCTATGGAGCTGTGAAGCTATAAATTAGGTATAACAAATAGATGTTTGATACTTGGAGAACATATGAAATATAGATAAACAAGTTTTGGGTGTATTGAAAATTATCCTGGAACTTATTCGCATTAGAAAATTAGACTTCAGTACAGACGAAACTCTTGGAAGATTTCACCCAAACAAACCTTGAGTTAATCGAAAACGACAAAAAATATTATATTATGGGGACATAATACGAGAAAAAGGCAATTCAATTCCTTTCCTTAACATTTGTGGGCTCTATCAATGAGTTGGAATCCTTCAGGAAGAGTACTGTACAACATGCTGATACTCATGGAAGTTATACTTGGGTCCAATTGAAGAAAAAAACTCCATATGAACATATGTCCTAAACGTCCTAACTTTCGAACTAAAGGGTGCTGAAGTTTTAAGAAAAAAATACTTTTTTATTATAATTTTGGTATGACCCTAGATATTTTTGTGGAACGAAGTAGGCATCTTTCATGCATCAGAAGGCATTTTCCTGCTGTACAACATAATTTTTATTCTTGCCAGTGCAGTACGTGCAGAATTTGCACTGATTAATTTCAAAGATAAGAGTGATAAATAAATAAATAAGTTTATTCACCAAATGTTATTATTACAGAATTAACACTAGAATTCTTGTTGAAATGTAAATGAGTAATCTAGCTAATGTAAATAAACTGGGAAAAGTCACTGAAGGTTAAACCTGTGCGTGACATAAATACACAAATCAATATGAGATAAAGCAATAATGGTAATAAATATAACATTATACTAATTGAAATCAACGAGTGAAATCATCAAGATCGTCTATAGATATAGAAAAAACAAAAGTAAAAATAATGATGATAAATATAACTTATACCAATTAAAATCACGAGTAAAATTCTTGAGATTGACAATAGATATAGATAAAGCAACAGTAAAAATAATGGTAATGAATAAGCGTTATACCAATTAGAATCAACGGGTAAAATCATCAAGATCGACAAGTCCGATAAATGAAGCAAAATTGATATAGAAGAGGAGTTTACATTGGTACAAGTAATAATGAATTAGGTATAAGTATACAACCAGGGCCCTATCTGTTTATTCTATCATCCTATAAATCATTTATCTAGAGTTTTCAAAAATGAAACTTTTGAGGTGGTATTTGAAGTTTTCTTATTTTTTTATATTTTTAATATTATCTGGGAGTGTGACATACAGTTTGGGGGCTAGATGAGTGTAGCATTTTTGGCCAGTCGCTTTCTTTGTCTTTTTCAGTACGTACGTATTTTTTCATTTCGTGTGTTGTATTTCTGATTGATATTTTTAAGTTGATGCACATTTTTATGTTGGTAGATGTTTGTAAAATAATATTGAAGCTGCCGTGTGTCCATTATAGAGCTTTCCCGAAATATATTGTCGGATGGATAAGTAACTTTGATGATCTTTTTTTGAATGACATCAAGATTTGTCAAAGTAGTTTTCCCAACACTTCCCCATGCTATTATACCATACATTGAGTGTGGCTGGACAAGTAAGATATAGACTGTATGTAGCATCTTAGGTTCGAGAATATCTCGTAGAACTTTGAATTTGTGTATTGGAAATCTAACTTTTTCAATAACGTGTTCAACTTGTTTGTGCCATCCCAAATTTGAGTCCAAGACGACTCCCAGGTATTTAAATTCATCAACAATATTTGCGTTATTTAGAGTTTTTATTGTTTGAAAGTCTGGTGATGTTCTACTGTCAATATAAGTGGAAAGGAACGAAGTTTTTGCATTTTGATAGAAAAACCAATGCATTAAACATAGTAATCGACAACGCAGTAGTTGAAACATCCAGCAATATGTCTTTTTTGGGGGTGATAATAGATCATCGTCTAGATTGGAAATCTATAGATCAGTTGACTCGAGATCTTTCAAAATATACATATGCCTTACATGTACTCTCTGAAAATATTAATGTGAATGCTGCTCTAATGTCGTATCACGCATATGTACAGCCCAAACTCCGTTATGGAATAATATTTTGGGGAAAACTCTTCCCACATACAGAGAGTACTTATTCTCCAGAAAAAATGTGTGAGGAAAATTTTTAAAGTTGCCCGTCGCGAAAGTTGCAAACCCCTATTTAGAGAAAATAATATATTGACAGTTATCTCTTTATATATATATGAATCAATTAATTTTGTTTTAAATAATAAATACTTGTTTAATGACAGGGTAGTATCTCATAAGCACAATACGCGAAGTAAATGTGATTTACGAAATGATAAAGTTAAATATACGTATATCCAAAAAAATGTGCAGTATAGTTTGGTGAAAATATGGAATAAGCTACCAAATAACATTAGGTTAATGGAAAATGGAATTATTAAAAAAAGACTCAAAGTTTTTTTGAGTAAAAATGTATTTTATAACATTGAAGAGTATTTTCAACATAATATGGAAAGTCTATGATACAAAAAATTTATTAGTTTTAATATGCGAGTGTTTTAATCTTAATGTATTCATCCTGCTATTCATTCTGGATAACTGGAATTAATTTTCGGGTGAATCTCATAATAATTTTTTAAATGTATTAAATGTATTATTATGTATATGAATACTTACTTGAGTCATTTTACCCTGATGTAATATTCAAGATTATTCATTTGACACGTTCTACATCTCTATGAGGTATATTATTCGACAGAACGAATAAAGACAACTAACTTACTATGTATGTGTATATACAAAGGTATATTGGTACCTAATAGAGTATGTTTATTTAGAAACCCATTATTTCGTTTTTAACGCTATTCGACGAGTCTGGAAATTGGGATTTGATTACTTTCCCTTTTAATATCTGTACAAGTTTCTCAATTTTATACATTTTCAATGATTTTATTATGACAGGCAGTATGAAACGACATACATATAAATATTTTACCGTAATCATTGTAATTGTAATTATATTGAAGATTATTTATTTGACATGTTCTACACTTCTATTAGGTATGTAAATTAACAGAACGAATAAAGATCTATCTATCAAAGTTTGTGGTGAGTAATTTACTACTGAACCATTTTCAAATGTTAGTAAGATCTTTTTCTGCCAGTTTTTTTAATTTTCTCCAATTTTCTTCTTCGTAGAAAATGCAAGTATCATGCGCGTATGCTATGATTTTCCCGGCTGTAGGAACTGAGAAAAGATCATTCAAATAAATGTTGAAGAGGACTGGTCCCAGCACGGATCCTTTTGGTATTATTGATTTGTACAGATTGGTACCTTTTTGTGAGGTACGTTTCAAATAACTGTAGCCCCACGCCCCTGATACCCATATCTTCCAAAGATTCTAATAATAATGTTCGGCTAATAGTGTCGAAGGCTTTTGAGAGGTCTATAAAGACGCTCAAAGCCATTTTGTTAGTATCCATTGCACTATACATTTTAGATGTCAGGTGCATTATGGCATTCTGTGTCGATACACCACTTCGAAATCCATATTGTCTGTTAGATAAGATGTAGAATTGATCTAGGTAGGAGCATAACCTGATTTTCAGAAGTTTTTCGAATATCTTGCCAAATGTTGTTATGAGTGAGATAGGTCTGTAGTTAGTAGCATCAAGGGGATCACCGGATTTGAAAATTGGTTTTACAAGAGGTTTTTCAAACAAGGGAGGTAAAATATCCTTTTTCTAAGCATCTATTGAATAGATATGCTAAAGGTTCGGAGATGCTTCACTATACATTTGAGAATTTCACCCGTAATGCCATCTTCGCCTGGATACTTTTTGTTTTTTAATTCTTCTACGGTTGGTTGGTTGGTTGGTTTAAGGCTGACGAGCCAGAGACAGGGTTGGCACTTAGCTTCCCTTGACACTGCGACCAGCTGGGGTCTATTGTATCACTCTGTCGTCAGTGGTTCCTCATTCAAACAGGTTTGTGCCCCTAACTAGGTCTAGAAGCCCGTTGATAAGGTTCTTCGGACTCATGCCCGTTTCCGGGCCGATCTTTCCAAAGATTCTGTGTCGCCCACCACTTAGGGCGTCACAGTCGAAGATTGAAAGACAAGAGTTAGACCCGAGGCCTCCTCTTGTCTCTTGATGACAAGCCATTCTTCAGTATCTATCCCCATGTCCTGGGTTTTGATGAGCTGAAGAATCTTTTTGGTTTCCATTTTACCATATGGCTTTGGAATCCACTCTGTTTCCGGGAGTTTCTCAGTAGGTGTTCGACCATCTGCTGATCCCTCCTCGGTTGGGTTTACGGTTTCTGGTGCCGAGTGTGATTCAACTGGAATCTCCTCGACTTCCATACCCGCTATCGGTGTTGGGTCTTCTTCAACTGGAAGTTCCCCAGGGTTGTTTGTGTAGGGGAAAGGGTCGTCCACACCTGCGGTGCCCCCTGCGCAGGTGTAAGGCAGATTACTCTGGGAGGTCGCCATGTATCCCAGAGGCTCCGTTTTTTTTATACCTGACTGGCTCAGGTATCATCCATCCCTCGGCACGGGTCGCTTGACGCCTTGGATTAAGCCATGTTGTGGTGGCATTTGGTTTGAGATTGACTTAGAGATCCGCAGGTTTTGACCATTTCTGGTCATTCCCACTGGATTTTCCTTGTCAACCCCGTTATCCAGCGATACCACTTGGAGGTAGCCACCTAAGTTTCCGCAACCCATCTTCATCTCTCGTAGGAGGTGAACATGTGTTGACGCAAACTACTCGCCCTTCTACGACTTTGATTATAACTATAGGCAACCAAGGTGAGAGGAAAAAAGAACTTGATCTATTTGATTTTTTTTGAGGGCGGATATAGTTGGGATCGACTGCAATTTTCCTAGCCAAGCCTACTGTAATATAATGTTCATTGAATATATTGGCCATAGTTTTTTCATCACTGACAATATGTACATTTTTTTTTCATGTGTTCGATAGGTGTATTATTTTGTTTGCCGGATGTTATATCCTGTATTGTGTGCCACATCGCTTCATTATTATTTGCGTTTTCAGAAATGTTTTCTTTGTAGAAATCATTTTTGGTGTTTTTTATTATGTAATTTAGCCTGTTTTTATATTCGATATATCCTTTATTCAATTCATGGTTATAGCTTCTTCTCATGGTCTGATATGTTTTGTCTCTTTCATTAATCGATTTGATTAATCCAAGAGTTATCCAGCTTTTGCGTTTTTTTCATTTTTTTCCACCGTGCAGCTACAGTTTTTAATTTCAGTGATACGCCACTGCTTTTTCTCAAATTAAAAATCATTTTTGTAATCTTCATTCCTTTATGAACACACATGATCTCCTGATTTTTCCATTTGACGTACGGTTTCTGCATAACAAAATCATTCATTTGCACATTGTTATGAAATTGGTTATTTCCAAGGATTAAAAACGTATCTAGTAAGTAAGAAGCAGATTTTGTTTTTTTTAACACAAAGAGCCTTGACAGTTGTCTGCCTAGTCTAGCCGAGTCATCAAAATCAACAATATTATTAAAAAACCATGGTTTATTTTACGAATTCTGAGTTTGCAGATATGCATTACATGTATGGGCTTGCTGATGGTAACGCCTTGAAAGCAGGCGGTTGTATGAGGACCAAACATCCAGAAAATATTGTACGAAAAGGAAAGTTTTGAACAAGACAATCATCTCAAAGGAGTACAACGTATTGTAAGAACACCAGAAATTGAGGTAACGGTTTTGAATTCAATTGAGGAAGATCCCAGATTAAGTACACGTAAAATTAGGAATAATTTGGCTCATCTCACATATTCTTGTTTAGAAAATTCTTCATGACTTTTTATTATATCCCTACCATATCCATTGAGTTCAGGCGCTAGTTTCTCGCAACTTTCCATTATGGATAAACTTTTTTTGCCAATGGTTTCTTCAAAAAGTGTATGAAAATCCATCATTTGATACATAAGTTTTATTCACCGATGAAGCCAATTTTTCCAGAAACGCCATCCTGAACTTTCAGAATAATGATTTTTGGGCTGAAGAAAACCAAGCAATCTTGGAATCCTGTCACCAGGAGAAGTTTTCCAATAACGTGAGGGCTGGAATATGCAGTGATTATTTAATTGGACCTTATTTGCTTCATGCGAAGTTGAATGGGCATAATTATTGGCAGTTGGACCTTATTTGCTTCATGCGAAGTTGAATGGGCATAATTATTGGCAGTTTCTCGAAGAAGTATTGCCAGCTTTGATGGAAAATGTTATCAGTAAGAATGCGACCGTGGTTTATGCACGACGGGGAGCCAGCGATACAAAAATATTATCGAATATCCTGAAAGGCAATTAATGTTTCTTTCAAATGATGTATCATGTTCCTATACCTAAATAGTTTGGTTTCCAAAATAAAAGCAAGTTTCTATAAAAATTTTAAATATCTTCATTAGAATATGTATTATTATCCATTTTGACAAAAACACCTTGAAAATCACTACTTGTGAAAATAAAAGATTGTCTTGCTCTTTCCTGGTCACGGCACACTACTGCCATTTTCATTTCCCAGTATAACGAATCGAATTAGGTAATATTACTGAATTGAAATGATCTGATTAAAAAATCAACTCAATCTGGAATGATTCGCTTCAAAATGTTCATACTTTTGGAGATTCAGCTGAAACTTGAGTTTTTTCAACTCTCAGGTGATGCAATTCAGTTTTAGCAAAGATTAATTGAAGAATTATCTCAGAAAAATTTGAGTGTGAGTCATACTCGAAAAAACGTCCATTAGTAATAATGCTTCATATGTCCTGTATACAGTGCTTCTCAAAAGTCCCCTCCCCCCTCTTATTTTTGGAACGATTATACATAAACAAGTGAAATTTGAAAACTGAATATCAAAGGTTGTGAACTTCCCTACTAGTGATGATAGATGACGAAATCGTCAAAGATGACGTCACAAGGCCATTATGACCAATAATTTCAAATGGAACCCTACGGCAAGCGACACCTCATTTGAAAGGTATCGAAAAAACCTATTCAATGATACTAATTTTGTTTGTGTTTATGACAGTGTTAATGGCTCATTAGTAAACATTAAAATTTAAATTCCATTCAGTATGATATTCATTACAGATTTAAGAATCAGTATCTACTTAAAGGAATTGCTCGAAGTGACCTCTATTCACTTCCTGACAGTGGAATATCCTATTTTTGAACTCTTCTCGTACTTTTGCAAATGTGTCTGCGGAAACAGCCTCACATTCTGCAACAATACGTTGTTTTAAAACGTCAATATTGTCAGGTTCAGTGGAGAAAACCTTCGATTTGAAGTACCCCCACAGGAAAAAATCCAAAGGTGTGAGGTCCGGTGATCGAGCTGGCCATTCCGTTGAACCTCGTCGTCCAATCCATCTACCACGATACCGTCTCACTGCACCGTAATACTGTGGAGGAACCCTATCCTGTTGGAATGTTATTTCCAAATTGCCGAATTCATCTGGATTATCTTCCAAAATTTCAAGGATTAACGGTTCTATTGCGTTTTGCAACAGCTCCAGATAAACCTCACCAGTTAAATTGGTATTTTGAAAAAGAGGCTCAACGATGTGGTTTCCCAGGATACCTGCCCAAACATTCACCTTCTGGGAAAATTGGGTATGTGTTTCACGAAACAGGTGAGGATTTGCGTCACTCCAATACCTCACATTCTATGTATTTACATTTCCATTTAGATAGAAAGTACTTTCGTCACTAAAACAAATTGTTTTGACATAGTCTGGCTGTTGGTTGATTTTGGTTTCCATATTTTCACAGAATTCTGGTCTTCGGCCTGGGTCGTCGTCTGAGAGTTGATGAACCATTTCTGATTTGTATGGATGAAATTTGTTTTTTTCAACACTCTGTGTACTGTACTTCTACTGACTCCACAGGTAGATGCAACGTGAGTTGTTGAAGAAGTAGGATTGACTATTACTTCTGCCAATATATAATTTTTTTTCTCATCAGAAATTTGTGGTCTGCCAGATCGTTGCGTATCATTAATACTACCCGTAGTGTTTCAAACTTACGAAGGAGCTCCCTTAAATAAGTCCTCGAAACGGGGCGATCGGAAAACCTCTTATTAAAAATGCGTTCTGCTGCATGAATATTTTGTCCAGTTTCACCAAGAATTAGGATCGCTGCTACTTCATCACCTGAAGCACGTACCATTTCGCTCCTTGAAGCACTTAAACGTTTGGCTCACAACAGTTCAACAAATTATTAAAATGTACAAAAATATTGAAAGTACCAAAAGCTGCTAAAACAGTTAAACGTTCGATCAACCATACACAAATCATTAAATGTACAAAAACTTGGACAATTACAAAATCGTCGAATAAGGGAGACTAACAAAAACGTCAGCTTATTTGACAACTATCCAGAGGCGGAGCTTGAATTTGGAATTTTAGTATTAACTGATTTAATTCATCACAGCTTTGCGTTTTTCAAAAGCGAGTTGCCAAAACTGCCATAAAGACAAACAAAATTAGTATCATTGAATAGGTTTTTTCGATACCTTTTAAAAGAGGTGTCGCTTGCCGTAGGGTTCCATTTGAAATTATTGATCACAATGGCCTTGTAACGTCATATTTGACGATTTCGTCATCTATCACCACTAGTAGGGATGTTTACAACCTTTTATTTTCAGTTTCCAAATTTCACTTGTTTATGTATAATCGTTCCAAAAATAAGAGGGGGGGAGAGGACTTTTGAGAAGCACTGTTTCAGATTCTACTCCCTAATCTGACTTTTTTTTCGAGTATGACTCATATCTATTTCCACATTTCTCTGAGATAATGAAATACTGGTTGTTCCATTTGAAATTCCAAAGTTGATATTAGTTACAACCGTGAAAATATTTTTAAGAGCTCGATTGCAGTCTTTCAACGTGGGATACAACATTTCGAGTATTTATATCTCAGATCTCCAGACACGTCTAATAGGCCATTGAGTTTGGAATACCCTGTATATCAATCATCATTTGTACAATCAGTTCGCCATCTTTCCATTCATACATTCCAATAAACTACTGCATATTCTCGCTATAATTTGATCACATTGACATGAAGATAAAGAATTTCATCAAAACTTCGTTTAAATACTTATTGCCCTCCATTTTGATTTTTTTCTGACAAAATTATTAGTAATGAACGCGCATACGTTTTATTATTGATGCACTACCTGTAAAATTTTCATAATGACGTATTTCATGACATTTAATACCAAATATGGCAGAATAATTCGATTTTTATGGAAACTAACTTTTATGTCAGAGACCAGACTATTTAGGTATGGGAACATGATACATCATTTGAAAGGAATTTCAATTGTCTTTCAGGATGTTTGATAATATGCAGCACACCATTAATATTTGTGAAAAGTTGAACCCTATAAGGTTCGGGAAACAATGTACCGAACGAAGGATATTGGGGTTGGAAAGGGGTTAGGGAATATGAGATATTCATTAACATTTTTCTAGAATTCATCGAGGATTTAGTCGTTGGGAAAGAAATCCTCAAGTGGTGAATTCCAAAATATTCACGTGCGACAAAAATGATTCCAGATAAAGCCATGTTCGGCAAGTTCAAAGCTTAACAATGGAAGGGTTGGATAAGTCTATTGAGTTCGCTAGATAATGCTTATAACCTTTTTTTTATCTATTTTCCAAAGTTATAGAATAATCCTTACTGAAAATGTGCGGAGGCAAGGGCCGAAGTTCAATTAGTAACGTGAATGGAATTTCCAAAAATTTATATTTCCCAGAAATGAAGTTGGTTTTATCATGCTGAAATTTGGACGCCATCTACAGTTAAAAATAATTCACCGAACTTATTCTCTATCAATTTCTGTATATAAACTCACTGTACAAGAAACATTCTCCCGGAACACCGAATGAAACTCTGAACCTTCAATAAATAATAAATGAAATTTATTCAGCAGCATCATACAGATTGGTTACAGAATAATAATATTTACATAAAATCTGAATAAATTGAAATCACCACAGAAGGAAGGAAATCTCCTTGCGCGTGGTTCAATACAAGGTGTTACAAAATATATCTTAATATAAAATCTTACATATAGTTTTAGTCATATGTCATGCCATATACCCTTTATATACATGTGACACGCATAAATATATTTACAGATCACATTAGAGTTATTAATAATAAAAGGAATACAATAAAAATAAAAAATAAATAAAAACGCAGTGAAAGGCCTTTTTTTATTTGTTGTCAATCAGTTTATGAATCGAAAGACGAGGTATTTAAGTTATATAGTAATGAACAATTTTTGTTAACCTGTGGTAGAAGTCCTTTGTATCTCGAAGTGGAGTGGTATTATTTTATGAAGAAGAAAAACTCGAAGTCGTCTCCACAATATAATATTAACAATCGATTAGATAAAAACCATCGATTAGGTGAACATGTTTCGAACCTCTATAGGTTCATCATCAGCGGATAATAAAAACTTTTCTACAATAAACGAAGAACAAAGACTTAATTACATAGGTAGTGTGATACAATAAGTGCTACTTACATGGAGATGAAAAAATATTTTGTAGGTTAACGATATAAAATTATTTTAAGTCCAATGATCATAATTTGGACCATATGGAAACTTGGGAATTCGCCTTCAAGGGCTGTGTCCCATTTTTAAATTTAGGGGGGCTAAATACATTAGCCGATGCAAAATAACTGGACGACATGAGGACAGTGAAAACAATGGAAGCAATGGCTGGTGATTGACAGCAACCAAAGAGCCATCCATCTGGCAGACTGAATTGTCAAACCTAACCATGGAACGGCGACAAGAGAACTCCATGCACGGAACAGATGCATACATGAGAGATAAGTCTTTAATGATTTCCAAGTCTTTTTGTGCTTTTTGTTTTACAGCGGCCCAGTTTTCTTCTATATAAAATATGGCTGTGTCATCGGCAAAGCTGATAATTCTGCCAGTACTTTAGATTGAAAATAACCCATTTACATATATACAGAACAAAATTGGTCCCAGGACAGTTCCTTGTGGTTCTCCACGTTCTATTTTTTCCGAAGTACTTGTGACATTTCCAATCTTAACTACTTGATCTCTATTTTCAAGGTACGATGAAATCAAATTGAGCGCATTTCCTCGTATGCCATTATTTTCTAGGGTAGGTAATAGTATAGGGTGGCTCACTGTGTCGAACGCCTGCGATAAGTCTATAAACACGCCGATTGAGGGTTTACTATTATCAAGGGCTCTATGAATGTGATTGGTGAACTCAATCAGTGCATCTTGTGTACATTTTCCATTGTTTACTATTATCAAGGGGTCTATGAATGTGATTGGTGAACTCAATCAGTGCATCTTGTGTACATTTTCCATCTTGAAAACCGAATTGCAAGTCTGAAATGATGTTATGTTTTCTGAGGAAAGAATTCAGTCTATTTTTCGGATGTTTCTCAAAGATTTTACATATATTTGTTATTAGAGATATAGGTCGATAATTTGATGCCTTCTCCCTGCTTCCTTTTTTAAATACGGGAATGACTATCGATGATTTTGGACAAGATGGAAAATGTCCAGCTTCAGTTGCTCCATAGAATAAATATACAATGGATTTTGGAATATAACTTCAATTCCTGGTCCCAAAAAATATAAGCAAATCTCATCAATGGTATGCTAGAGAAAAAAAATATTGCACCTTCAAAATCAGTACTCAATATGGTTTTAAAGTTCATTCATTATCAGTTGCAGAACACAGTTATGTGAGGAGTATTCAATATTCAATATATACGCACAGCACTCATGCCAAATTGAGACACAATAAAAACTTTTTAACAAAAAATTAAACCGACGAAAAAATCAACTGAAAAGCAAAAAATAAAATAAACCTCCTTAGTCTAAATGATAATTGAGCTCCTAAACTAATGTAAGTGACTGATTTTGAGTCGTCGCCAAACAAACAATTATCGAAGATCATTATCTATGAAAGAAGTCATCAAAACGCAGCCGTGCATCTCGCTGCCATCATATTACGCTTCACCTAATTCAATTGCTTGTTTGTTTGGCGCCGACTCAAAATCAGTAAGTGACTGATTTTGAGTCGTCGCCAAACAAACAATTATCGAAGATCATTCTCAATATCATTAGACTAGAAGTTTATTTATTTTGCTTTCATGATTCGTCGGTATTTTGTTAGAAGTTTTATTTTACTTTTCAGTTCCGCAATTCGTAGGTTTAATTTTTTGTTAAAAAGTTTTTATTTTTCAATTTTTTGTGGGTAAAATCTATCAATTACTACCTACTTGTTTTTTGATCACTTCCAAAATACTTACTTACCCACCTTACTTCGACTATTACCAGTTGAATAATATGATTATCTACTTCTACTATTTGTTGTAATATAAATTATTTTCGTTTTTCTGGTTAGTTTATTTCATTACTTTGTATATCATTCCATCCTCTCATAAAATATACTGATTTTGACGGAACAAGAATAATGTCAGTAGCGATCTGTCATTGTCAACTACGTATGTGTGTGCTAATGTTCACTAGTGAAAAATCAATTATCCCCTATTTTTCTACCCGTGAGGGTGGCTAATTCCTTCCGTTATCCAAATATAAGGTATACCCTATCTATTGATAAAAGAATAATCCAAATCGAAGAACCCAGTACAGAGTTATGCCTGATAGAATCGGTTAACGGACCAGAATTCAGAGGGTGAGTGATCAATATCCTTCATTTCGCTACCCTAAGGGGTGGATTTCATCTTTTGACTTCAAATGTGACCAGAGTTGAAGTACACCCTATCCACTGAAAAAAGAATTATCGGAATCGGACGCCTCAGTAAAAAGTTATGCGTGATCATACATAAAAAAATATGATGGAAAAACATAAAATATACGTGTCGAATAGAGAACCTCCTCCTTTTTGGTTTCGTCGGTTAAGAATAATGTTTACTACCCGTATGAAATCTCCTATACATCAAAGAAAGCGTCTGTCTACGTGGACTTGATGGACGTACGTCAAAATGAACAATGAAACACCACCAATGAAGACGGTGAATCGATTTGTTGTACGCATGGTATTGTTGTACGCACCGTATTGGCCTAGTAGCTTAGAGGCTGCAAAGCTATAAATCATCTTATTTATGTTTGAAAACCATGGAGTGAGATTCTTTGCGGTATCAGTGGAGTACTGCGTTCGTTTGCTTTGCAAGATTGTATACATAGAACGTAGTAATAAAATGATGTATCTCCGCCTATGGCGGATCAAACTAAATGGTCGGTGAGGGTTCCGAAGAAGTTTTTATATTTTGCAATTGATATTTCAAATACTATATATCTCTGAACCTCAGTGACTATAGTGAAACGGGTATCATGTAAATTTCAATAGCATATACACTTACGAGCGAAAAAAGGATTTGTATTGCCAAAATGAAAAACAGAGTATAACTGTCCGAAATGCATATTCATCGTGAGTATCGATATTGCCCCATTAGTTTTCAAGCTAAATTGAGCGATGTATTTTTGAGAAAGGTCCCTCAGGCCACACCAATTTTTGAAATTAATTTTCTAAAGAATGATGTTTTTTGTACTATTACAATGTAAAATTAATTTTTCTTGTTTTTTACCCTCTTCCACCCCCGTATGACTCAGCGATACAAGTTTCTTCGCGATGTCAAGCATGCACAGATGAGCCATTGCTATGCTTAGAATGTTTTTTCTACGCATAATATTGTAACGAAATTACTATTATCCCGCTATATTTATCAGCCAAAAGCTCCCTGTAAGAAATAAAAGCCCTATCTCCGTTAATAATGATCGGAAAAATATCATTCTTGTCCGACATAAATTCGCAAAGCATGAATTACACATGTCGTAATAAATAGCCCTCCCGAATCGATTACGTAAAACACCTCGCAACACATAGCGAAACAAAGCAATCGTACGTCACCCGCCCCACTTTGGAGCAAGCACTTGAATCGAACGCAAAACTCGAGAATCAAAGTCTCCACTGAAGATGGCATTCATTCACGTACGAGCCAACAGTCCGATCGCCACCCAGCACAGTTGAGTGTAGACAGAGACGCGCGCACCGAGCTGACGTCACAGCCGTCGCCACCGAGAACATGACACTGTGTCCGATCAGCCGTTGACGTCACGAAGGAAGGGAGGCCGATATTCTGGACGTTGGATCAAAGGCGAGAGAAAGCAGTCAGTCGTTCCGAAGCAGCGAAGCCAGCCAACACGCCAGAGAGAGTTTTCCGCCAGAAGCACGAGAGTACAGTTGAGGCGCACACACCGAGCTGACGTCACAAGCACGAAGGATTTTTACAAGCTGGGTAATTATTCTGTGAAAGTATAATTTGTATCGCAAGCGACAGAGTCCACAAAACGGCGCGCGCATATAAGTCGTTCGAGAGAGATTCGGAAAAGAGGGAGAAGCCGGCCGTAGTTCCGTTTCGACATACAGCAGAAGCAGTCACGCGGCCGACTAGTATCCAGAGTGTGAGCCAAAGACCGAAGCAGTCCACGACCGTCCCGGGCCTTGCCGAAGCAGTGAGAACGGAGTTTGGTAAATATGTTGTATCAGGTAAAAGACATCAGGAAATGTTTGTAAGTACCGCAGATGCGATGTGCGCATGATCGTAAGAGGCACATATATATTTCAAAGCTGTGCTGGTAATTTCTGCATACGAGTCCGTACGACAACCCCCCCCCGCAAGAGCTTTTGGTTGCTAAATTTACCCCGCTTGCTTGAAAACACCCTCCCCGCTTCCTCTGTATATAGTGCTTGCCATGTGTTTATTTGTTGTGATAACTTGAGGCCGCCGTCAGCCGCCCTTACTGTATTTCATTATTTTTAATATACCTGTTTATCCTGTTCTTAGTATTCTTTCATTGACTATTTTGAGTAGAATTTTAACATCTAGTGCGCAGTCGCCACCCAGGTTCGAAACCCAGTTGAAGGCAATTAAAGCCTGCCTTGCTGGCCCTGTTACAGTGTCACGACTATATTGACCCCTGGAGTGTCTTTCTTCACTGAGACTGCCCGGAGCAAAAGTGGCCTTTTCCACTATAAAGCTAAAGGTGGCGCCCGAGAAAAACCGAGAATAGTGAAAAGCGCCAAAGTTTGATAATAGGGGGAGAAACCCCTTTACAATATTACATTCAAGAAATAGAATAAACTTTTTATTCATATTCTGTATGTTTTGTATGTTACTATACCATAAGCTTTCAAATTTTTGTTCTTGATATTACCACAATGTTTGTATTTTTGTAATAATAAACTCTTTCACATAAAAACCTTGTATTTCAAATATATTTTCGTTTTTTTTTTGGCCAAGTTGCTAGACGTGTAACTCCACGCCACGCCAACCATTCCGCCATAAGAAACCTAACCTAAGTGTGCCCTAGTAGCATACACACGGCCAGAACCAAGTTATTGTTCGTGTATACGAAATTATACAGGCGGCGTACAGGACCAACTTGCGTGTATACTTTTATATGCACATGACAGTCAACGTGTTAAAGACAAGCTTTCATTCAAATGCGCTTAAAAGTAAAAAATAATTGTTTGGAATGTGTGACGAATGTTATTCCTCGAGTTATAGATTCAAAAGATTGTGGTTTTTGTATTCGAATTGAAAACTTTTCGCCAGAAGCTCTTGAATCTATAACTCACGGAATGGCATACGTCACACATCCGACGCAATTCTTTTCTTCTTTTTAGCGCATATGAATGAAAGCTGCTTATATTTAAATTGGTTTTTTATTAATTATTTCATTTTGAAAGGAATTTTTCAATGAGTATGATATCATTTTTTTCAGCAAGAAGGCGAGTTTTCCCCAAAGGAAATTATTGCTTGAATATGAGTAGAGGATCGTGGTTTTTTCGCGTATATGAAAGGCTTGTTGAGTTTTTTACGATTTATCTTCGATTTTTTTTTCGTATTATCATGTAAATTTGAATGTCGTCTGGATACATTCCACCATATATCACTCTAAATCCCCATCAAACCACGAATGTGTGGAAAAACAGCGCCGAACTGGCGTGGTTCATTCCGATTCAATTCCTCCTAATTACATTTCCAAATACAAGTGACAAACTCGTTTCACGTTTTAAATGGAAATTTTATCGAACGGCTCGGGGTTTCATATTGCCTCTCTCGAACATCTGTTGTGAATTTTCAAGACTGGTGGCATGAGTTTCCGGCCATAATGGAGAAATATCTCGCGATATATTAAATGGTAAATTGTACTCGATGACCGCCAGTTGGGAATAACATGAATTCCGTACAGCCAAGTATTTCAATGGGATTAACCTGTCCATTGCATTGAAACTATTTAGATATTGAATTTATATATGTCCCACATGAAATTCTGGAGGCAAATGTCTTCGTTTTTTGGGATAGGTTTTTTTTTTTTTTTTTTGTGTTCTGGTTCCCACGAAAAGGGATATCCTGTAATGTTCAGAGAACATCGTGGGAACCTAGGGAAAGAAGGTAGGAGTTGGTGTTCTTCTTAAATTTCTGAAGGTTGTATGCCTCGGGGAACACCTCCCTAGGCAATGAGTTCCAAAGCCTCGCTGTTCGTTGGATGAACGAGTCTTTGGAAAGTGATGTTCTGCAGGTCTCCAAAGTGACCACGAAGGGGTGTGATGACTGAATTTGACGGGTTAATCTCGAGGAGACTGCCAAAGCAGGAACGATTGTTGATATTTCAGAAGAGCATCGCCCATGAAAATATCTATAAAATAGAGACAAATCGCCAACTTTTCTACGGTGTTCCAGACAAGTGAGCGAGTTTGTAAGCGAGGCATCACCGACAAGACGAATTGCCCTTTTTTGGACAGAATCCAATAGCCTCAGGATATGTTTAGGTGCCGCACTCCAAATATGGGAACAGTATTCCAGGACAGGTCGGATCTGTGCCTTATAGATCATAAGCAGCTGACTGGGGGTGAAATAGCTCTTGGCACGAAACAAAAAACCAAGTTTTTGAACGATAAGTAATAATAAAGATAGATAGATTCATAAAATCCTCCATGATCATGATATAAAATGCGTCAAAAAACAAGCAATTCACAATCAAACTACATTGACATAAAAACATACGATAATTTCACAGGAGTAGAAATAAGAATCTGAGTAAAAAACGAAAATATAAGTGTAGTTCACATTATTCATTGAAATTCTCATCAATACTATGAAAACAAGGAGTAATCGGATATCGGCCATGATGGACGAATACAGGAGATCACAAACGTGTGGAAGGCAAAATCGTCTGTTATTGTCCTTGATCGATGACGATCGAGCATAAGCGCCGATGTGTTGGTTTTTTGGACAAATATCAAAGGAAGTTCGGCAATGACCCTAACAACACAGGGATGTCCTAGGTATGTCCTTTTTATATACCAGGGGATGTCCCGCAGAGGTTGTCCAGAGGACATCTCATCTGGTATATCCATAGGATGTCCCATTCATGTCCCTGGTATTTCTGATATCCATTATCATATATAAGAATCGTCGAAACTCATCAAAATGTTCATTGAAAATTCAAAGTTGATGTTCGTTTTCTTCTGGAAAATAATCATTAAGAAAATAGAAATATACCTTAGAAATTTCTGGGAAGTGACCATTTCGCAAGCAGAAAATTATTTACTCTTAATCTAAATTCTCAAACCATACACAAATCCCAAATACAATTGCATTTCGGTATCTGTGGTTTTTTCCTGTTTGGCTTTGGCAACATTGTTTGATTTATTTGGTGATCTGTCAAAAAGTTAACCTCACTTTGCATAATGCTCAAGTTTCTAACTTTTCTTTGTTCGATGTGAAAAGATTAGCGGTATCCTCATTGTGTTTGGCGATTTTTGTGAGCATTTGAAGCATTTCATCAGTTATAGTGCTGTGTAAGTATATCATAGTTGAAAAATTGAAATAATAAGTTGAGTTTAAGGTTGGTAAAACAATAGTTATTCTGAATATTATGTTCATAGTATATTTATTATAGGTACATATTGATATGATAGATCGTAGGAGGAAGGTATCCTCAAGGCTTGAGAGGAAAAATACACTAAGTATATATTATAAAAGGACAAGAAAACTTGAAAGACAAAATGAAGAATCTTGAGAGGCTTGTAGTGGGCCTTCTACTAGTTGATTAATGGCTGTAAATGATGATATTCATATAACATTACCTTCTACAAGTTAAATAAATATTCCTGAAGTTGATCAATGTGAATCAAGTTCTGAAAATGTGTCTGATGGTTCTTCCCTTGGATAATTGACCCCTACATCAAGAGAAGACCTAGTTCAAAATTATCATTTTGGGAACTTCCATGAAAATGTTGAAAATTCAAATAACATAAATTCAGAATTTACTGAATGGGCTTCGAAACACAACATAACACATGCGGCAATAATACTGGTTAGGCAGTTTTATCTATTATTGTAAATCCCAAAAGAGCTATAATATGGTATGTGTATTAGTAATTTTTTTCATTCTCAATTCAATCTGCAATAATATGTTACAGGTATAATAATTTGTTACAGGATCTTCTGAAGCCATTGGCAATAAAAAACAGATTGAAGAGACTTTGCAGAAGTTTTTCAGGAGAACCAAGGAGAGAATCCACAGAAAAAAATAAAATGCAATGCCTGCAATAACTGCAACACCCTACTATGTGTATAATTTTCAACTGATTCACCTAGTCATTTTTTGCTTATTGGTCATTTTAATTTTTATATAGGATGAGTTTTTGTTTGTCGTTTCTTATCAGTTTTTTACAGAATATGACATGATTAAATTCTGAATTAAACCCGTTTTGTGTTAGGAATCTCATTTGGATTTAATTTTTTCCATATTTTCCATGAAATATTTCAAATTAAATGGATGAAAGAAAAAGACATTCGAGGACGTCCAGGGGATGTACCATATATCCTAGGAATATCCCTGGGACATCCCTAGGGTGTCCCTTTGACGTCCATTGTCGGGATTTCGTACATCCCTTGGACGTACCAAAAGGACATCCCTTGGATGTCCTTTTCGGTGGAGAGTAGATGTCCCTGGGACGTCTCTAGTATGTACCATGTCCCGACGAAAGATATCCCAGGGACGTCCTAGTAGCAAATGGAGGACGTCCCTGGGATGTACAGAGGATGTACTTGTGTTTTTAGGGGATTGTGCGTGTGGCCACACAAACGCTGATCATCCAGTTCATTTTTGTTCATGGAACGGTGAGGACGCGTGCTATTCGTCGTAAATGAGTATAATTACCTGCGTATGATTTGCATAGGCAATTTTAAGTACCTAACTACAATGTCGGACCCGAAGTTGTCTAATAACGAAACATACATTTGACTGACAAATGACAATCAACAAATGTGGGAAGCAAGATCGAGTGGACAGCTGCGCAATGATCGTGGCAATCGTGGCCCATTCTGTGGTCGTCCATCATGGCCGATGATGTAGAGGACCCTTTATATCATCAGAAAGGTGGATAATTTCGCAGCTACGAAAGAGAGATAATTTTTATATAAATGTGGAATAAATTACGCTTCCAATGTGTTTGGATGTTGGATCATGTCTCTAGTCGGACATCACAAAATATAACAAATATGCGCAATGGAGAATCAATTAGTCAACTGGACCACTGTTCCCTGCCCTGCACTATTTGTCACGAGCACATTTACGTGCCAGGCAGCAGTCTACTGGAAGTACTCACTCGCATTAGTAGTGAGCCCAAAACGATCAAAAATAAAAGAAGTTCTTGCGAATTATAAAATGGAAGGAAAAAAGATACGAATTGTAAAATGGATTTGAGGGATTACTCGATCCAATAAACAATGAATTCGGTTATTGTTGCATGCGGTCAATGCCGTCACAGTCCGCCATAAGGCAAATCATTAGAAAGTTTGAGAGATGTGGATTTGTTCAGAACTGCCGGAAATGTCAAAATGTCGATGAACCACGTGTAAAGCCAATTGATGAAGAGCGACCAAATAGGGAAATGTGCCGCTGGTGAAGCCAGTGAACTTTGTACGAGCCGACAAATCGCAGATCGAATCAATATGAATGACAAAACTCTTCGTAATATTTTTAAAAGGAATGGATACCACTTTCAGGAATATGCTTCAATTGAGTTTTTTTTTAATTTGGTTTCTGACAAATTTCACAGTCAATATATTTTCACAGTCCTCATCCATACCTGTACAAAATGGAATATTTCGTACTCTTGCTTTCGTTTTCTGGATACCCAGATGGAGTTCGTGTGAAAAAACGTGAAATGTCATTCTCAACTCTTTTGGAATTATTACTCTTTCCCTATACAATAATTAATGTTCATGTAGGGGTATATCATCTCCCAATTTCCAATAATCAATAACATCTCCTCATTCAGCTAATCGGAAGTTTTAGGCCAACCATTAGGATTAAAATCTCTCATAACTTTCAAACATTCATCCTTCTCAATCTCTCTTCTGATCTGTTGTTTTCGTTTTTCATTTATCTCTTAATCTGTCGTCAGACCGTGAACAGTTCCATTCTCGATGAAAGCATGGCCATTATATTCGAGATAAGAACGTGAAAGATGATCCGCGATCATTATTTCTTTGCCAGAAGCATACTCCCATTCCAAGTTATATTTCAATAAGCTGAACTCCAAACGTAGTAATCGAGCAGTAATTTTATTGAAATATTTTTTCATTATAGTAACCAGTGGTTACAATATGGTTGTATTGTATCGACCGTATATGAACTCATATTCATCTCAAGCTATACAAATCGCAAGCAATTCTTTCTCCAATGCTCATGATTAACCGTAGTTTTAGTTGAGCTACTGCCCTACTGGTTTGCCATTTTGTAATGAACAAGACTCAATACCACTTTGGGATGCATCACACTGAATAATTGTTATTGGAGCTTCACTATCGATGAATTGCAGCGAAGGCGAATTGACGAGTTTTCCTTCAACTATATCAAATCAAATCAACTTTATTTCAACAACAACAGTTATTACAGTTACAGTTTCATTGGCTGATAAGAGGTAATCAATAATCCATCATCTATGAAGAAACAATATATCAGATGAAAAGGAGAATTTCAAACAATAATCAAAGTAAATATATGTTTGATTGTAAAAACATACATATCTTTATACAACAATAATCTTCCTCTGTTCCAAACTTCTTTCAGAGTGGAATAAAATACACCTAGGCGTCTGTTTTGTGCTTTTTTTACCCAGTATTCAACTTCTGTAATTACATTTCATATGCATATAAAGGCAGTGTTAGACGATGAAAATGAGAATGAAGACTGTTAATGAAAATAGAGAATGATAAAAATTAATAAAACATAAAAAAAATCAGAAAATAAAAAGTAATAATAATGATATTTATAATTAAAATGTGGAAAAAGAGTTAGCGATCGGCGATGCAGGATTTTGAGGTGAGTCTTTGAATCTTTTGTATTTTGAAATATTTTGAATGTTATCGGGTTCTCTAGTGTGAGTTGCTTGAGTGTGGGTTTAAATTTCTTTATTTTATTTTATTTTATTTTTTTCAGGTGCGTTGGAGGAAGGTTGTACAGTTTAGGTCCGAAGAAAAAAACGAATCTTTGTGTATGACTTGTATGGAGAGCGGAATTTTGATATGTGAGTTTTCGACTGATCTTGAGGTTTTGTGGGCACTAAAACTTAATTTCTGGATGTTCCAGAACATCCATATCAAACATTGGTAGCTATATAGGGATCTAATGTCAAGTATTTTGGTTTCCCTGTATAGTTGCTCCGTCGGGAAACATCTAGCTCGTTTTAATGTAATTTTCAGTAATGAGTTTTGAGTTATTTGTAGGCAATTGATAGCATTATTGAATGCACCTCTCCACACAAAAATACAATATCTGAGTATAGATTCTGCCAAAGAATTATGTAAAATTTACTAGCGCACCCGACAGACGTTGTCCTGTCCAAATTTCTATGTTCCCTAAAATGTTTTTCCTGAAAACTCTCGTCCGCGTAGAATTTCTTTTTTTCTATGTTTTCCTTTATGTTGTTCCATCTAGACTATGCTTTTGACTCCTTCCGCTTCCTGTTGCCCCATTATTCCGTTTTCCCGTTATCCCGTTATCCCATTTTCCTGTTACCCCTTCTTTTCTTCATCCCGTTATCCCGTTTTCCTGTTATCCCCTTATCCTGTCATCCCGTTATCCCGTTTTTTCGTTATTCCGTTATTCCTGTCAACCCGTTATCCCATTATCATGTTTTTTCCTTTCCCGTTTCCTTTTCCCATTTTTTTTAATCCCGTTTTCCCTTCATCTGTCATCCCGTTATCCCGTTATTTCCGTTATCCCGTTATCCCGTTTTCCTGTTATGCCGTTTTTTATTCATCCCGTTATTCCGTTTTTCCATTATTCCCTTATCGTGTCATCCCGTTTTCCCGTTTTCCCGTTTCTTTACACGCTTTATATTAGCTTCACTTGTATGTTTGTTTGTTTGTTTTTTGTAACCGACTCCTTTGGGCGCGATTTTGACCCACTTCCAGACGTCCAAATAATTTATAATTTGGCAGGTGTACATAATTCCGGTGACAACGCATTGAGAAATTTTTGTGTGAGGAAAAAACAAAATGGCGGCTCCAATATGGCGTACGAGTTTTGTGATTATGGTCCGATCCGCTTCAAAATTGTGTAACGAAGTTACTATTTTCCCGCTATATTTATCAGCCAAAAGCTCCCTGTAAGGAATTAAACCCCGCTTGACAGTAATAATAGGTCTAGAAATACCATTCGTGTTCGTGCTAAATCCGTGGATTACATCTATCCTAATAAACAGACTGAACGCCTTCCGGAAATCACGCGAATAACGCCAGGCGTAGCTAAAATAGCACGCACGAGTATAACCTGCGCCGGCTATCCACTCTCGAGAAAACATTTTAATAAAACAAGCTGGGCTATGCTCAAACGCCGACGAGAGAATTCAGTCATCCGATAGAAGCCCCAGACAGCAGTCCAGTCGAGCCACGAGCACAAGCTACCGAGCTGACGTCACGTCACGAGGATTCCCACTTAAGAGAATTCCACAAGGAGTGAGCGGAACACATTTCAGTCATCCGATAGAAGCCACCAAGTACAGTTGAGTCGAGACAGAGACGCACGCACCGAGCTGACGTCACAGCACGAAGGATTTTACAAGCTGGGTAATTATTCTGTGGAAGTATAATTTGTATCGAAATCGACACAAAACGGCGCACGCATATAAGTCGGTCGTGAGGTACTCGCAAAAGAGGGGAAAGCCGGCTGTAGTTCCGTTTCGACATATTTCAAAGATTTAGTAGCTTGCCGAGCCTAGTAGAAGCAGTCACGCGTCCGACTAGTATCCAGAGTGTGAGCCAAAGACCGAAGCGGTCCACGACCGTCCCGGACCTTGCCGAAGCAGTGAGATCGGAGTTTGGTAAATATGTTGTATCAGGTGAAAGACATCAGGAAATGTTTGCAAGTACCACAGATGCGATGTGCGCATGATCGTAAGAGGCACATATTCATTTCAATGCTGTGCTGGTAATTTCTGCATACGAGTCCATACGATACCCCGCCCCCACCGCAAGAGCTTTTGGTTGCTAAGTTTACCCCGCTTGCTTGAAAACACCCTCCCCGCTTTCTCTGTACCTAGTGCTTGCCATGTGTTTAGTTGTTGTGATAACTTGAGGCCGCCGTCAGTCGCCCTTCCTGTAATTCTTTATTTTTAATATACCTGTTTATCCTGTTTTTAGTATTCTTTCATTGAGTAGAATTTAAACATCTAGTCCACCATCTTTTCCACTATAAACCAAAAGGAAAACCGATAATAGTGAAAAGCGCCAAAGTTTGATGATAGGGGGAGAAACCCCTTTACAATTGGTATCCAAGAGTTTTTGTGGTCGGAGATTTGGATTATCTCGTGAAAATTGGAAAATTCAAGATGGCGGCTTCAAAATGGCGGCCGAGTTTTGTGATTATGGTCTAATTCTATTCAAAATTAGTATGTGGGGTTTTTGGGTCGATTATTTATGATTCCTATGTAAAAATTGAAAAATTCGAGGTGACGGTTTCAAATTGGTGGCCGAGTTTTGTGATTACGGTCTGATTCCATTCAAAATTGATATGTGGAAATTTTTGGGGTCGAATATTATGATTATTTCGTGAAAATTGAAAAATTCAAGATGGCGGCTTTGAAATGGCGACCGAGTTTTGTGATTATGGTCTTATTCTATTCAAAATTGTATGTGGAATTTTTGGGGTCGAATATTGGGATTATTTCGTGAAAATTGAAAAATTCAAGATGGCGGCTCCAAAATGGCGGCCGGGTTTTGTGATTATTGCCTGATTTTATTCAAAATTGGTATGTGGGGGTTTTTGAGGTCGAATATTAGTGATTCCTCTGTGAAAATTGAAATTCAAGATGGCGGCCGAGTTTTGTGATTATGGTCTGATTTCATTCAAAATTGGTATTTGGGGGTTTTTGGGGTCGGAGATTATGATTACCTGATTTGATAAAATTATTCCATTTTTTAATTTGCAAAAAATAATAAAAATAATAGTTAAAAAAAAAAATAAAAAAACACGCTTTTATGAATGAAGCACACAAAAAGTAGGAAATGAATAATTGTTTAAAAAAACTAAAAAACACGCTTTCATAGAAAACCAGACTAAAAAAATAGAAAATAAGAAAAAATGTATTTTATTTAAAAAAAATCGTGGGGTGCATGGTAATAATAATTATATAGTACATTACATGCCGAGGCGATACCATGCACCCCACGCTTCTTTTAAATAAAATACATTTTTTCCTAATTTTCTATTTTTTCAGTCTGGTTTTCTATGAAAGCGCATTTTTTAGTTTTTTTGAATTATTATTTATCATTATTACGTTATCCAGTTATCCAATTATCCAGTTATCCCGTTTTCCTGTTATCCCATTTTTTCTTTATCCCGTTATCCCGTTTTTCCCTTATCCCCTCATCCTGTCATCCCGTTATCCCGTTTTCCCGTTTTTTTGTTATCCAGTTATTCTCGTTATCCCGTTTTCCTGTAATCCCGTTTTTTCTATAAAATAAAAACAATACAAAATAGGGGTTGATCGTAGGAGGGTTAAAATTAAGAGTAATATGATTTTTTTAATTCTATGTCATGACAAAATAAAAATAAAAATCTTGCCAAAAAAAAGGGGTTGATCGTAAAAGGGGAAAATTCAGGGTTGTATGTATTTTTGAATGCTGTATCATAAAAAAATAAAAGCAAAAACATTTTTCTACAAAATTAAAAATAAAGTTGAGGGACCCCTCAACATTTAAGGGAATGATTTGTGAATCTAAACCAACCAGGGCGCCACCCAAACGCATACAAAAAAATTCATTCAAATCGGTCCAGCCGTTTATGATACCGAGCTCAGCGCCATCTGTCGGACTGATTCGTAAATTAAACCAACCAGGGCGCCCCCCAAACGCATACAAAAAAATTCATTCAAATCGGTCCAGCCGTTAAGGAGGAGTTCAGGGCCACACACGTACAGTAGAATAATATATAAAGATATATTTTTCGAGAAACTATATCCCTAAGGCTGTAGAATTTGAACATGAGAAGTCTCATCCTCTTTATAACTTGGAAAATGTGTTCTTCCATCTCAGATATGGTAATAAATACCCCAGATATTTTAAGATGTTGTTTTTTCTATTTTTGGGCAATTGCATATCATGCTCTTAGTGCAGGTGTGCATGTGTATTCTGAGTTTGTTGATAGGGTTTTGGTCAATAGAGTTCAATAAAAAGCATATACATTTTGTCTTTTTCATATCAAGACTCAGTAGGTTATTGTTGAACCAGGTTTGCAATTTCCGTAGGTCTTCCTCAGCTCGATTAAAAATATTATGCCAACTGTCATCCCTGAATATTAGGACTGTGTCATCAGCGTAACAAATGTCATGACTATTGAAATTTTGTATTTGAGATATAGCGTTAAGGTATACATGGAACAGAATTGGGCCCAAAACTGTTCCCTATGGTACACCAACAGATATATTTATTGACCCACTGAGTTGGTCCCAGATTTCAACTTTTTGTATCCGTTGTGTCAAATAGTCACGCAGCGAGTCCAATGCATGGCCTCGAATTCCGTATGTAGAAAGTTTGTTCAATATAATCTCATGCTGAGACGGTATCGAAAGCCTCAGCTAAATCAATAAATACCGCTGGGCACTTTTATGATTTATACAAGGCTTCAACTGTTTGACTACGAAATCTGTCATGGCATTTTATGGGCAGGAATTGTCGATGAAACCTAATTGTCATTCAGTTAGTACATGATATCTATTGAAAAATTCAGTAAGTTGTTTTTTGAGTGATTGTTCAGAAATTTTCTGATAAAGTTCTGATAACAGAGATGGGACGATAATTATTCATTTCATTTCGATTTCCATATCGAAAGAAACTTGGTGGTTAGGCCCCCATGATCATTCGATATTTTCTTCCAATGATATTAGTGATAGTGCAGTGATTTTTGACCTATTAAAAATAAATTTCGTCTGAATGAAAAGTTGTAATTCCCAAAAACCTCAATAATTTTTTTTTATTTTTTGGTGCATCCATTTCAATGATTGTCCTGCTTTTTTCTGGACCAATACGAGGAGTCTTATGATATCTCATTCATCCATACAATATGGTTATTTATTTTTATTGAAATTCACATCCTACTATTTGGCTCAGTTGATAACCCCTTCCAAAGCTATATCATGTTCGTTTCTATCCTAACCGCTTTTGATGAGATAAAAAAAAATGTTCTAAATTTTTCATGTCGTCAAATATTTTCATGTTTGCCCTCAGGTATATCTCTGGTGAACACAAGGGGTAGCTAAATCGGTGCTGGCCCCGTCTATCTTGATTTGTAAAACTCCAACCTTCATATCTTACCACTGAAACTGAAAATGATCTCATCATTAGTTGATATAGAAAATTGATCTCTTTCAATAAAATCATTCAAATGTCTTGGATCGAGACAAATTCATATATTTCCATCTTTTCTACAATTACTATATTGTTCAACCAGTCAATTTTAATTTACGTTTTCACTCATTCGTAATACTGCATATCTGCAGAAATCACTATTCATGAGAATTTTTAATCTTTGTTTCCTCTTTATGCTCCTTTCATTTGGGGTTCATTCGCCTGTACCAATCAGATACTATCTGAGTTTTTCTTCCGCCGACAAACAGAACATCTTTTCATTTCATTAATTCTATTCAATTTCTCATTATATGAGTCATAACATAGTTTGAAAATCGAACAATATCGGAAAAATGGAAGGAAAAAACTATAGTTGAGAAAAGCAGAACAAAAATGGGGAATGAATGGGTGATGAAGTTTAGGTATGAACCACTATCAGATAATTTTGAAAATAATTGTGACAATTCCACTCACGTATAATAATTCCCATTTGTGGGTACAAAAATCGTAGTTTACTATCGGCTAAATAGGAAGAAACAGAAATGCAAGTGAATAAAAAAATCGGATAAATTACGTTATTGTTCGTTTATCAAGCGTTGTTTGACAATTGTAAAGGCCAAAAACAGAATTAAACAGCAAATAATATTCCAGTAACTATGTCGAGATTTGGAAATATTCGCGAGGCAGAAATAATAAGAGAGATTGAAAAATCAACTCCAGAAAATACAAAAAAAGTCATTCCTCCATTTGGAATCGATTTAGCGAATTTTGTAAACAACGAAACTTCAATTTGGAAGCCTAACAGTCAGTGGAAAATGTGGTAGGAATATTGATGGACTGGGGCTTTGGAGAAACAGAATGGGGAAGATTATAAAGAATACGTGGTGAAGACAATGTGGAATACAACAGCAAAAATGTGGCAAAGCATGTATTTCGAAAAATGTAATGTTACTTTCAACCCTTTCACTGATTTGGCATTCAAAAAATCCCGTGATGCACGTAATTCTAAGCGGAAGAACTTACAAGGTAATTCAGAAAAACGTTAAAATAGTTCAATAGCATTAAGTGAAATTGTTAAAATGGCATTAATATGGGATGAAAAAAGTCCCATAAAAGATTTATTCATATCGCTGCATATGAATTAGCTTGTCAGGGAGGTGAAGCTGCAAATTGTAAAGTACACTATTTTAAATGAGAAAAATCAAATAATGGTAATTCAACTGGTTGCATTGAATATAATACAGTTTTTTCCAAAACATGTCAAGGTAGCTCAAACAAGTGCTACGATAGTAAATGGCTAATAAGAAACATAGAAAACCTTAGCATATGCACAGTAATATTGTTTTATAAAATATTATCATATAGACCAAACCATATTACAACTGATAGATTATTTATAACTCCCAATCCATTTTTGGAAAAATTGTTCATCAAAAGGATGGTACAAAAATGTTCATATAGGAGTCAACGAAATTCTTAAGTAGACACAAATTTCAGCTGAAAAAATTGGACTGGATACAAATAATAAAAAAGTTTCTAATCATACTCATCGCTCAAGCGCCGTTTCAACTTTAGCTGAAGCAGGTATTAATGAACAAGAATTTATTAAAATAACCGGTCATTCCTCTTCCAAGTCTATGAAGCCTTATTTACAACTTGATAATAATCATCATTGTAACACATCTCCGAGATAAAGCTTCGGATGATGAAGTAGCCACAGTGTCAACAACGTCCATGTCAATGTCAACAACAAAATCTGCATCAGTAAAAGAACAAATGTTTACTGGACCAATTGTATATAATAATTGTATTTTTAACAATTGTTCTTTCCGAACATTATTCTTCTACTCATTGTTCTTTCAGTTTGTTAAATAAAGTTTAATTGAATTGAGTTTTCTATTCATGGAATTGTCTCACCAAATACCACGCGAGCTCAGATCTAGCAGAATATTTTTTACGATGGTTTTCTCAGACTAACTTTCATATATGTAATTGAACTCGATCTGTTCTGATTCTGTCAGAACAGCTCTTGTTGAATTGCCAACGAAAGTAAGTATTCGAAAACAACCGCAAAAAATATCCGGACAAATCTGAGCTCTTGCGGTATTACCCCCGATAAATTAACTCCTATATAAAATGTGTCATTTATAAATGACTGTTTTGTCATTTTGACAGCGATAAAAAAGGTGGATCGTTTTTTATCACCGATAAAAACGCCTGTTCCTCTTAAGCGTCTATATCTAGTATGCTTACGTCACTTCAATGTCTGCCCTGTCAGTTATTTAAGTATTGTTGATAATTGATACTGAAACATTACAACATGAGTCGTTTTGGGGAAGTTTCGACTCAACAAATAACAAAAAATTTAGAAAAAGCAATCCCACAATCCACAAAAAATACTAGAGCGTCAATATGGAGACAATTTATGGAGTTTTGTCAAGTACTAAATTACGAACTGTCGAAAATAACTCCGTTACAAAAAGTAGCAGATATATTAAAGGATTGGGCGTATAATATGAAAATGAGGAATGGAGAAGATTATAAAGAATATGCAGTTGAATCAATTTGGAATTCAACTGCGAAGATGATTCAAGAAAAATATTTCAATGAATACAATATTAAACTTGATACTTTTGCCGACATAACTTTTAAAGAAGCTCGTGATGCAAGAAATAGTAAACGGAAAGAATTACAAGTTATTCCAGAGAAAAGAAAAGTAAGTTCTGTAGCATTTAACAAGAAAGATATAGTAAAAATGGCAAAATTGTGGAATATAGACAATCCAGAGGGATTACAAAAAAGATTCTTTCATATAGCTTCTCATGAATAAGCTTGGAGGGGGGAAGAAGCTGCAAACTGTAGAATTTACCATTTTAAAGAAGAAAAAAATCAAGATGGAACTTCAACAAGAAGATTTGAATACAATACAATATTTTCAAAGACGACACAGGGTGGGCCGAAAAAATTGGCAGACAGCAAATGGATAACAAAAAATGAAAGGTATTTGTCCCGTTGCATTGTTAAAATTACTGTTACAAAAAAGAAATGAAAACAGAACCTCTGAACGATTTTTTTTAACTCCAAATCCCTTTTGGAAAAACAAAAATTCTAAAGGTTGGTACAAAAATGTTCCACTGGGTATTAATACGATTTCTACTTGGACCAAATATTTTGCAACTAAAATTGGACTCGACATTACAAATAACGAAATTACCAATCATTTGAACCGTGCTAGTACAGTTTTCCAGTTAGCCAAAGCAGGAGTAAGTGACCAACAACTTATAAAGATAACGGGACACTCATCATCATCTTCTTTTAAACCCCACCTCCAAATTGATCCTGAACATCACGAAAATCTTATTAATTCCTTTCGAACCTCGAGTGAGAAAAATCTAAATGAATATTCTACATGTGTGAATACCAGAGAAGAAAATTTTGAAATCAGTACACCAAACCAAACAATTTATAACAATTGTGTATTCAATAACTGTTCATTTAAATAATTTCATTGTATCAATAAAGATAATTATTGTTGTTGTTCATTCATATATTCGGTCGTTAATTTATCTTGCCAAAAAACACTCGAGCTTTTCCTTTAAGGATAAATTTCTTTTTAACTCAAAATTTTTCCATCAGTTATTTTGCTCGAAAAACTGACATTTGACAAAATCACTCGACCTCCGGTCTCGCGATTCTATCGTAAAATTACTGATTGGCAAAATTATTTCGTTACAAAAAGAAATTTATCCGATAAAAAAAAGCTCTTGTGTTCTTACTATTGATGAAAGTATCTGTGAACTTTGATTCTGAACGGTAGTCATTATTTTATTCATAAAGTTACTAGTGCATATAATATTCATCCATTTCGGTAATAAGTAATTGTAACTCTATTATTATATTATTGGATTCTATTCTTCATTTATAATTCATTATATGGTTTATTTCATAGTTCCTTGAATTAGTGATGGGTATTTGGAAGCTTGTTTTTATATTTTTCCGTGGAGGGAAAACGAAAAGGAAGGGAATTATTACAATTCACTGTGACGATGAATTCAGCTCATGTGGAATGATGACTAAGGTCATAAGTCCGGCCCTGTATAGCTCCGGACGACACTGTCGAATTTCGCTCTGCGAATATTAAGTGTTATAAAGCTTTTTCTTCAATTGGTTGACGGTCTTGTGCCAAAGATCAGGAGAAGAACCCCCCATCCACCCTCTACATTGAATTCCCGACGAAAATCCTACCCAGTGGAAATCGACAAGCCCCCTGGTAAAGGTAGTCTGGATCCGAAGAAATCAGTGCTCCTGGGGATCGGCTCTCTCTCGAAGGCCGATCTCCTGGAGGTGCTGGGGACTTTGCTGAACTCCCTCGGAGATGACCTGTTGAAAATCCCTGTGATTAGCAACCTGATATCCACCAAAAAGGCTGAAGTTGGAACTGATAGCAGCACACCAGCTCCAAAGAAGCACAAGAGAAATGATTTCCCAGCTCTACCACCACCCAAAGGCACGTTAAAACCCTCTTCAAGCTTCCTTGGCACTCGTAGAAGTTCTCGAATAGTTGTAGATACTAATTTAGATCAAAATTTGCAAAATGCCACAAACGTCAAAATCTCAAATAAATTTCAAGTTCTGTCAGACGTGACATTAAACGAATCCTACGTCGATTGTCCCAGAAATCCAGGGGCGGATTCAGCCAGTGCGCTCATTTCGGACCAGGGCTTAGAAAATTCCCCAAACCAAATTTTAAATTCTACTGAGGGTTCTAGCATCCCCGCAACGACTGAAAATTCCCGAAATTCTCAAAATTTGACCGAAGACGATACAAATATGGACATTACCAACGACTCTGTACGACCACAAACAGAACAGACACCACTAACGATCAAAACAGCAGGTACCTGCTATCACTGTTAGGGACAATAGCAGGTGGGTAACAGTTAACTCACTTTTCAAATCAAACAACATCAAGTTAGACCAACCTGCAAAAAGCGTATTCGACGGAATAAGATTTTTTCCAAGTTCACCCGATGATTATAGAAAGATCTCGAGCATCTTCAGGGATCAAAAGATCCCTTTCCATACATACACTCTCCCTGAAGATAAGAAACTCAGGGTCGTCTTCAGAGGCGTCCCCGAGTTTATTACTTGTGACGACATTAAAGCTGAGCTGGTTGACAGGGTTTTACCCGGAATCAGTGGCACGACTACATAAGTTGAACGGAGAGAAGAAAGTTCTCCCTCTTGTCTTGGTTCTGATAAGCAGGAACAGCGTGACATATTCAATGTTAAAGATATCCTGAATGTCAGAGTAGCGGAACCACAGAGGCCAAGGGCCTCTGTGGGACAATGTTACCGTTGTCAAAAGTTTGGCCACTGTCAGCTGAACTGCTGTGCCACCCCCGCTTGCGTCAAATGCGGGGAAAATCATATATCTAAGGATTGTGTCAAGCCAAAATCCGAAAAAGCAAAGTATGCAAATTGTGAGGGGGAGCACACTGCGAATTATCGAGGATGCCCCAAGTGTCCTCGAATAAGGCGTAGGGTGAACCCCCCGAACACGGGGCACCACAATCCTAGATTTTTTCCTGCACATTCAGGCAGGACGCAGTCGGGGATGTCGTATGCAGCGGCGGCCCGTGATAACCCTCCTGCACAGACATCTCAGCTTAATAGTCCGAGAGATATTCTGTCGACTTTAGATCAAATGAGGACACTGCTTGCACAGTTCGCTGAGGCTGCTGCAACACTCTCGACCGGTTTCAACCCTAACTAATGGGTGAAAGGCAGCTTCCGAACTTCATCAAAGCTGTGAGTTGGAATTGTAATGGCCTTCTCCAGAATAGACTTGAGTTTCAAGAGTTTCTTGTAGAAAACAACATTGATGTTGCTTTTCTGCAAGAGACTCGTCTTAATGGAGAAACTATTAGATTTCCTAACTACCAAATGCTTAGGAATGATTGACTTGGACGTCCGGGTGGCGGCGTTGCCATTTTGGTGAAACGCTGTCATTCGCATGTTCAGCTTGGCATTTCAATGATGATACCCATGGTATAGAAACTGTAGGTATTGTTTTCAACACGAGGATGGTCCTATGCGTTTGATCAGTGCTTATAACCCCCGAACAATCGAATACTTGCTGAAGCGCTCGATACCCTCTTGCTGGAAGACAGATCAACCTGTTTTGGTCATTGGCGATCTGAACGCTAAGCACACACAATGGAGTCGTCGTCACCAATCAGAGTGGTAGGCGACTGTGGCAACATTTTGACAGGAATGAATACCAGGTGTTGGCTCCGGTTGAGCCAACGCATTTCGTCTATCTCAGGCCCGATGTGCTTGTCATTGCTTTGGCCGGGAGCATCTCCTGGAATTGGGACTTTCGTACTCTCTCCGATTTGGGGTCTGATCACAACCCGGTGATTTTCACTCTAGGGGGTGATCCACCGCCCCAGACATCTCGTATGTGCACCATGGTGGACTGGTTGAGGTTCCGTTCGCTTCTAGAGACAGGTTACTGTACTCCTGAGAATTGATGCTCCACTTGAGTTGGACGAGGCCGTAGCGCGTTACGAGCTCACCATCAAAATGCTCTCAGGGATTCCTCCCGAAGGAACCGGCTCCTAGATATCAAGATGAATTTCCTCGAAGAATTAAAATCTTATTCGAGATCGAAATCGGGCCAGAAGAGCCTATCAAAGGAGTCTGTTCCTGGGGACAGAATCCGTCTAAAATGAGTTGAATAGGGAGGTTAGAAATAACGTAACCGAGTTCAGAAACGAAAGATTTGGCAACACATTAGAAAATTTAGAAAATGACGGACAACTTTGGAAATTAAATCGAAATTTAAAGTCAAAAAAGACTGATTTCCCCCCTATTCATGGAGAGCTCGGCATGTGCTACGACTCCGAGTCCAAAGCTCAAGCTTCTGCTGACTCGATGGAAAGACAATTTAAACTTAATGAGCATCCAGACGATGATCTGGATCGTGATCTTTTGCTAGAAAACAGGGTTCACCGCACTCTAAGAGAACCTGATCGTGATGTCATTCGTCCAGCTTCGTTGGATGAACTTAAGGCGCATATCAAAGTTAAATCCCAAAAAGCGCCTGGTTGTGACGGAATTTCTAATTGTATGATTAGGAATTTTCCGGATAACCAGGTGCAGTCATTATTGAATATCATCAACAATTCACTGCGCCTCAAAAGATTTCCTCGAAGGTGGAAGCATGCCATCGTGGTCATGATCCCGAAAGAAGGTCAGAACCCGACCTTCCCGCAAAATTATCGACCAATCAGTTTGTTATGCTGTTCAGCTAAGTTGGCTGAAAAAATCGTTCTCGAAAGGCTTGACGATGAAGTGGAGGACAGAAATGTCCTACCGAATGAGCAGTTCGGCTTTCGTCGCGCTCCTCCACCGAGCTACAGGTTTTGAGGCTGGTGGAAAATACAATCTCTTCACTAAACACCAACAATGGTGCTCATATTGTCCTTCTAGACATAAGTAAAGCATTTGACAGAGTATGGCACGAAGGCCTGCTCTGCAAATTGATCGATTTCCACTTGCCTTTGAGCCTGGTGAAGTGGATAAAGTCGTTCCTCGTGGGTAGGACATTTCAGACCAAGGTTGACGATTTCCTCTCGGACCCGAGAGAAATTGAGGCCGGCGTTCCTCAGGGGGCAGTACTGTCTCCTGTATTATACGCACTCTTCACCTCCGATATACCACGAACCGAACACGTGAAAATCTCCCTGTTCGCCGATGATACGGCCTTACTTTCCTCGTCAGCCAACCACCTGATGGGTGTTGTTTATTTGCAGAATGCATTAAACGACCTCAGCAGTGGTACCTGGAGTGGAAAATAAAGTTAAATCCCGATAAAACACAAGCGATCTCGATGGGTCGCAAGAGAAACAACCGGGGAGGGAAGTGACTGTCTCTGGAAGGGAGATAGAATGGTCGGAACAAGTCAAGTACTTAGGGGTTACTGTGGATCGTCGGCTCACCTGGAAGCCGCATGTGAATATAATAAAAAACAAAATTGCTAAGAAAATCGGCGCACTTTACCCTCTGATTAATAGAAGAAGTAAACTCTCTTTAAAAAATAAAGTCAAGATCTATAAAATGATGTTCAGGCCTGTCATTTTGTATGCCTCGGCCGCCTGGGGCCAAACCTGCAGGACTAGCATTCGCGTCCTGGAACGGGCGCAAATGAAAGTCCTGAGGATGATAACGAATGCTCCGTGGTATGTGCGGAACGATCGGATACTTGAAGACTTGAACCTGCCTTCCATCAGAGTATAATCAGAGACCGCAATCGGAAAGTATTCGATTGCTCAATAACCCACGAGAACCCCCTCGTGAGGGAAGCTACTGATTACAACATAGACGACCCCTCGCGCTTTAAACGTCCTAGGCACTCCCTGGAGTGATGGGCTATCTATCAACCTATCCCGGGTAGTGAAAGCTGCATCCTCTATAGAAATTTTATTTTTCAAAATCTAGATTCAAAATTCTTTCTCGGCCATTTTTGAGAACCGCCATCATGGGAAGGGCTGGAGACCGGTCTCCAGTCCTTATCTAGTCAAAATTCCAAATCCGTGAATGGCTGTTGCCCACTTGTTCGAAGCTCAAAGAGTAAGAGCCTTAGGGTTACACTCGTGTTAAGTAATAGTGATAGAAGATCCTGAACTAAGGTCATCATTTCACCCTGGATGTATGACAAGGAGTTGAAAAAAGTGGTTGTGACTGGATTGACTCAAGTGTTTCATCCACAAGGAGCATTCTACAGCCATTAATTCCATTTAATATATTTCTATAGGAGAGTTTTTGCATAGCTATATTTGTTTGTATCATTATATGCGAACATTATCATTGCACTTCTTCTGAGGAATTCTACCAGAGTTCGCCATTTGTCTCCATCATATTTCAAAATTAAATCGTGTTTCATTTTTCTCTTTACTTTCTCAGAGTTTGAGTTGTTTCCTTGAAAAAGATGCAAACCAAAACTGGAACAGCTCTTCTAACTGATTTCAATATATATCGTATGAATCTGCCTCCTAACGGTATGGAATGGAGGGTTGTTTCTTACGACAGTTTTTTACCCATCTCGAACGCAGCCTTAAATTTGATACCTGTCACTGAAATTGTGCGCAGGGAAACAATCCATCGAATGAACTAGAATATGCGGAATCTGGCCAAACAGAAAGCATGCGAATGTTTAGTGCCAAAAATACTGATTTCGACATCCATAACCAAAATATCTTATATTTTGTTTGGTAACGTTCCGTATTGAGTCTGATAATGATTCATCTATTTATTGTTCTGTTTTGAGTATGAACTCTTATTATTGCAGTCAATCGACAGGAATTTTCTTCAGAAGTTCAGAAAACTAGCATCGAAACAGTCGTCCATCAATGATACTATCTTTCCCATTTATTTCTGGTCCTATTTTATAGGTTATACGAACACGGTTCACTCAACAGGAAAATCAGGATCTGTATCGAATGCTTATGATTTATTTGTTTGATGAGAGGATTTGAGAAAATGTGGTCGCACACTCATTTATTTTTGGCTGCAGTGTTATGTTCCCTAATCTGATATCGTACGAATCATGAAACAATCTGTTTTCTATTTGAATTGCTTCACTCCTGCCCAAATGTTATAACCATTATTCGATTCCTGAAGGGGAAATTATCTCATTTTGTACATCAATATGTTTATGAGAGGATTGCTTAGAAAATCATAATATCCAGTGTCCTCTGAATAGGATAGATGATGTACAACTTTTTCTTCATTTCAGCTATATGAGTATATGATAAAACCCCTTCCCTAATCAGCATCTCTTTCCATGGAAATAAATAGGAATATCTAATCATTACAGCTTTTGCAATTCTCAGTAGTTTCATTTATGGTGATATTTTCGCCTATCGAAAATAAGTGCGTTAATCAACACAAACTTTATTTATTCTTTCCACGAGGAGAAAAGACTAAATTTATAGCAGAAAATAAAATATTTATTTTTATAAGAATATGAGGGAACATTTGTTGATTCGGAATTTCCTTTCCATCTCCTTCACCTTGAATTTATCAAATTTATCAACGCGAAAAGAATTAGTATGAAGGATGTGTTCCTCGAAAGTCCAGAATGATCTAGAAACGACTGTGAACTGTGCATTGATATAACCAATAATATTGAAAATGAAAAATGTTTTTTTTCGAAACAGCTCACTACTGAAACTTTCACAATATGTTGTCGAATATCCATAAAAAAACAACTACTTCCCCAGCTAATGCTGCGACAGACGTTGGATAATAACAATGCTCAATCGTGCGAGATGGATATATATATTAACCACTCCACTAGAGCTGACCACCTGTTGACCAGTTTTGGAGTATTTGCCCCTCATCAGTCCTGGGTGAACAAGCACCTACCCTGTACTGATGAGGGGCAAATACCTGGAAACTGGTCTACAGGTGGTAAGCCCTACAGACTTTGCAAAAAACATTTGCAAAGTAACTTTGTAGGACTTTGCACGATTATCCAACGTCCGTCAAGGCATTAGCCAGGGGAATAGTTGCATTTTTATGGATATTCGAACAACACACACCTATTCCAATTCGCTTCAAAGACAGATCACAGAGAAATATATATGTAATTATTCAAATGACCCCAAATGGATGACCTTATCCGAAGTATGTTTGTTTTGAATCATTTCTTCGCAGAAGTTGGGTTCAGTAATATGGACTGGAACAGTATTTACAAAACAGGTGGCCAGTTAGTCCAGTAGAATAGAGTGGAATAATTCATGAAGAGTTTGATTGGGTCCATCGGTAGAGATGAGATAATGAGTTAATTCATCGACATGAAATACTATGTTAAGTATACTAATGATGGTTCACAGAAGATACTCCTGAAAGAATAGTTGGGAAACTGAAACTGTTTAATGAGAAATAGATGCGAAGAGGGATTTTTATCAAGGTTTTGGAACTCTCAAACCGTAGGCATTGAAATTTCCCCCACCAATGAAGATACCCGTGTCTTAGAAGAAATAATTGTCAAAAGTATATCGATGAGGCCAATAATGTCCTATAAACAGATGACCGCCATATGGTAAACCTCAGAGGATCGGGTAGATAACCAGAAGGACGGTTGTTCTGAAACGATCTCTTTCAAGGCATGTGGTTCTAGGTTCAAGAACAGCTTCTGCCAAGTTTTCAGTTGATTCAAATTCCTTATCTTTCAAATTAAATACTAGTACATCCAAGAATACGTTGGATTTGATCAACTATCATATATCCTTCCTTCCTTTGATTCCAATAGTTGAGGTAGGGACATGAAGCCACAGAATAATTCTTCGAACAGGGCTGAAGAATTCAATATCTGTTGTTATCAGAGCTCAAAAGTTACGTTGTTTTATTCCTCATGAATGAGATAAGGTACTAAGAAGGAAATATAGAACTTAATTAGTTTGAAAATTTAAATTCTTTAAGAGTGGTTGAACCTAAGGAAGAATGGAATCAGTGTAATTATTCTCACTAAATATTCACTATGTAACCTCCAACAAATAGATTCTGACGTTACCCTCCGGTGGTGGTTCAATAGTCACTGTCAAATTAAAAACCTGTGCGAAGTTATCAGTCACACTTCACTGACATCTCAAGAATCGAGTATAGATCGGTTGTTCTGTTTTTTTCGCATAAGTATCTTCTGATTAGAAAAAACCAGGATGGTGTTGAGAAAAACATGCAAGGCTGTGATTCGGAAAACGGAAGGAATTATCGCTCTTTTGATTTTTGGACTTCCGAGTGACAGGATGTGGGTGAATTACCTTTTAATTTTTTGAATCTCTAAAAATCGGTTGAGTATACCTATTACTGTTTATTGATTTGCTCATTCATTAAATTCTTTTTTGTTAATCTGAGCTTATGATTGGGCAGATAGCATAATCATATGGCATGTGGTAAGAAGTTAGAAATTTCAAATTATATTTGTTTTTCGCTTCATCGTGGTTCATCTTTGAGTTTCTGAATTGCCTGATTGTTACATATTTTCCGATTGCACTATCTGGTACTTACCGTATTTTTGAATTTAAATCATATTTTCACGTAAGTATCATATAACTTCCAGGCGTGGATTTTCAGGTTATATGGAATTTATATTTGAATTAACAAGTTGTGTTCGACTTTCTAATTTATCGCGAATTTTAATTGCGTTGATTTAACCTCAATAACAACTTGTTTTCTATTCAAAGATTCCGCAGAGTTCAATACTTTGAGTATTTTTTTCATTCGGGTTTTTTTGCACTTCTAAAAAGCTTTTGTAGAATTTTGTTGCAAACAAGAATTCAACGTTAATTTTGCGAAGACACTTTCCACGCTTATGAAAATTTCAGGTAACAGTTAAGTGGTAATAAATTCAGTGGATCAATTTCTACCTTCCTGACTGAGGCGAAATGATCATTACCAGGAGATTTCCAGGGACGATGATATCCAAGGACGATTCCCAGGGTAATTTTAATTTTCCCAAAAAATTTTCCAATTGCTTTATTTGCCTCAGAATACTAATATCTTAGTGTCTTTCGTTCTTGTATTTTTTTCAAGCATACATTTCCTGATTACCGTTTAATCAATCTCATCTAGAGAGTATCTCAGAGATAGATACACTTACTGCTCACTTTTTTCTCATATCCAAGTGGTTTTTGAGCTGAAGGAGGATTTGTCAACCTCCAGAGAAATTATCGTTCTTCATTTCGTAGAGAAATCGGGCTCACCTTTTAGAAAAGGGGATTCGCCATCCTCTGTATCGCTATATATGTGAATATATAAGCAATAATATCTGTATGTCTAGGTAGATTTCTATCTATCGGGCATTTTTTCTGTTGGAAGAATTATCTCAAACATTCATCTCATTTTGGGGTTTTATCGTGCTCACTTTCAAGAAGTGTGGTCACCCTCTCCATGAAGTTACCGAGTACTTTACTCTTTCCCTGGTAAATTACCAAAGTATTTCGATTTCTGAATACTGTTTCCTCTGAAAAATAACAAAAATATTTTGATTACTGAATACTATACCTCTCCTCTGGGAAATTACCAAAAATATTTTTAGTTATCGATCACTATATTTCTTCTCTAGAAACAAGGCTTTGCCCTCGTTCTCGAATTATCTTTAATTCTCTCTTTTTGAGGATATATTTTTTTGTTCAACTACTTTTCTCTATCTTCATTCTGTACCCTTCTTGTACATTTCCATAAATTATGGAATATCATTCCATTTTTAAATATTTAAATAATTTTTGTGGAAATTATTTTGGGTGAGTTTCTTGGGTATTGCTTTTTGAATCATTTCACAATAATTTTCATCAGTTTTAAAAAATTGAATCAACCAAACTATACAGTTGTTTCCTGTTGTAGATTTTGCTCAATATATCAATTTCTGCTTGATATCTCAATTTCTGCTTGAGAAATTTATTTTATTTATAACTTATAATCTCCCAGTTATTTGTAGGCACTGGTTTCATTTCATTTACTAGTTGAATTCGACCAATTCTCAGCACATTAAATTAAAATTTGAAACATACGCTTGGGGTTCGAAGGATATCCTTCGTTCTCCCCAATTCGTAACTTTTTCTGATCCTCATCGTCTTATTCACATGTATGTACCTCTGAGGGAAACAGAATACTGAAAACAGAAGAACTGCTAACTGAGGAGGTCATACAAGCAGCCACTTCCAACCTGGTCCGTGAACATATCAAATTCACGAGGGAGCGAATATAAGGTCTCGTCGCAGTCAATACGACCACCCCTCTAAGACCACCGATCGTCACTGCTGTGCTGAGACCAACATCGAACAAACCAGTGTTCTAAGTCTCTTTCACCGAAGACCATCTTCAGCTGGTAACCGAACCTAACGAGTACCTCAGGTACCAACATCTTCTGCCGGAATCAGAAATTTATAGTGTTAATGACTTTTCCTGAATTCAGATTCACTCCTTTTCTTCAAACTCTTCAATTTAGATTCGCCAGACTATCACTTGTAACTGTTCATTCATGTTTCAAAATTCTTCTATTATTGTATAAAAGGAATAAAATTTGTTGAAATTAGTTCATATCTCTTTATTTTGCCTTTTCATGAAAGCTAGGTTACATTTGCTGATTTTATATATTTTCTTACCTTTGACTTTTGTAATTCGCGAAACTGGCGCCCAAATAGCAAACCAGTCAAGTTAATCAATGAATAATTTTTCTAGTGGCCTAATCTGAAAAAACTATTGAAAGTTGTCAATTGAACCTTGCTCACGACCTAACCGAGTCAAACTGAGATTTTTCAAAATAATGATTCAAGGAAAAAAGGGGGTTACAACTACTACCACTGAAACTCATATACTTTGGGATATACTACCTTTCGAAGTTTCAAAGAGTGGGGTTTCGCAAATTTGACATCGGAGTGTACTTCAGCAATTCATGCTTCCGTCAGCACTTGGAGTTACCAATAGTTTCCGACATAATTCATTAAAAAGAGAAAAATTACTGCTAGCGAGGTGTCTACGAGCTGATTAAAGCGTTGCTTTGTGAAGTTTATTGGCTTGTATTCAACTTGGATAGCAATGTCAGTCAAGTTAGGTTGCATTCCTTTCATATCAAGTTTTCTAGAGTGACGTTCCAAAATCTCTCTTAATGGACCTTCACCTACTGCTTACATTGTATTTCAAAGCACCTGTAGAAATTTCGTGAAAATCCTGGCTGGCCCCATTTACTTAACCTTTCCCGAAAATTATTCATGAACGATTTGGAAGATGATACGGAAATCACATCTTCAAATTGTATTTCGGGAAAACCTTCACATCACCTGTCGTCTATCTATCACATTTGGAGACAATCTGCAAAACATCAACGTGACAAAATTAATATTTCCAACCATCGATCATTGTCGATCGTTGTGAGGCATGTCCAATTATGTCTCGCATTTGGAAACTCCAGTGAAAATATCTCATCCAATCTTCCGGGAGCAGGTGCATTCGAAGTGAGTTTTTTTGCTCATAATGTTCTAACAAGAAAATTTATCTTTTTCAGAAAATCGATTTTGCGCCATAACGAGGGTGAAATATACAATGAAACAATTGCGCCAACTACAAGGCGCCTCATTTTGTTTCATTTTCTAGTCCTTACGATACTAACCATTTCAGGTTTATTGTTAACGCTTTGGCATTTCAAGAATTCTTCCACTACTACCTACATACTTCCATCATTTTGAGAGTTCCAATAAACATCTATATCGAGACTATATTTTCTCTTATGATTTTCTCACAGACACAGTGAGTTCTCAGCCATATCGGATAGGGTGTTCGGCGTCGAGAATAGTGTACGTCTGCGATCCGTCTCCTGGAAAGTCAACCAATTTAACAGTATAATTGAATGGAAAGTTAATCTAAAGTGGTGCAACGTTGAGGAGTGCCGTTGAATGTCTTTCGTCTCCATCATCGGATTAACTCCAGGTCTCTATTATGTTGTAGTGTCACCAGAACTACAAATGTATGCCAACTTACTAGTAGATTAATTCTGACTCAAACTAGCAGGAAGTTAATGATTGGAAATCACACAGATTGAAGATGAACTCTTAATGAAAAAGTATTTGAAGGCAACTTATGTTTTCAACATGACATAATCATTTTGTATTAACATATACAGAGTAACTGTACTTGGAGGATCATATAATTCAACACTCTTCCTTGATCCATAGCAAATATTCTGTATGAGGAAATAGAGCAAAAATTGGTTCTCTTTTGTTGAAGAATCAGCTATCATTTGATCACCAGATTTATAATGAATATTAATTTCCCCATCCTTAATCAACTCCCTCATATAATGATACAGGACTTGAATATGCTCAGTACGTTTGTGCATAACAGGATTATAAACTATTTCATGAGCACTTTGGTTATCATTGAATGAATCAATAGAATCATTAACGTTGGAAAAAGTGACAAATGACTTGATACTATTCAAAATTTCAGACACAAACTTTTTTAGATGAACTGCTTCTTCCGCAGCTTTATTCATACCGATATATTCAGCCTCGGTGAAAGATAATGCACTTCTGTTTTTTGCATTCCCAAGAGATAGCTGCACCACAGAAAATAAAAACAAATCCATAAAACGATTTTTTATTATTTGGGTCATTTGCCTAATCCGAATCTACATGACTAAAAATACCAACACCATTTTTTTTATAAATCGAGCATCGAGACTGAGTCTCTTTCAAATATCTCAGGATTCTTTTTGCAGCCTGCCAATGGTGTCTCGTATGGTTATCATTGAATTGACTCAAGTATGTAACTGCAAAACATATATCTGGTCTTGTACATACACAAAAATATATCAAGCAACCGATCAATTGCTGGTATGGCACATCATCAATGAGATTATTGTTTTCAAATGTTTGATTCGTTTTCATGGAATGCCTACCGGATTGCAATCCACAATTCCAAACTAAGAAATAATCTGATTGATATAAATTTGTTGACCTGATTTTAGAGTAAATTTTTTCTGATCCCGAATTATTTGTATTCCCAAAATTTGACTTGCAGGACCTGAATCTTTGGTTTTGAATTGAGAATTTAAATATTCTCTCAACATTGTTGCCTCATCAAAATCATTATAGTATAAAAAATAGTCATCTACATGGAGTGCAATTATTATTATGTATTGATTTCTCATTTTAAAATAAACATACGATTCATCAGGAGATTGAATGAATTTTAAGTCCATCATCAAACCATGATTTATTTTATTCCACATCCGCGAACCTTTTTTCAATAAACATACCCTATTCTTTCCATTTTCATCCACAAAACCTTCTGGCTGTGCCATAAGAATCAGCTCGTCTTACGATCACATAGACTATTTTTCTTTTCATCGATAGGTTCTGCCTCCTCATCTAGTGTATCTTCATTTCCTGGGAAAGTTTAGTCTCCGTCTTTTCCTTCATGATGATTCGAATCCACGCTCATTGTTCCTCCAGGAAGTTCTTGGTTTTCTGATTCTGTTGGTTCGATGTTCAATTCATGTTTGGGTTGACTTCCTGAATCTTTTCCAATATATGAACTATGGAATGTTTCTTCCAAGAAAATAACATCCCTCGAAATGACGATTTTTTGGGTGGAGCGATCCATCAATCTGTATCCCTCCGAACTCTCACTATATCCAACGGAAAAGATTTCTCTACTTTTCGAGTCCAGTTTTTTTCAATCTGGTAAATGGGCGAAAGCAGTAACAACTCAATTTTTTTCATTTTTCCAAATTGACTTTTTGCCAGTATATTTCTGTTCACGAATGCTACCAGGAATTTTCTTTGCAGGAGAACGGTTGAACAGATATATGGCTGTATTTGCAGCTTCAGCTCACATTCTAGGATCACATTTTGAATCCAATATCATCGATCTCGCTTTTTCCATAATAGTTCGGTTGTGTCGTTCTGCTGATCCTGATTGCTCGGGGTATAGGAACAATTGAACTGATGTTCAATTCCACATTCTCTCAGATATTGTGTGAAAGTTTGGTTGTACTATTCACTTGCATTATCAGAACGTACGAATTAAATTCTCCGATCACTTTCATGTTCTACTTGAGCTTTGAATTCTTTGAATTTTCCAAAAACTCCATCTTTCGACTTCAGAAAGTATCCAAATACCTTTCGTGAATGATCGTCAATAAGAGTGAGAATATAGCGTGCAGAATTCCAAGTTTGTTTTTAGCCAATTTTTCATTTTCATTGGCTCTGTAAGGTTCCCTCGACTGTTTTATACATGCAATACACGGTGAATCAAGATCATCATTTGAAAATTTGATTCCTGAAGCTAGGCCATCCCTGAGTGACTTCGTGCTACTCGATTTAGATGCCCAAGCCGCTTATGAGATAGGTTTGGAGTAGATGTGGCCAAATTCACAAAATCCTCTTGTATATCGAGTCGATAAATGCCATTCACATTTGTCGCAGTGACAGCAGATTTAAACATATTCAGAGTGAGTAAGTGTACTTGAAGGATCATATAATTGAACAGTTACAACAGAATCGGTTCACAGGTGAAAAATCATTCCCTATTTCGTAACCTAAAGGGGGATTTTTTTTTCGAATTCAAACGGAAACAACATCAATTCAATAGGAAAGGAATTATCTTATTTGGATAACCCAGTACTGAGTAATGCGTGGTAGAATCGGTCAACAGGTAAAAATTCAGTGGGTGAACCATCAATAATCCCCTATATTCCTACCCTTGAGGGTGGAATTTTTTTTCAAATTATTATGGGACCAATTTTGAAGAATATCCTGTTCAATGAATAAAAATAATCGTAATCGGACTACTCTGTAAAAAGTTATGCGTGGTCGTCCATAGAAAAAATGTACAAGTTGACTAGAAAACCTCCTCCTTTTTTTTTGTAGGTAAAAAAATACCATAATCATAAAATACATAGAAAGTGTACACAACACTTTCATCTAGAATGTTTCTGGCATATGCGACGAATTGTTATTCGGAATATAGCTTATGCGATAAAACATTGGAAAAAAAGTTGATCTTGATCGTTACTCAACGAAAACCAATCAATCAATCAAAATTACTTTAATGTCTGAAGAATGATAATTCCTATTGACAAAGTGAAAACAACAGTAAAAAAGAAAAAAGAGAACATCAATAGCAATTGAATATATGCTTATTTTTTATACATACCTCGTTACATATTCAAAAATATATCGAATTTACCTTGTCATTATAACACAAAATTTGTAGAGCAGGTTACCGCACGTCGAATTATTCATATAAGTAGAAGTCTATATATACAAAAACATACATTACATAAAATGAATTCAAAACAATATTAATGTTAGTCACTAGACGTCAGTTTATTGAAAATTGGAGGCGTTATTTATAGTATAAAGTTATACATAACAAAGAAGGGTATATACAGAAATCAGAATTCTGATCTTTACAATTGATTAAATTATGATAAAAAATAAAATGGAATAAAATAGAATAAAATAGAATCAACAGAATAGCACATACAAAGTGAATACCCATACGTATCAGTCGATTTAAAAAGCATAACAAACAAAAAGAAACTAAAATAAAATCTAAAATTTTACAGAATAAAATTCATCCAACGAGTAGAATGCTCTGTTGAGTAAAACATTTCTCACAGAACTTTTTTTTTTATCCCTAATCGTTTTAATTCCATTAGGTGAATGATTGAACATTTTTATGCCATTATATATAATGGAATTTTTTATTTGTGAAGATCTTGGCATTGGTAAAGTTATATTTAGGGTTTGTCTTGTGATATATTGTGCGGTACCATACACTTGATCCCTAAACTTACTGTGAATTGGGCAAACTGTTTCTAGTATATAGATACAAGGTAAGGTCAAGATTCATTGTTCTATGAACAAGGGCTTACAAGAATCACTGAATTTAGCTCTGCACAAGTATCTAATTGCCCAAAAACCAAGAGAATTGAGAATATTTTGTCATTCCACGAAACCAAAATAGTAAAACAGAATTTTCACATCCACTGGATAAATTTCACGATATGAGTAGAAAAATTACTGGAAACTCGGGCCCCAGCACGTTAGGCGCCAATTTATATAACCTTCCTTTTTATGAAAAGCCAAAAGGCACACCTAGCGGACGGCAATTGTTCATTGGTTGAGTTTAAGTAAGATTGTATAAGATGAAAATTGAGAAGCACAGAATCATTACAAGAAGTTTTGAAAACAATTTAAATTGCCTAAATTTTTTTATTTATTTGGGCGCCACACAGCTTGAAAATAATTGAGAGAGTGAATATTTGACAGCTATGAAACCAAATACTGAACTCTAGAATGTTTACCAAAATCATATGGAATCAAGAATGTGAAAAATTATCAGTTGACAGTTTCTACAATAGGTGTGGAATGAAAATGGAAAATCAAACTACATATCATGCTCCAGTACCGTTTATCCCCCGAATAAACAGACAATGTTCCATAAGAATTTTATGACCCTTTGGAATTGATGGTTATAACACACAATTCACAAATTAAAACTATTGAAATCAATGAATAGAACTCATATGTTGTAGACCTTAATAAGATCATAAATAGTGATGAAATATGATTACTCTTTTCCACTCCGCTTTACATTCACCGCTATCGTGAAAAAAAAACCGATAAGTATCCAATATAGTACAAAGTTTATACCAAAATCAAATTTATGGAAATGCAAGGTTAAAATAAATGTAAAAATTATTAATTTGCCCGTTTACTCCTTTTGCGATCTTCTACTGCGCAAGATGGCACGTATGAAAAATGGACGGCTTCCAAATACCGGAACGTGACTTCTCTCAGGGAAGACGATCACAGATACATTGGAAAAAAACACGATGTCAATCCAAATATATTCTGGTAGGAAAAGCTATGACTTCTTCTTGAATCAGATATCCAAAACCATTATATCCCCAAATCAATATCAGAAACGAAAATATATCAGACTCCACCAAAAATGTGTCCCAAAGAGAAATTCTCCAAAAAAAAAACAAGGTTCTTCGTGAAAGCTAGGTCTTTCATGAAACAAGGTGAGGTCCTCCGCAAAAAAGCCCTCCGTAGAACCTCATAACTGTTCATCTCGTTATACAACACAGTTGAATACTAAAATTTGTCTGCGGCTCACCTTTAATGAAATGTTCAGGTCGAGTCCACGAAAATGTCGGCCATTATGGTAGCTGACCACGACAGAAAATGGAGAATGAGGAATCCACAACACAATGACCTGGCTTACAGAAATGCAGTTCTTGAGGAAACAATATCACACTTCTCTCCACCGCCAAATCCGGAATCCCGTGAAAGAAAAAAAAATAGTGAAAACTCCTGGCTTTCTGAATAACAGAACCTCCAGCAGTCACATCACCTTGAATTCTCCCATTTCCGTTCTCCTTTCGCGAATAGGCTCACGTGACCCGCATCGAGAGCCGTCCATTGGAAGACATTACTTTCATGAGAACAAACAATAGTAGTGTAACTATGAGAGTTCTACCCCAAAATCCCATGCTTTTTCTTATGAAGGTTCATTTGGGTACTTTTGGTCCCACGGCTATGATGTCCAGGTATATTCGGAGATAAGTTCTTCCATAGATGATGTATATATTTTTCGATTGTCTTTTATTGACTTCAGCACAACATTTCCTATCAAGGTGTTCTCCACCTAAAATACCTGCTCACCAAGACAGCCCCAACCGTGACCGTCCTTGTCCAGCCGGCCCGCGTGGCCCATCCATGACCACTCATGACCATTCATGAACATCCGTTACCCTTCGCAATCATCCTCGTGAGCATCTTTGTCCAGTCGGTCCGCGTCTGTGACTACCCGTGACCACTTATGACCATCCATGAATATCCGTGACCGTCCATGATCATCCTCGTGACCGTTCGCGATCATTCCCGTGACATCCTTGTCCAGTCTGCCTGCGTGATCATGCGTGTCCACCCGTGAGCATCTATGAACATCCGTAACAGTCCGCGATCATCTTCGTGGCTACCTGTAGCTATCCAAAAGAAAACACAGTTTCAATAGTTTTCTTTGATTTGATGCCTCTAGTAGTATTCTTCAATATTAACAATACCTAACCAAAACTAACTAAATCTCTTGGAGAGTTGGGCTATATGTTTATCGTTTGCTTCCGTTTAGATATCTCTACTAGTATCCTTCAATATTAACAATACCCAACCAGAACTAACTAACTAAGTCTCTTGGAGAGTTGGGTCACATGTTTTGACCGTTTGCTCTCGTTTAGATATATCTAATTATATTATTGGATATCAAGGTCACCAAACCAAATCATATCCAAATAATCTCAGTAAACTATTTCTACACTCGAGTTCCTGGGTTTTGATAGTTCGCTTAATATTAATGATAATATTTTTTTAATATAGTTCAACCAGAACTATGTGTGAGTTCTGCTTCCTCACCTATTTTGTACCGGTTGTTATGCTTCAGATTCCAACAACCATTTCAATGAATCATTAATTTCATGACCCTTTTGTTTTCAGATCTACAAAACGAGTTATACTATATTTATCCTCAAAATAACTCCGTAGTAATTGCATTCATCAATCACTTATCCACATGCAATAGAAAATATGAAATGATTCTATAATTTCATGATTTCAAGAACAAGTCTCAACAAGTTTGCACGAGTTCAATATAAGGATGTTCGGGTGTTCATTATGGTGAATCTTCGGATTCAAGATCATGCCCGATCGTGGATATAAAAAACAAAAGTACTTCTAGAATCATTATTCAGCAGTCTCTCATACGAGAAACATCTTGCTCCTTGCTCTTATATAATCATCACGAATTGAATTCAAAATGTCAGAATACCTGCGGGAAATTCAAGAGCAACTGGACAAAGTCAAGATGCACCCCAGTTGTTCAGCAATAGAACTTGGGGTCAGGGAGAGCAATAGAGTGTCACGATTATTGCACAAACGCCTGAAACGTGTGGATGCTACAGGAGGAAAACACCATTTATTAGCATCAACTACAGGGATAGTCACACAATACCAGTTGTATTCCATAATTTGTTAGGCTATGATTCTCACTTTATTATCAAGGATATTTCTACAGGACTAGAAGGACGTATCGATTTACTTCCTATCGACAAAGAGAAGTACATCAGTTTCACAAAGAACTTGAAAGATAATTTGATGATAAAGTGAGAATCATAGCCTGGCAAATTATGGAATACAACTGGTATTGTGTGACTATCCTTGTAGTTGATGCTAATAAATGGTGTTTTCCTCCGTAGCATCCACACGTTTCAGGCGTTTGAATAATCGTACAATGATCCTGACCCCAAGTTCTATTGCTGAACAACTGTGCATCTTGACTCTGTCAGTTGCTCTTGGATTTTCCGCAGGTATTCTGCTGCAGACGACATTTTGAATTCAATTCGTGATGATTATATAGACAAGGAGCAAGATGTTTCTCGTATGAAACTGCTGAATAATGTTTCTAGAAGTACTTTTGTTTTTATATCCACGATCGGCATGACTGAATCGAAATTCACGATAATGAACACCTGCAGATCGTAGATTCCCGAACATCCTATATTGAACTCATGCAAACTTGTTTGAACTTGTTGAGACTTGTTCTTGAAATCATGAAATTATAGAATCATGTCATATTTTCATTGCATGTGGATAAGTTATTGATGAATGCAATAACTACGAAGTTATTTTGAGGATTAATATAGTATAACTCGTTTTGTAGATCTGAAACAAAAGGGTCATGAAATAATGATTCATTGAAATGTTGTTGGAATCTGAAGCATAACAACCGGTACAAACGTGAGGAAGCAGAACTCCACATAGTTCTGGTTAAACTATATTAAAAATATTATCATCAATATTAAGCGAACTATCAAACCCGAACTCGAGTGTAGAAATAGTTTACTGAGATTATTTGGATATGATTGGTTTGGACCTGATATCCAATAATATAATCAGATATATCTAAACGAGAGCAAACGGTCAAAACATGTACCCAACTCTCCAAGAGACTTAGTTATAGTCTGGTGGATTGTTAATATTGAAGGATACAGTAGAGATATCTAAACGGAAGCAAACGATAAAACATATAGCCCAACTTCCAAGAGATTTAGTTAGTTTTGTTAGGTATTGTTAATATTGAAGAATACTACTAGAGGCATCAAATCAAAGAAAACTATTGAAACTGTGTTTTTGATAGCTCAGGAGCCACGAAGATGATGCGGACTGTTACGATGTTCATAGATGCTCACGGGTGAACGCATGATCACGCAGGCCGACTGACAAGGATGTCTCGGAATGATCGCGAACGGTCACGAGGATGATCATGGACGTCACGGATATTCATGGATGGTCATAAGTGGTCACGGTAGTCACGACGCGACCGACGACAAAATGCTCACGAGGATGATTGCAAAGGGTAACGGATGTTCATGAATGGTCATGAGTGGTCATGGATGGGCCACGCGGGCCGGCTGGACAAGGACGGTCACGGTTGTGGCTGTCTTGGTGAGCAGGTATTTTAGGTGGGAGAGATAACTTCTGGAGGACACCTTGATAGGAAATGTAGTGCTAAAGTCAATAAAAGACAATCGAAAAATATATACATCATCTATGGAAGAACTTATCTCCGAATATACCTGGACATCATAGCCGCGGGATCAAAAGTACCCAAATGAACCTTCATAAGAAAAAGCATGGAATTTTGGGGTAGAACTCTCATAGTTACACTACTAACAATGATGAGATTTCACCAAGATAGCCGAAGACTAAAACTCACATTCCTTTACTGCGAACGTACTCACTTCCCAAAATAAATGAAAACTAAACTAGACAATTTCAGAAGATACCCAATTCAAGAATGAGCGGACCACTGATGGAATATACAATGGAGTAGCCCTGTGGGTCATCACCGGATATCCTGAGATCGCTTACTGTGCTAGTTCAACGGAATTCTGATAAATCCTAGATATAGGTAGTCGGGCAATTTCCGAATAAAAATTGAAAAGAACTATAGTAAAGAAATGTTACATGCTACAGCATACTCAGATTCCGTTGAAAAATCAGAAAATTACTCTGGAAATTATCCCGGTGAGTTCTGATCATTCTCCAATGAAAAAAATCATATTCTCGGACTACTATTCTGCAAATAAAAATAAATACAATTGTCTATTGCAATTTCAACCGTTTTTTCGTATCGTCTCAGCAGCCTTCACGATTTTGATACTCTTGCGCATACTTCCTCAGTGTCAACTGGCACAAATTAGGAAATGTTATGGAAAAACAAAGATAAAACACTCAAACTGGCTTCTCGTTGGTTTACAGTGGATAAGTTGAGATTAAATGAAGAGAAGATCAAGGAAATTGTATTCTCTACAGTCAACACTAACATTGAGGACAATGATGGAAAGTTACTTGGCGTTATTTTTGATGCGAGCTTATCCTGGTCAACTCATATTAATGTTTGGAATAGGAAAACTCTTTAAGAGCATTTTCGCTCTAAGACAATTAAAAAATCGGTAGACCTCGATGCTTCAAAAAGTTCATATTTCGCTATGTTCCACTCTCTCATAAATTACGGCATGAATCTATGGGGTAATTCAGCATATTCCATCAAAATATTTGGGCAATAGAAAAAGGCTCTGAGAATGATGGGGAACGCTGAGTACAGAGCACACTGTAAACCACTTTTCAAACACATGGGAAATCTACCTTCACCTTCTATTTTCATCTACCACACTGTTCTTGAAATCCATAAAAACATATCACATTTTTCTAAACATCTGGATGTTCACCATCATCATACAAGAAATGCTGAGCTGCTAATTCAACCTCGTTACAGATTTTCAAAGTCTCAGAAAAACTCCCTGAATATAAATCTTTACGATCATATACCTAAAGTTATTAAATCACTCAACAACAAATCGTTTGAACTCAAAATAAAATATGTTTTGTTGATAAACTGTTTTTATAACACTCAAATATATCATTAATGTAATTTTTGTCACCTTGCCAGGGTTGATACACTAGTAGGCCTATTGTGTACTAATTTTATGCAGATAATGTTTTCCATTTTCAATCCGTTTGTTTGTGAACGATGTTATATGGTTTGAATCATTTCAATGGTATTTTTAAATTTTTGATTGTGGGTTTTCTATTTTTTATTTTATTATTATTTTTATCAGTACCTACGCATGACTTGCAGCAAATGTGAATGTAAAATTGTCCAATAAATCTATCTATCTATCTATTCACAGATCCAGCTGTTACCAGTATCTCAAAGGAATATTGGTCCACAATTCAACGACAGTTGAAAATGATCTAATGTATGGTCCAGACAATATTCCTGTTAGACTGATTAGATGGTATATAATCTCATTTAGGAAACAGAAACATTGCATATTCTCATTTCTCGTATTTGTCCTGTATTCAAATCAGATTTTTTTTTGAATATCCGTAATTACAGGCCTATAGCACTTACATTCGTTTCTAGAAACTATTTGAAATTATTTTATTCGACCTTATCTACACTCACTTCAGTAACTCATCCTCTGAATTCCAACATAAATTCATGAAATCGAGTACCGTATCGAATCTTTGAACGTTTACTCGATACATATAAAATCCACTCGACAATCGTCATCAAATATTCACGGTATTTAATTTTAGTGAAGCTCTCGACAATGTATCATACTGTATCCGTTAACATCCAAAACCTACCTGAGTGATGGACAATTATTTGTTAAATATGAAGGTGTGCAACCATTCGATTTCGTGCCTCGTTCTGCTATACCTCGAGGACCTAATCTGAGCCCCTACTGTTCTCCCTATTCATTGATGATGCTTCCCAATCAAGTCGTTTCTGCAGACGATATGAAAATGTACAGAGAAATCACGAATATTACCAATTGTTTCCCTTTATTTAATAATAAATATCTCTCATATGATTGATGCTATGCAAATAACCTTTCTCTGAACATCAAAAAATGTAAAATTACAAGCTATTCTGGGGCAGGTTTTACTATTATAATTGATTATACGATCGATCATAGTAGTTTACGTCGGGTAAGCGGATTCAAGGATTATAGTAGTGGTAGTATTTTATTAATCACCAAATTTCATGGATTTATAAAAGCATACAATAGAAAAAATGGGCGATTAATATGGTAGAAGGAAAGGTTTGTCAAACCGAGTATTATTACTGAATTTATATCAGCGGAAGCATAGGTATTGATGATTCACTTAAGTTTTTGGAAAACTTGTCTGTGAAACATCAATATCGTAATTCTTTCCTTTGAAGATGGTCAAGATATAATGTATTTTGAGATACTCGGACAAACATTATAATGCTACTATTTCTAAGTAGTATTAACAATATCAATAGTAATGAATAATATTCTTAGTATACTACAAAAAAAGACACAAATATAAAATCTAAAATCTAAAAGTATTAAATCTCTAAACGTGTAGATGATGTGAAAATGTTAAACATGAAAATTTTAATGTGTAAACGTATAAAAATATTAAATGTTACAATATAAAATACAAAATACAAACTCGTATTAAATTAAACTCGGGAGTTATCTTTGACTACAAAGTCTCAACCAGCATCTCAAAGCTAGTAGCTCTGTCTAGTAAAGTGAGTGATTATGAAGTTTTGAATGATAGAAATATCAAATGACAAAACTTTAGTTTCAAAATTGAATTGCACTTTTTTGCTGCCGAATTTTCCATATAAGTATTTTTCGAAGCGGAAATCCCTGCCCTGTGGTCTTAACATGAAACACTGTAATGTTGAAACACTGAATGGGAAATGTAGTCTGTGCATGATCGGAAAAGCTACTGATTTTGTTTTCCAAGACTATGGAACATACGCAATGGTGACCTGATCATAGGTGACCTGATACGCAGTGACATTTGTGGTACAATAAAAGCGCCCACGTTGGCTGGACAAGAATTTCTCAAGTGATTGTGGATGACAAGACCCACTTCGCGACTGTGTACTTACTCAACGAGCACGGAAGCTCTGCCCAATGTTATGTATTATATTTGACGTTCAAAATATTATGGAGTGCAGCCGCATCAATTGTGATAACGGCAGGAGAATCACGTCTCATGTTTCGAAAAAAATTCATGCAACAGATATAAATGGAAAATGAATTCACACGATTCTACAAGGGTCGATAAAACGGGACTAGTGGACATACCGATCTCAAGAAAATAATTATTTATATAAAATAAAATTAATATACCACGATTTTGGAACTGACTGAAAATTAGATGATCATTTCTTTCAAGTTCAAAACACCATACAGATTCCTAACCCACGGAAACCGTGGGGCACTTGCAATACATCAATAATTTATGGACGAAAAGTTCACCTTGGTCACATACAATTCACTGCACTGCAATTGTTATGTCTGTTTTGAATATTTTCCAAAGCTAAACTTGGGAAGCTTTTCGTCAAGGCAAGTATGTCTTTGAATAACGCCAGAGCCGTCGGATCATCCCAGCCCACTAGGTCTCTGCCAACATTTTGGGTTGAATCTCTTAGAGGAGGTTCTCTAGTCTACGCGTATATATATTTTTTTAATAGGTTTTATTTAGTTTCACTTGTTAGTTCGTTCGTTCATTCGTTCGTTCATTCGTTCGTTCGTATCGTTTCATTCGTTCGTTGTTCTTTTCGTTTTCGTTCATTCGTTCGTTATTCGTTCGTTCATTCGTTCGTTCGTTCGTTCGTTCGTTCATTCTTCGTTCATTCTTCGTTCATTCGTTCGTTCATTCGTTCGTTCGTTCATTCGTTCATTTCGTTCGTTCATTCGTTCATTCGTTCATTCGTTCATTCGTTCATTCGTTCATTCGTTCAATCGTTCGTTCGTTCATTCGTTCATCCGTTCATTCGTTCATTTGTTCATTTGTTCATTCGTTCATTCGTTCATTCGTTCATTTGTTCATTCGTTCATTCGTTCATTCGTTCATTTCCGTTCATTCGTTCTTCTTCCGTTCATTCGTTCTTCGTCCGTTCGTTCGTTCGTCCGTTCGTTCGTTCGTTCGTTTTCGTTCGTTCATTCTTCCGTTCATTCGTTCGTTCATTCGTTCGTCCATTCGTTCGTTCATTCGTTCGTTCTTCCGTTCGTTCATTCGTTCGTTCGTTAATTCGTTCGGCCATTCGTTCGTTCACTCGTTCGTTCGTTAGGGTCAAATCTTGCAACTGAATGTCGACCAACTTCTAGTCGTCTGAATAATTTGAAATTCGGCAGATGTTCATAATTGCAGTTACAATGCATTATGGAGTTTTTGTTAAAGAAAAAAATTGGTATATGGGATTTTCGGGGTCGGAGATCATGAAATTTCTATCAAAATTCATAAATTTGAGATGGCGGCCTCAATATAGAGGAGTGTTGTGATTATGGTCCATTTCGATTCAAAATTGGTATGCGGGGATTTGAGAGGTCGTAGATTATGAAATTATTGTCAAAATTCATGGGTTCAAGATGGCGCTTCCAAGATGGCGGACGAGTTTTGTGATCATGGTCCAATTCGATCCATAATTGGTATTTGGAAGTTTTTGGGGTCGGAAATTATGGATTTTTTGTCAAAATTCATATTTTCGGATTGACGGCCCTTAAGATGGAGGACGAGTTTTGTGATTATGGTCCAATTCGATTCTAAATGGGTATTCTGTGTGTGCGTGTGTGTGTGTGAAGCTTCTATTTATACAAAAATATTAACTAATAAAATAACTCCATATTTTTTATTGGTGTCTCGTGACGGCCAACATTTTATTTTTTGTATTTATTTCTTCCATCTCCAAGAAAAATAACAAAATAGGGTAAAAACCTCTACAAACACAACAAGTTTTGGGTGGTTTTTTGTATAATTTTTTTCCGCAACCATACACAAGAACCCATCGCTAACACTTCTTTGAAGAACCACACTACAGTCAAAAACCAAGTGAGCTACTGCGCTGCATTTATTCGGGGCTTTTCACAACTCGAGTCTTCCCTGGCAGGTGGTCACACATCCAAGTACTAACCGCGACGACCAAATAATAGTATTAGATATTGTTGTGAAAATTTTTTGTTGAGACGGTTTTGTTTGTTTTTTTTTCTAGAATGCACTAGATATTATGAAATTATCCGATCAAGAATGATATCGAAATCACAAATATTTTTTCATCGAGTGAAGTTATCGGTGATGAATAGTTTAGATACGATATACAAAAAAAACACATTTCTTCATCTTGTTTTCTGGAAAGTTTTTCTACATGGTCTGATATGGTCTCTATGCACCCTCCTGTGGGATTGCTTACGTTATCTCATATCGTCGGAGTGAGCACCGACTCAAAAAATACTTGTTCATTACATTGCCTTGACATGTATTGAACAGAATTCGGATAGAATCGAATTCCAAGGGGGTTTATTGCGAATCATCTGTTCGTGTAAATGTTTTTCATTGACATATATCATTTTCCCTGACAGATATCCTGTTTCAGTGCTTGTGAAGCATTCGACACCAACAACTTTAATTGAATATCGATATTTCAGAACATTGAAATCCGAGTTATATGGTAGTTATCCGAACAAAAGCAATAATTCAACATACAGAAATTGATACTAGTGAGAAAATCGTGTATTCGTAATTCGATCTCCATCTCCAAACAGAACATAAAAGATAAAAGTATTTGAAAGTATATGATCATGATGTATACCTTCTCGAGGTCCTAGGGAGGAAAAACATATTCGGAAGAGGGGAATTTTTCATACCCGGTATTTGATTTGAGAGATATTCATATTTTGTAGGACAAGCATGCGTCATAGGTTCAGTTCAGTTTATAATTTCTGATGGACAATTCAGGCTGTGAGAAAATAATTGTATGATATTTCGAACATTCGCCACTTCATATATGATTTATTTTCGAAAATCACTCCACGACTTTCAAAGAATTTCATACACTGGGTGTCCCAAATTCAGTAGCCAATATCTGGTTTGTTGGAAAAAAAAAAGTTTTCACAAAAGTTTCAAGAGCTCATGGAATATACGGGTGCTACAGATAAATTTTTTTGGAAGAACACTCTATATATAATATGATATTCAGATTCTGCGTTGGATTATGATATGATTTCTTATATAGTTTTTGAAATTCGGTAACGGGGGTGCTGAGTTATTGTACTCCTAAGAATGTGAGGAAAAAAATATGTTTCAATCTCATACACGAATCCTGTCTGTATCTTTCATAAAATTGAAGGAAAAATCCCACTGCATAAAAAACATTTTTTGTCACCTCTACGGTATTGAGAGATTTCTCAATCGATCAGTTAAAAATGATATTGAGAATGGGTCTGAAGAATGTGCATGAATTGAATTGCATTGCACATTTTTATCAAGTAGCTTATGTTTATGCCATGGTAACAGATGTTTTTCAATTGAACTGTCCATTCTTGAAGTACGATTCAGTGATTATTTGCAGAAAAAATTATCTTTTTCCTTCGTCCAAAAACTTCAGCATGCCTACCCTGATTTCTTATATAGTTTTTGAAATTTGGTAACGGGGGTGCTGAGTTATTGTACTTCTCCTAAGAATGTAAGGAAAAAAATATGTTTCAATCTCATACACGAATCCTCTCTGTATCTTTCATAAAATTGAAGGAAAAATCCAACTGCATAAAAAACATTTTTTGTCACCTCTACGGTATTGAGAGATTTCTCAATCGATCAGTTGAATATGATATTGAAAATGTGTCTGAAGAATGTGCATGAATTGAATTGCATTGCACATTTCCATCAAGTAGCCATGGTAACAGATGTTTTTCAATTGAACTGTCCATTCTTGAAGTACGATTCAGTGATTATTTGCAGAAAAAATTATCTTTTATCTTTGTGCAAAAACTTCAGCATGCCTACCCTGATTTCTTATATAGTTTTTGAAATTTGGTAACGGGGGTGCAGAGTTATTGTACTTCTCCTAAGAATGTAAGAAAAAAATATGTTTCAATCTCATACACGAATCCTGTCTGTATCTTTCATAAAATTGAAGGAAAAATCCCACTGCATAAAAAACATTTTTTGTCACCTCTACGGTATTGAGAGATTTCTCAATCGATCAGTTGAAAATGATATTGAGAAAGGGTCTGAAGAATGTGCATGAATTGAATTGCATTGCACATTTTTATCAAGTAGCTTATGTTTATGCCATGGTAACAGATGTTTTTCAATTGAACTGTCCATTCTTGAAGTACGATTCAGTGATTATTTGCAGAAAAAATTATCTTTTTCCTTCGTCCAAAACTTCAGCATGCCTACCCTGATTTCTTATATAGTTTTGAAATTCGGTAACGGAGGTGTTGAGTTATTGTACTTCTCCTAAGAATGCAAGGAAAAAAATATGTTTCAATCTCATACACGAATCCTGTCTGTATCTTTCATAAAATTGAAGGAAAAATTCCACTGCATGAAAAACATTTCTTGTCACCTCTACGGTATTGAGAGATTTCTCAATCGATCAGTTGAAAATGATATTGAGAATGGGTCTGAAGAATGTGCATGAATTGAATTGCATTGCACATTTTTATTAAGTAGCTTATGTTTATGCCATAGTAACAGATGTTTTTCAATTGAACTGTCCATTCTTGAAGTACGATTCAGTGATTATTTGCAGAAAAAATTATCTTTTTCCTTCGTCCAAAAACTTCAGCATGCCTACCCTGATTTCTTATATAGTTTTTGAAATTTGGTAACGGGGGTGCTGAGTTATTGTACTTCTCCTAAGAATGAAAGGAAAAAAATATGTTTCAATCTCATACACGAATCCTCTCTGTATCTTTCATAAAATTGAAGGAAAAATCCCACTGCATAAAAAACATTTTTTGTCACCTCTACGGTATTGAGAGATTTCTCAATCGATCAGTTGAATATGATATTGAGAATGGGTCTGAAGAATGTGCATGAATTGAATTGCATTGCACATTTTCATCAAGTAGTTTATGTTTATGCCTTGGTAACAGATGTTTTTCAATTGCATTGTCAATTCTTGAAGTACTATTCAGTGATACTTTGCAGAAATAATTATTTTTTCCTTTGTGCAAAAACTTCAGCATGCCTACCCTGTTTTCTCCAATTGATTGCATGACATTTCATTAATCCTCAACGAATATCGAAAAAACTGTCAAAACGTAGTAATTCCTGGGATGATGGCGAATCTTCTTACTAGTTATCATGAGAATCTGACAATATATCACACATGATTGAAAAAATAAAAACCTTATTATTTGGTTATTGAGGCAAAAATTCCAGTTAACCTAGTCGAAAAAAAATTATACTGAAATCAACGAAAAAATATGTAACAAAGACTTACTCAAAACCATCTAACCCAAAAGATGCGGTTGAGTTGGCGCATACTTTTTGGGTGAGATGGTATGAGAGTTCAACTATTATTACTAATTATTTTGCATTTTTATTGATAGGAAATATGTCCTTTACACAAATATTATCTAACGCGGTATAGTCCGAACAAGTTTAATAATATCAATCAATTATCGAGCCATTTTTCTTTTTGGTTATTGCATCCTCGGCAGCAATCTCCTTCGGAGCCAACTGATGTAGAATCGTGTAGAGCAACGGTAACGATTTCTGATTCTGAAGAACTGTTCAATGTTGAATTCTTGTTCTTTTTTTCTTGGTATTTTTTTATGGTTCATCAGTGTTTTTGTAACCAATTATTTGATTTGTAACTGCTCTGTTGATTAAGAAGCCATGATGCGAACAGCAATTTCAATTAATTTATTTGTTAGGATGTTATGGTTTACGCAGTCGAACGCCCTGCCGAGGTCACAGAAGATCTCAACAGGACACTCGCCTGCAACAACCAGATTTTTCAGGTTTTCATACAAAGCACAAAGCACTGTTTGTCGATTTGTTTGCTTGAAATCCATGCTGGTAATCGATTATCATATGATTCTTCAAGTGAAAATACGCATATTCAAAAATTTTTGAAAATATGGAGAGAAGAGTTATGGGACGATAATTACTAACCTGCTTTTGATCACCTTTTTGCAGAATTGGAACGACCCTGCCAGTCTTTAGATAGTCGGGAAAATCACCAATTGAAAACGAAAGGTTGACAAGAGAGTTCAGAGGAGATATTATAAATAAGACAACCTTCTTTAGCAAAAATGCTACTGATTATGCTACCCTTTTTTTACGCAGCTGAGGAGTACCACCTTGGTACCCATTGATGACTTGATGTGTTCGTAGAATCTTTTGGGGTTATCGCTTTGGATTACTTGGTTTTCATATTTTTTTGGCTCATATTTAATCTTGTTAGATACCATATTGGAGAACTCCCTATGGTAGTCGATATCTGAGTGGTGAACCGTGTAAAATAGTTGAAGCTGGAATTTCAGTACTACGTGGTCTGATTTCCCAAGTGGGGAAAGTATAACTCGTTTTTATTCGCATGATCTGGAAATGAAGATTGGACTAGCCTGCAATAATATCACGCTCAATATAATAAGAGTGGAAATTAAAAAAAAAATATGGGCGATAAAATCCGTAGAATTTATGATATTACCCTCGATGAATTTATTCAACCCCTTACCATCGAATCGATTCAAAGCTAAACTCCAACTATATTTGTGAATAAAAATGAATCGAATGCTGAAAAATCCTCCACTTGTATATCACGGAGCAGTAGATATAATTTATCAAATGTGTAGTCTGCATCGCTCAGATGAGGCCATACATTTTTCAGTAAACAAATATCGATATTAATGGTAGATCCACTAGATCATTGAGATGTTTGTACATACATTGATAGACATAACTTTATCACAAACCGGCACTGGCGAGTGATATCGTGTATCCAATTTCACAATAGAATTTTGAAATGAATTGTTTTACGTTAAACATGATCATATATCATCAATTATTCTGAATCATTAGGCGCTGTATGAGTTACTCCAGTGACTGACAGAGCGCTTCTGATTGATGCATTTCAGTTATCTGACTTGTAACGAACAAACCCATTAAGTACACATGAAAGACTCAATAAATCCAATTCGAACTGAATTGCAGTCAATATATCACTTTTCAGAACTTGGGTATGAAATGAATGAGAGAACGTACGAATTTTCGTCAAGAAGGTATAGAAATATTCATTGATGTATTTGATTTGAAAGAGATGATATACAGGGTGTAATCTAATACCTTGCAGACCCGTGAATGATGAGTGTATTATTCCATTTTTTAACGAATTGCAGTAGTTAGAAATTCGGAAAAATAAGGAAAAATTAAAACAAATATATTAATTTTGTCAAATTCGTCCTAATTTTGGGAACCGCGAAACAGCGAAGTTTTATATTTTTATTTTAGTTTTCCTGGCATATTGAGGACTCAAAAACTCATTGAAAAAATTGAAGAGCCAAGAAAAATAATGGCACTTGCATTGATCATATATTTCTGAAATCAGAAATAAATATCAGGGATCAAATAATATATATGTACCATCAGTAATAAAAAGTAGCCTAACAGATCACTATACAACTGTGCTCCAAATGATACTCAACCAGAATGAAAACGTAACAATTGATATGAATAAATACAAAGGACATATTGATCTTGGAAAACTACAAAACAATTCCCGGAATACGCTTGGATTCTGTATATCCCTAACATTGGAACAGATGCATTCATCGATATTCTTACTGGTGCTATTAACGAGTCTACCTCTGTGAGAAGAGCCGGAAGGAAAGATACTGAAATTGCACCATGCATAACAAATGATCTCGTACAATGCGCAGAAAGGAAAAATTGAATGTTCAGAAACTTACGGAATTATCCCGATAACCTAGAACTAGAACCTGTTATGAAAACTACACAAATGAACGTACCAATCTGATCAATAAAGCTGAATTCGACTACTATCGAAAACAAATGATTCCAAATTCTTCAGGTACAACATTATGGAAAATAGTGCAAGAAATAAGCACTACCAAGAGAAACAATCGTAATATAATATGAATAAAAAATGATTCAGGTGAATCAATGACTAATAACAAACCTTTTAACAAAAAATTGAACAGACGAAATACAGAACTGAAAAGTAAAAAATAAAATCAACCTTCTTAGTCTCAATAACTAAGGTCCTAAACTGATGTCAGTAACTTAGTTTGAGTCGGCGCCAAACGAACAAGCAAATGAATTAGGTAAGGCGTAAAATGATGGCATCGAGAAGCGCGGTGATATTCTGATGATTTTTTTTAAGTAATTCAATGATCTTCCTTGATTGTTCGTTTGACGCCGACTCAAAATCAGTTACTCACATTAGTTAAGGACTTTAGTTATTTCGTCGGAATAATTTTTTGTTAAAAAGTTTTAATTTTTCAATTTTTTGTGTCTGAAATCTACTAATTAATAACTATATGTTTTTTTAATACTTCCAAAACACTTACTTACCCATCTTACTTCAACTATAACCAGTTAAATAATATGATTATCTACTTCCACTATTTGTTGTTATATAACCTATTTTTGTTTTTCTGGTTGGTTCAATTCATTACTCCGTATACCATTCCATCTTCTCATAGAATATAATGATTGTGACGGATGTAGGAGAACAAAAATAATGACAATAGCGATCTGTCATTGTCAACTACATATGTGTGCCAATGTTCACAGGTGAAAAATCAATTATCCCCTATTTTGCCACCCGTAAGGGTAGATATTTCCATTCTAAATCCAGATATCTTCAACTATGAGGTATACCCTATCTTATTAAAAAATAATAATTCAAAACGAAGAACCCAGTACAAAGTTATGCCTGATAGAATCGGTTAACTGACCAGAATTCAGAGGGTGAGTGATCAATATCCTTCATTTTGCTACCCTTAGGGGTGGATTTCATCTTTTAAATTCAAACGGAACCATCTCCAAAGTACACCCTATTCATTGAAGAAAGAATAAACGCAATCGGACGTCTTAGTAAAAAGTTATGCGTGGTCATACATAAAAAAAATAACTCCTCCTTTTTGGTTTCGTCGGTTGATACATGAAATATCTGTAGAGTTTAACAATGTTTATACTCAAATAGGAAAACAAATGGCGAACAATATCAACAACTTCGGAAAGATAAAAAGTGTTTCCATTCTTTGAAAAAAAAATAAGGAATAAATCTGATTCAAATTTGTCTTCAACTTGAGCAACATAGTATACAATATATTTCTTTGTACAAAACTTCACTAACACGAAATCTCTGCTCACTCTCACTATTTGGAAAATCTTCAATTCCACTGAAAGATTCTTCACCGTAGGATCTGTCATGAAGTAATACATTTTTACTACTACCCGATGTGTCAGACGAATCACTTGCCAGTACCATACGTTTCACAGATTTTTGTTTATTCTATATTTGCGTGTAATTTTGTAGTTATTCTAAAATCTGGTCTTTGTTACTTTTTCTCTTCATATCTTTCATTATTTTCGTTGAAATGCGTTGAATTAAATCAGCTTTAATTTGGTCTTTGGTTTTGGTTCACTTTTATGTGATTTAGTGACCTTTGGAAAAGGTCTTACAGATGCTGGTGTAATCAGCGATGTAATTCCAGAACATCCAGGTTCTGGATTGGTAATTCTACCATCGAGTTTATTTTCACTACCTTCAATATAATGTTTGGAGTTCTCTTCACCTCTATGGTGGATTAGCTGTGTTTGGAGTTATATTTATCACATTGATCAGTTACATATGATGCATCAAGATCTGTATCAGCGAAATCATTTCTATTTATGTACGTCATGTACCGAAAATCTAATCTGAATTGAAGGAAAGTGGTTGCTTGGTCGAATCTGTGCCTGGTTGTATCTTGATTTGGTTTTAAGTGTCGCAGCTATACTTCTGTTGTCAGCTCATTTACGTTGATTTTTTTCATAGATTTTTCATCACGTCTTCTCTTCGAAAAAAATTTTCGACTCCTATTTTCCTCTTTCCTTGGCAACCATCACTTTTTGTTCTCCAATACAAATTTTCACTCTTTACACTCTTTTTAAAAACACATTTCCTAATTCTAATCTATGATACATATTTTATTTGCAATTTATATATCTACACATGATATTATTTATATAAAACTGATGAAAATTCACATCTACCAATTTTCTGTTCTCAAAATTGATATTTTATGATTTCCAATGAAAATAGTTTGACATTTCCTTGTCATGTTTCCTTGTGGTTCAAAATTAGCATACAGGATGTTCTTGCTTGTAGATTCTTCTTCAAACGACGAAATCAAAAAGGACGAGGTTCTCTAGTCGACGCGTATATTTTTTTTTTAATATGAACACGCATAACTTTTCACAGAGCAGTTCAATTCCAATAATTCTGCATTCATTGGATAGGGTGTACTTCAAAGTTGATCTCATTCGAATTTGAACGGAAAAATCCATCCCTAAGGGTAGCAAAATGGAGGATATTGATCGTTCACCCTCTGAATTTTGGTCCGTTAACCGATTCTATTAGGCATAACTTTGTAGTGGGTTTTTTGATTCGGATGATTCTTTTCTGATTAGATAGGGCATACATCATTGTTGATCATATTCCAATTTGGGATGAAACGATCCACCCTATAGGTGTAAAAATAGGGGATGATTGATTTTTCACTTGTGAACATTGGCACACCTATGTAGTTGACATTGACAGATCCTCCTACATCCGTCACAATAATTACATTCCATGAAAGGATGGAATCAAATACAAAGTGATGAAATCAACTGACCAGAACTTTCAAAAATAAGTTATATTATATAACAATGAATAGTTAAAGTAGATAATCATATTATTCGACAGTTAATAGTTAAAGTAAGGTAGGTAAGTAAGTATTTTGGAAATAATCAAAAATTATGTAGGTAGTAATTAGTAGATTTCAGCCACAAAAAAATAAAAAATAATAAAATTCAACAAAAAATTAAACCGACGAAAAAATCAACTTAAAAGCAAAAAATAATATAAACGATCTCAGTCATAATGATAATTGAGCTCCTAAACTAATGTGAGTAACTAATATTCTGAAATTTTGTTTGTGGATTTTAATTTGAATTCTTCTATAGGTTGTGCAAATCAAATAGTTTGTTGAAAACATAACGTTGATAATATAAAAGCTCCACTGCTGAACTCTTGGATCATCTGCGTTGCCTATAAGATGGCTAAAGGTTTCAGAGATACAAAGTAGACAGAAAAATTGTGAAAACAATCATAGGTATTCATGTAATGTATAAATGTCATTATATCAAATTTTTATTATTTTTATATTCAACATATTTTTCATATCATAACTATTTATATTAATATATATATATATATATATATATATATATATATATATATATATATATATATATATATATATATATATATATATATATGTTGTTATGTTTTGTTGATATAATGAATTATTTTGTTATTATTTCGCCCCACGTTTTGGGTGCCAATTGTTATGTAATGATAAATTGTGAATATAATAATTGTTTTATAAAATGATTGCTAATAGTTTTCGCTCTTCTTTGTGAGCCAAATTGTTATGATATAGATAAGTATTTTGTGCCCTGTATAATATATTTTGCGATGTAATAATAATTGCTAGCTACGTCACTGTTCTCTCGTCACGTTGCTGCCAATTGTTATCATTTTCCTTACCACAGCTAAGTTCAGTTGGTACGCCCCTTGTCTCAGATAGCCGGTTCAGGCAATTGAGCCACTGCTTGTTATGTCAAATTTCAATTTATTCAATGGTCATAAGTATGATTGTTGATCATTGTAGAAAACAAACGACAAAGTATCAAAAAGCAATTATTTCCTTTATTCAGAAAAACTTAATTTTAGCTGGCCTACGAAAGATAACTTACTCTAAGGTGAATCTACAAATATTCATGGATAATCATGAGAAAAGTTCATTGGTAAAATATACACAACCTCACTTTTACCTTGAAAGTGAAAATTTCTTTAATAGTTCGGAATCAATTGAATTAAAGTTCTTCTGATGGAATATGCGTTATTAGTGAAATTGTTCAGTTCGGAATGTGCACTATGGAAGGTGTATACCTGTCTGGAACTGTCGCTGTTCAATACTCACCAGGATTTGGATTCCCTTTCACTCCAATGCTATCAGGAACCCATATAAATTCAGCAATCAGCCTTGGATACTTGTATACGGTGTACAAATAAGGTAATCTTGGTTTCCACTTATAATGTGGAAATTATTCCATTTTTCATTCTTCCAAAAATATAACGTGGCATTCGTTTTAAATTTATTTTCGATCTTCCTTGTGGCTTTGTTTGTTGTCACCTATATACCATTTTTGTTCCTTCCCTCTGATTCGAATTTTTGAATTTGCGCACTATATTGTCACATTTTCACTGTTTATGGTTATATGTCATAACTTATACATAAAACTATTTTTCCATTCCTATTAACTATGTACAAATTTCAATAATAATTGCCTCTGACACTTTCCCGCTCTTATTCTCTTACAATTTCAAATTCTACATGTGACCATCTGTTCCCTGATTGGCTATTGTCATCAAGAAGTTTGCTGTTCTACCATTGGCTACTTTTAGTTAGCTACAATTTCATATACTGTATGTTTCAAATTTATAAATTTGTAGATCACATTTTATTCAGGAAAATTTTGTAAATCTAGACTTTTTGTTGTCTTTTGAAGAATTATGGGTTGTAATCATTCTGACAGTGTATGAAATTGATTGTGTTATATAATTTGGACATTTTTATCTATTCTATCATACATAGGCTTACAAAGGAAATAGAACTTCTAAAATTATGTAAAAACAATCTCTTGAAACTAATAGCTAATCACTAATTATTCTTTTTTTTCTGTGGGTTTTTTCTTTTTAAAATATCTAACTGGTTTTTCATAACATAACAATATATATATATATATATATATATATATATATGAAAGGAGGGTAGTCGCTGACTAGTTAAGAGTAAAACTAATAGTAGGGTCTGCAGCACTGTAAAAAAAAACTCTTTGAAGTTTTTCCAAGCTTTCGGAATCGTTTATTCCATCATCAGGGAGACTACAAATGGAAAAAATTGTGCCATATAAGAACTGTAAAACCAAATTATATGATACTTACATCTATCTTGAGGATGTTTACATATAAGTACATAATCGTATATAAGATACATTATTAATAGAAAATGACTTCTAGCTTTTGGATAATTATACTTTTTGATAATTCATTTCAAATTATATTTCTGAACGAAAAGACAAATTCTTGTACATAGAAACAACATTCAGGTATTCATTCTCGGAACTGACAGTTACTAATCTGACAATGACACTATTCTCTTCGTAGAACAATTCAAATTCAGTTTAGGTTAGAATCACCACGTTCAGAAACTCTGACTTCTTGGTGTTTTATGTCGAGTGAAAGTAAAAAAGAATAAATTTCACTCAGATGGTTTATATCTGTTTTTTTATTGATGGAGTCATTCTCTTGATAGATAAAGCCATTTCTAAGAAAGACCTTTTTGAAAGATGTGATTCTCTTGCAAGAACAGTTGTTGAAAGGTAGTTCATTTGGTGGTCACAATCATTGACATGTTTAGCTAAAGCACATCTCTCAGGATGTAGTCTACTATCACTCTTATGAGAAATGATTCTATCCTTCAATAATCTTTTTGTTTGGCCAATATAATTCTTATCGCAATCATGACAAGGGATACTATAAATAACATTAGTAAGTGATAAAAAAGGAATTTTGTCTTTTACTTTTGAATATATTTGTCTTATTGTAATGACTATTCTATTTGCAATTTTGATGTTTTCAAAAGGTTTAAAAATTCTGGTTAGTTTAGGTGTTATTTCTTTTATATAAGGTAACGAAGCATAAAAAATTGAAACTTGATTCATATCAGTAACACGTTCATTATTAGAATTGTTATTTTGTCTTATGGTATTATCAACTTCTGTTAAGGATGTGCTAAATAATATTTTTTTAACTAAAGACGGTGGATAAGAATTTTGTAAGAAAAGTTCTTGAAGTTTGTTCAAATTTTTGTTATGGAAAGATATATCAGAAATTTTGAGTACTCTGTCTTTCATTTGTTTCAACAAATTCACTTTCATCGAAAATTTGTGATAAGAAAAGAAATTCAAATACCTTCCTGAACTGCATGGTTTTCCATACCAATCAATCAATATTGTGTTATCAACCAATCGGATAAGTTTTGTATCAAGAAAAGGTACTGAGAGGTCTAAGTCTTCTGTTTCGATTGTGAATTGTATGAATGGGTCGTAGCTATTAAAAGTATCTAAAATTTCTGTTATACCATTTGTTGGTAAAGCTGAAATTATATCATCCACATATTTTTTTATGAAAAATAATTCAAAAGAGAGTACTGGAATCACTGTGTCTAGTAATTCATCCATAACATAAGCTGCAAGAATTGGTGAAATTGAAGATCCCATAGGAGTTCCAAAAGTTTGTCTGAAATATTTTCCATTGAATGAAAAATAGTTGTTTTCAAAGAGGAATCTTATCAAGTTGGAAAAACAATCTTTTTCAATAGTACAGTGTCTACTGATGCGAACCCAATTTTTATCTATTGCTCCAAGGCAAGTATCTAGATAAACATTACTAAAAAGAGAGACAACATCCAAACTGGCAAGAACATAACAAAAATTTGAACAAACTTCAAGAACTTTTCTTACAAAATTCTTATCCACCGTCTTTAGTTAAAAAAATATTATTTAGCACATCCTTAAAACTAACCAGAATTTTTAAACCTTTTGAAAACATCAAAATTGCAAATAGAACAGTCATTACAATAAGACAAATATATTCAAAAGTAAAAGACAAAATTCCTTTTTTATCACTTACTAATGTTATTTATAGTATCCCTTGTCATGATTGCGATAAGAATTATATTGGATAGAATCATTTCTCATAAGAGTGATAGTAGACTACATCCTGAGAGATGTGCTTTAGCTAAACATGTCAATGATTGTGACCACCAAATGAACTACCTTTCAACAACTGTTCTTGCAAGAGAATCACATCTTTCAAAAAGGTCTTTCTTAGAAATGGCTTTTATCTATCAAGAGAATGACTCCATCAATAAAAAATCAGATATAAACCATCTGAGTGAAATTTATTCTTTTTTACTTTCACTCGACATAAAACACCAAGAAGTCAGAGTTTCTGAACGTGGTGATTCTAACCTAAACTGAATTTGAATTGTTCTACGAAGAGAATAGTGTCATTGTCAGATTAGTAACTGTCAGTTCCGAAAATGAATACCTGAATGTTGTTTCTATGTACAAGAATTTGTCTTTTCGTTCAGAAATATAATTTGAAATGAATTATCAAAAAGTATAATTATCCAAAAGCTAGAAGTCATTTTCTATTAATAATGTATCTTATATACGATTATGTACTTATATGTAAACATCCTCAAGATAGATGTAAGTATCATATAATTTGGTTTTACAGTTCTTATATGGCACAATTTTTTCCATTTGTAGTCTCCCTGATGAGGGAATAAACGATTCCGAAAGCTTGGAAAAACTTCAAAGAGTTTTCTTTTACAGTGCTGCAGACCCTACTATTAGTTTTACTCTATATATATATATACCAAAATGGTTTACTTATTTTAACATGAAAATTGATCTCTGGTTGAATTGTGGAGATGAGGTCTTTTGCCAACTGGCCCTTTTTAGGTGTATCTCAGTTGAGTATAAAATTATAAATAACATTGTTCAAAAACCTGTCGATATGATAAATAATAATTATAGAATGAGGAGAAACTAAAAATATATTCAATCTTACACATTTCAGCACGTGTGCATGTACATTTACGAAAACCAAAAGTTTCAGTTTTTTAGACGCCACAACAGGCATGTGGAAATGCTGCTCATGCTCAATAGGGTATTCCATAGCAAAAAATCCAATTCCACTGAAATCATGAATAATTATAAATTTCAGGTAAAGAATGGAAATTGCATATTTGTTTTCACCCGTTATAGGTATGTTCCACGCAACTGACCAAAAATATTAGCCAATCAGATCGTATGAAGGTTGGCCATCAGCAGTGCAAATTGTACACCACCACAGACGAATTAAGTTATCTCCTCAACTTGAATTCCCACTGGCAGTTGAGTTTTGTCTATTCCCAACATGTTATTCAGTAGAATTCTCAATTAATTTCAGAAACAAAATAATGGATTATTTCATAGATGAGTAATTTTGGTCAAAACAATGAATATAAAGAGAATTTTAAATTTTAAATTACGTTACCTTTTGTAATGAAATCCCATTTTCAATAAATAACTGGATTTGTTTCACGTCGATCTGGACAAGCATAAAAACGCAATGATTCACAAAGTGATTTATTTGGGGTAGTAAACGCTCACAAGCGTTACACAAATTAAAATAATAATAAATTTATATCTGTAATTGAGATTTTGAGCAAATGTTTGTTGCATGATTCATAACCAGCACGTTCAACTTCGATTAATCACAACAAAAATGTAAATTGATTGGAGTATTGATTCTTTCGTTCGGATATTATTGAAATCACTTTTTGTCATTCACATACTGATCAGGAAATATTTCTGACACAAATTAGCTTTCACTTGGAATTGGGATTCAATATGGTAAAGTGGTTTGCGCAACCATGCATTTAAATAATTTAATGTAACGAAAATAAAATACGGGGGTTCCCAGATAATGGACGGGTTATGTTATTTACATCCAGAAATCGCTAACAAGATCCAACACAATCTATACTAGACTAGGAGTAATCGGCGCATGAGTACCGAAAACTATTCCACCTCAATTTTTTTATGCGATCATCTTCAAATTGCCTTACTGATGATACAAATGCATGTTGCCATGGGGCAACCCCGTGCCATATTGTTCAAACCGAAATTGTTTAAACAATTGCAAGGAATTGTTATTTTTCAACAGGACAATTTTTTTAATATTCTTTATTGAAATACAAATAAAAAAGGTCCTATGACTTTTCACGATAAAGTGATTATTTTTAGAGATATGAATTTTTAAAGGTTCAAAAAATCTCATATTTTGGTACTTTTGACCCATATTAAAAAAAAAAAACGAAATAATTTTTTTTTTAATTCTTTATACAATAGTTAATAACATTCTTAATAGAGATTTAAAAAAATTGCATTGATTATACCTGTTTTTTAATTATCAATTTCGCGCGCTCACAAGTATGCATCGCTTACCTTTAAGTATCGCCGTCTCTCTCTGACTCATGCGCTGCATCGGCCTCTCTGTTTCCTGAATCATTATTTATCATTCATCTTAAAAACTATTAACTTTTTTAGGATTGTTAAAGAGAGCAATGTTATTAACAATTAAATTGTCTACAATTTGTTTTTGACAATTTTTTTTCTGGAATCAATTTTACAAACGTTATTTAAGCATGAATCGGAACATGTAATTAAAATTTTACCTGCTCTACACGCATTTACGGGTTGTGATACGACTAGTAAAATTGGCACAGAAAAAAAAGCTTTAGAACTGATACAAATAAAAGAAAATCGTGATGTCTTAGTCCCTCTTGGCAATGGCTTAGAATTAAGTACTAAGGAGTTGAAAGGCTTAGAAACATTGTATTTAAATATTTTGGGTAAAAAAGGTAACTTCGCGGATGAAGCTAGACAAATTATTTTTTCTCGTTGCTTTGGAACTAATATTAATTTATCGAAAATTCCGTGCACATCAGATGCCTTGCATTTGCATGCACTTAGAGCTTCTGCTCAAACATACATTTGGAAAACAGCGTTGAATCCCCAATATAAAACATTAGATTTTACGAATTTCGGATACAAACTGGAGAATAGTACTTTGCTACCTTTATTTATAAACAAAAGCCCATTTCCAGCTGATCTTAAAAAACCGTGCAATTGTAAGAAAGCCTGTAAAACCAAATCTTGTTACTGTAAAAAAAAATTATATTAGTTGCATACTTCTATGTGGCTGTGATTCAGAAGACTGTAAGAATATAATATATAAAAATGATATTGATAATAAATAAATACCTTTTTTTTAAATCTTGTTTTATTATTTCATACTTCTACATCTATAACCTTCGTTTGAAGAAGTTATTCAATGTAATTACTTTCTGTTTTAATGACAAAAAAATAATATAAACTGATAAAAAAGTTATTTTAATTACATGTTCCGATTCATGCTTAAATAACGTTTGTAAAATTGATTCCAGAAAAAAATTTGTCAAAAACAAATTGTAGAAAATTTAATTGTTAATAACATTGCTCTCCATAACAATCTTAAAAAAGTTAATAGTTTTTAAGATAAATGATAAATAATGATTCAGGAAACAGAGAGGCCGATGCAGCGCATGAGTCAGAGAGAGACGGCGATACTTAAAGGTAAGCGATGCATATTTGTGAGCGCGCGAAATTGATAATTAAAAAACAGGTATAATCAATGAAATTTTTTTAAATCTCTATCAAGAATGTTATTAACTATTGTATAAAGAGTTAAAAAAAAATATTATTTCGATTTTATTTTTATTTTTAATATATTTTTAAAAATTTTTACCTTTTTTATTTGTATTTCAATAAAGAATATAAAAAAAATTTGTCCGGTTGGAAAATAACAATTCCTTGCAATTGTTTAAACAATTTCGGTTTAAACAATATGGCACGGGGTTGCTCCATGGCAACATGCATTTGTATCATCAGTAGGGCAATTTGAAGAGGATCGCGTAAAAAAATTGAGGTGGAATAGTTTTCGGTACTCATGCGCCGATTCCTCCTAGTCCAGACACTACTGATTGCTTTCGTCCCCAGCACGATTCAAATCTCTTATCGGACTAGTGCTCGGCGAATAAGTTATATTTGGACAGTACTGATTGCTTTCGTCCCCAGCACGATTTAAATCTCTTATCGGACTAGTGCTCGGCGAATAAGTTATATTTGGATGTTGATAAATCCAAAATTATGAGCTATTCCAGAAAAGTTCCTCCCGTTATATATGACAATAGAATCGGTGATGGTATCCCAAGACGAGTGAATGAATGCAAAGACTTAGGTGTTCTCTTTGATACCAAACTCACTTCAATCAGCACATTGAAAAAATAATATATAATGCTAGAATAACTCTGGGTTTACTAATACGCAATTGTAAAGAATTTTCAAATTTCAGGGTTATCCCCTCTATCTACTACTGTTTAGTTCGCAGCAAACTTGAATATTGTAATGTAGTGTGGAATCCTAGCCACGTCAAATACATAACAACCATTGAAAAAAAAATCTTAAATTTCTATTCTACAAGAAACACCACACTAATTCCATTTATCACTACGAATACGATCTACTATTGGAAGAATTCAATTTTGTTAATCGGAGAAAACGTAGAGAAATAGAAAATATCATATTTGTATACAAACTGATAAATAATCAAGTCGACTCACTATTATCACTATTGAATTTCAATACACCACGTATTTCGTCAAGGTCACACTTGTCTTTTCGAATCGACATACCGAATTCACAGTATCTCAACTATGTAGAAGCCTCAACAATGTACCCTCTGTAGACATCTTGTTTTTTTAATTAAATCAATTTGGAAAGCAACTGTATAGACTTATTTCAAATTAGCTCCGGTATATATACACTTTAAATGTTTTACTTGTTTCTCCTCCGTGCATCTGTTCTTTGTTCTAAGTTATCACCTTTTCTATTTAATCTCATCTTCACTCTCTTGAATGACCTATAGCTAGGCATCTTTTTGTTATGATTTTGTTATTATTTGTTGCCATTGATATCATTCACTACTGATTTACTATTATATTCACTTCAAATTGTTATAATTATTATTATATACTCCTGTTAGTGGGCTTAGGCCTATTAAATGTATTATGTCTGAAATAAAAAAATAAAAATAAAAATAAAACACCCAATAATTCGAGAGGAGATACAAAAACAAATTCAGGAAGCAAGATAAAGAACAAGTTTTTGGTAGATATCTAATTTACGGGGTTTATTCACAAAGGGTGGAATTCAAATTTTGGCCATTTCCCTCTAACCGTTCAACTTGATATTCAAAAAAATACAACCAAATGATGCTTTGCTGTCGGGGAATATTGGGGAAAATTTAGTCTCGTTACTTTCTACAACAATATTGACACAAAAATATATAACTGCAATGGAAATCATCGATAATTTTTCTGAAATTTGCCCGAATGCATTTTTAGTTGAAAGAGAGCACCAGTGCCTTTCTCAGTTGAATATGCATGAGTGCAAATTCGTAAAAAATTTAAGATATATTTCCATTGCACGAACTATATTTCATGAGAGAATTTCATGGATGAAAAATTTAGATTTTTTGTATACCCTCGTGAGTAACTTAGCTATGTGTTCAATTGTAGCAATTTGAATAACTAGATATGAATAACTATACATTTCTGAAGCTTATTTGAAGAATAAAAGTATAATTTCGCTTTAGCTGATCACGCGCTGTCCAACCAAGTGGAAGTTTCACGCGCCAGTCCAAAACTGTCGGTTTTTGCATTCACACCAACGCTTTTGCACTTCGCAGCCAAACACGCAGCGTTGGCGCGTATACTTGAAGTGTCAAACAACTTTTCTATCACGCGCTTAGCGCCTTCGCTCCAAATGTGCGCGACGATTTCAGATGCTAGAATGCGTTCCAAAACCGACAAAATGGAACGCGCTATTGTAACCGGCGCTATTGCCTACATAGTGTTAATATGGAATGTTCACTATGGAACAGGTTCATTCTTTATTCATTCATTTTTATTGAGCAAATCCGCATCAGCCAATCGGCTATTAGCGGCAAAAAATTCACAATGATTACAATTTGTTATATTTTGAACAGGATGTGTGATCTTCGGAGGAATGTAATTTTATTGTCTATTGTGCAATTGTTGAAGATTTTGCTAAAATCTCTGAGAAATCCGTTATTCAGTCTTTGAACCGCAAAACGAGGACACTCCACTGAGATGTGCTTCATTGTTAATGGCACTTCACATAGAAAACATTCTGATTGAGGTTCCTTTGTAAGTAGGTGTGGGTGTGTATGGCGTGTGTGACCTAGACGAAGTCGAGTGATGACTACTTGATGGAAGCGGTTGGTTGACGTGTAGAACCATGGTTGAAAAGCTGGTTTGATTTCCTTCATTTTTGGACTTTCGTTCGCCAATAATGGTTCCATGTGTCAGCTATTTCAGAATGAAAGTGATGTTTCCAGACTGCTGCTAGTGTTCTCGTGTGGGGAATGAGTGCTGGATTCTCTAAGGCTTCGCTCTCGTGTTTGTCAGCTAGGTCTTCCCTCTGATGCCAGTATAAGAGGGAGCCCATAGAGAAGTTACTGATTGATTGGTGCTGAGTGGAGTGGTGATATTAAGTGAAGAGAGTTGAGATTATCGGGGTCTTCTATCACTATTAGTAAATACGAGTGCAGCCTGAAGGCTCTTACCCTTTCGACTCAAATAAGTGGGCAACAGCCATTCACTAATGAGGAATTTTGACTGAATGAGGACAAGAAACCTCTCTCTATCCCTTGCCATGATGGCGTTTCTCAAAAATGGCCGAGAAAGGAATTTTGATATCTAAATTCTGAAAAATATATCTATCTATATATCTATAGAGGATGCAGCTTTCACCACCCAGTATGGATTAGTAAGTGACCCATCACTCCAGAGAGCACCTGGGACGTTTAAAGCGCAAGGGGTCGTCTATGTTGTGATCAGTGGCTTCCCTGAGGAGGGGGTTCTTGTGGGTTATTGCGCAATCAAATACTTTCTGTTTGCGATCTCTACTGATACTTCGGATTTAAGTCTTCGAGGATCCGATCGTTCTGCACGTACCACGGAGCGTTCGTTATCATCCGCAGAATCTTCATTTTGGCCCGTTCAAGGACACGAATGCTGGTACTGCAGGTCTGGCCCCAGGCGGCTGAGGCATACAAAATGAGAGGCCTGAATATCATTTTATAAATCATGACTTTGTTCTCGAGAAGAACTTTGCTTTTCCTGTTTATCAGGGGATACAACGAGCAGATTTTCATAGAAATTTTGTTCTTGACAATTTTGACGTGCGGTCTCCAGGTGAGCCGACGATCCACCGTAACTCCCAAGTACCACTGCTGGACGTTGTTCAATACATTCTGCAAATGAACGACACCCATCTATTGATTGGCTGAAGAAGAAAGCAAAGCCGTATCGTCAGCGAATAAGGAGATCTTCACATGTTCACTTCTGGGTATATCAGACGTGTAAAGAGCGTATAAGAAAGACAGCACTGCCCCCTGAGGAACGCCAGCCTCAATTCCTCTCGAATCCGAAAGATAATTTTCGACCTTGATCTGAAATGTCCTACCAATGTGGAACGACTTCGTACACTTTACCAGGCTCAAAGGCAGGTGAAAGTCAATCAGTTTGAAGAGAAGGCCCTCATGCCAAACTCTGTCAAACGCTTCACTGATATCGAGGAGAATGACGTGAGCACGTTTGTTAGTATCCAACGATTTGATGGTATCTTCCACCAGCCTCAGAACCTGAAGCTCGGTGGAGTGAGCGCGACGAAAGCCGAACTGCTCATTTGGTGGGACATTTCTTTCCTCCACTTCTTCGTCAAGCCTTTCTAGAACGATTTTCCCAGCCAACTTAGCTGAACCGCAAATGGAACTGATCGGTCGGTAGTTTAGCGGAAAGGTCGAGTTTTGTCCTTTTTTTGAAATCATAACCACAATGCCACGTTTCCACCTTCGAGGGAATCTTTTAAGACGCAGTGAATTGTTTATGATGTTCAAAAGTGACTGCACCTGGCAATCCTGGAAATTCCTAATCATACAATCAGTGATACCGTCATAACCAAGTGCTTTTCCAGGATTTAATCCTCTTATATGCGCCTTGAGTTCATCCATCGAAGCTGGACGGATGACATCATGATTGGGTTCTCTAAGAGTTCGACGAACCTGATCTTCCAGCGGAAGTTCTCGATCCTGATCATCGTCTGGATCTTCGTTCAATCTGAATTGCCTTTCCATCGAATCTGCAAATGCTTTAGCTTTGGACTCAGGTTAGCACATACGAGCCTCACCATGAATGGGGGGGAAATCAGACTTTTTCCAAATGTTGAAGGGTGTTGCCAAATCTCTCATTCCTGAATTCGGTTATATTATTTCTAACCTCCCTATTCATAAGCTTGGATTCTGTCTGCAGGGAACAGACTCATTTGGCAGGCTCTTTTGGCTCGATTTCTTTCGCAAATAAGGTTCTTAATCCTCAGGGTGAATTCGTCGTGAAATCTCGGAGCCGGTTCCCTGTGGGAGGAATCCTCCAAAGCATTTTTAACGGTGAGTTCTTAACGCGCTACGGCCTCCTCCAACTCAAGTGGAGAGTAGAGAGTTGAGAAAGACAGTTATTATTGGAAAGTTACTTCCAGATGCTGTTTTTATGAAACGGAGAGCATTGTAAATTGCATGAAGTTCTCCAGTGAGGATGGTAGTGGTTTCGTGTAGTCTGTATTCTTTTTGACTTCATCTGTTACGAATGCGCAAGCCACACCACTGTTTGTTTTGGATGCCTCGGTGAAGATTTGTATATGTGAAGGATATTGGGATATTATGGTTTGCTATGTTACATGGATCAATTGCGTGAACTGGTTCATTGATTGTCACAACGATAGCAACGAAATTTCGAACCATTGGTATGGAATGGTAAAGAAATAGTTATTGAAATATATCAGCAGCGCTAATATGGATTATTCAATTAGCATAAACATTATCTTTCTGTCAGTGCTGAATTTCAAACTGATCGACGTCTTCGAAGGAAAATCACAGGATGTGTAATGTTTACTTAGATAAGAAAATAATTTGTTCGCGTTTCGTTTTTCATTTCAGATATAAAACATCAACTCCCTCTACCACCAGTTATATGAGGCAGTCGCGCAAGGGTTCATATTATTTCCCGGATTTATGGAAGGGTAGATTACTGTTGATAATAGTTCCTCGTTAATGTTTTGTTAACTTCACAGGTCGTTTACTTCAACGAAATTTATAACGACTTACCCTATTAATTTGCATGCACGCAGGCGGGTGGAAAACGTTACCGTCTTTTTTACAGTTCAGTACTCTGTTTTATCAAGAGATACTTTGAAGTATTCGTCCTACGAACAAAGATATCAGATTAGATTAATTATTAGCAAGTTCAAGTTCGGAAGATATAATTCAGGAGTCAAATGAATACCAACGGAATAATTATAGAGCTCAATTCACTAATATTATAACTAATTTTATAAACAAAAACCATGGAACTGAAGATCAACTGAGGGAGATAGTCAGTGGATGTGAACATTTTCTGAAAGAACATCCAGATATTTGTTAAGTCAATAGTGATAGGGGCATCATAACAATAATCATGTACAAAGCTGAATAAAAAGAGAAGTGAAATTTCAATAAATGACCAAAAATATTGTGAACTATCGAAGGGAGATCCCACTTCACCTTTCAACAGAAAGCAAATAAAATGATAACATTATGGAAAAACGAAAAAACATACAGGGTGAGTCAAGCTGAACGTCTCGGACTTTCGTGGCCAAATGGTATTTTTTTTCAGTAAACGGTCTGGGGAAGTATATGTATTTTATATTATCAGGAACACTCACCGCATATTTGAACTCCAATCACTTTGTTATTTCAAATGGAACACCCTATATTTTTCCACGTGACAAGATCCATCTTTTTATTTCCTTTCGAACCATATATTTCCCTATACCTAAATGTGGTGCTTCAGGAGTTATCGAAGCCTTCTCAAAATCCGATGAATTTTTTGAATCAACATTATTCCATCTAGTAGTCTGATGTCGAACACTGGGGAATAGTTCTTCAAATTGAATTTGAACACTCTCAACTTACAGTTGATTTTCTTTAGAGCATTCGGTCCACCTGTATCTACTATTTTTGGGGTTTCTGGTTTTTATTGAAACGAACAAAATTGGGAGATTAAAGTTCAGAAGAAAATTTAAAAATATATGTTCAGCATGACTACCAGCTACTTCAATACAGCATCTCATTCTTTTTTCGAATGCGCTTCTGACATTTTTCAACATATTTGCAGTCAATCCTCACTTTTATATCATCAGGAGTAGTGGGTGGTGTACTGTTCACAATATCCTTGATATATCCCCATAAAAAAATCAAGGGTGTAAGATCAGGCGATCTCGCTGGCGAGTTATAAGGACCACCTCTCCCTATCCATTCATCTGTAAATTTTCTGTTCAGGTAGTTTCTGACAACACGTTTGAAATGTGCTGGAGCACCATCTAGTTGTAGCCACAACCTCTGTCTCATCATCAGAAGAATATTTTCCAGAAAATTCCGAAAATATGTTTTTATGAATCTTAAAAATTTCCTTCCATCCAGATGCCCGTCAAAGAAATAAGGACTAATTATGGTGACTCCTATGATTCCACCGAATGAGTTAACACTTCACCGGTTCTGGCGATCGACGCGACGGTTCCAAATAAATGTCTCTTTTCGTTGTCATAATAATGAAAGTTATATCGATTCACCAGACCAGTGTTATGGAACGTTGATTCGACTGTGAATAAAATATGTTCATGGAAGTTCATCTCTTCGCCAACTCGTTCAAGATACCATAAACAGAAATCTAGCCTGCGTTCCATACAGATGTTGATGCAGCTGAATGTGGTATGGATGATATTTGTGTTTCCTAATAATTCTGCTTATACTCGATTGACTTATATCTGTTGCATTAGCAATGCCTCTAGTACTTGTATTGGGATTTTCAATCACATATTGCAAAACTTCGAAATTGAGTTCTTCATTCCCAGTCGCTGGTTTCGATATCTCTCGAACAGTGTACTTGATACTACCTGTTCCTCGAAATCTGGCTAATAATCTCTCAAATACATTTTCATCAGGATGCTCTTGATCTGGGTCCTTTTGTGCATAAACCATCGACGCTAATAAGCAATTTTCGTAACACTCTCCAATGGTTAAAACCATGTTGATTCTTTCTCCAAGTGTAAAACTTCTCAAATCTGAGAACACGAGAGCGATTCAACACAAACTTATGACAAAATATTACGCTATTTGACAGGACTCTACTTGGAACAAGAATTGAACAGAGTTTAACGTATGACTCAAGTATATGACATCATACTACTAGATGAAATAATGTTATTTCAAAAAATTCATCGGATTTCGAAAAGGCTTCGATAACTCCTGAAGCACCATATTAAGGTATAGGAAAATATTATATGGTTCGAAAGGAAATGAAAAGGTTATTCTTGTCATGTGGAAAAATATAGGGTGTTCTATTTGGAATAACAAAGTTATTGGTGTTCGAAGTGTTCCTGATAATATAAAACACACTGTATACTATTGATGGTCTACTCAAGCCAAAGTAACTAGCTTAAAAGGGATTTGAGTGACTGATTCCAATGATATTGAATTCCTTTGACAACGTTACTTTTTGTGAAAAAATTTAATATCTCACAAACGGAGAGAGTTAGGTATAGGGATACTTGCAAAGTCAGCTTATTTTTTCTGAATGAATTCAAAAATGCAAGAAAATACCAGGTGTTCCATTTGAAAAAATATGGTTTCTGGTAACTGTCAATTGATAGTGGTACCTACAGGCAAATTAATTCATGGTTCACGACTATCAGGTCATATATAGACGACTCAGAATGCTGATGAGTCCTACCAAAAGGTTGATTTGCTGTGTTCCTGTGGACATCCAGACTAGTAGCACTGTCAGTATATACTTATTACTACCCCAGGATTATTAAGGTCAGACTGTTCTGGAATATTTTTTGTATAACTCGTTTTGAGTCAAAGTGCTTGTACACATTACGTTGTTGGTACAAATTGCGTTGTCGATTTTTAATACCATTGTCTATTTACATTGTGTGTGGATTCATTCACTGAGAATTTGATTCGACTTCATTGTGATGATTTTCTTCAAAGGTATAAACATAATTGATAATGCAACAGTTGTAATATTCCAAAGTTGGAAATAACCTATTTTTGTTGTCATATGTTTTCTACGGAAATACAGAGACCTATATTACATAACTGTACTATTGATAAACTTCTCAACAATGTGAAATTGTATATATGATAATAGTACCGATACCGTTATTTTTACAATGTTGATGTTCACATATCAACCTCATGTTTTATCCGAGGGAACGCCTGTATCGATACTATACTTCGAAAAGTAACCCAATGTTTGTACAGTAGAGAAAAAATCGAAAACCTTCTTTTACTTGAATAACTATATGTGATTTTCATGATGGGGGACACCACATTACTGTGATAATTGGAAATACATTGGATATAATAAGCAACCAGAGTTTGATTTATAAATAAACCCATCCACAGAGTATTTTTTTAATTGTCTATAATTTATGTATTGGTTTTAATCTACAAGTTCTCAGTTGTAGTATATTATTTTTCTAGTTTTATGTTTAACTGAGTGGCATCCAAAAATAAGAAGAGGGGCTACAAAATAATAATATTTAACATCACACTATATGAATCCATCAAGATCAGTTCGCACACGTGTCACTTGTTCTGAGTAAATTACCCGAGGGAAAATACCGTAACATCTTGTCGCTTTATAAATAATAGCCACATAACCCGTGTTCATCATTCTTTTGATAGAGGTAACAAAAATGATTATTTCTTTCTTTTTTGAACATATTTTAAATATCATCGAGAGAGCATGGACCTTTACATTTACGAAAAAAAAATTCCAAAACTTATATAGGTCGATTATATTTCATATGAAACGTCCAATTGACTCAGAATGCCATCATATATTTTTTATTTCGAAAAGATATTGCGTTTCAAAGTGTACCCGTGACGTCACGTTCATCGAAAACTACCCCCTCCATAATCCACGTTCAGAAACAAGCATTACTGTTCTTGTCAAAAATATAGCTCACTGCTTGATATACACCATTAATATATAATTGAACACTGTTTATTGATAGACTCATCAACAAAAAAACCCATTTCAACAACCGTTTTCTTCATTTAAAACATTCAAAGTTTCTGAACGGGCCTTCCTTTTGATGAAGAGCGACCATTGGCAACACCGCAAATATTAAAGACAGTTCCCATTAAAATCATATTGACATTTGAGGTTAATGTTTATTGTTTATTTTAATCAACTTATTAATTTCTCAATATCATAAACGATTTGGTGTGTTTATAATGAAACAAGGCTTCGTAAAAGCGGGTTCGGAAAATTTGCCAAGGGTGGATTATGAAATGCTTTGGTTATGCAACGTTCCCAAGAACTGAGTGAACTAATAACTAAGGATTCAACACTAGCAAATCAATGAGCGCGTTTATGGAACCCCTAGTACAAGAACTAAGAACCATGACTAGGAAGTTGCCCAACTTTTAACTAAGAACTTTGGTTCTTAGTTGAAACGTTCGTGATTGTTTAGATATAATCAATCGTAAATGCATTATACTGTGAATATATATGTAGGCTTTGTCTGTTTGTATTATAATATAAATAAATTCTTATTCGGTACCTGTTAGTGTTTCCTTCATGTGATGAGTCAAATATTTATTAAGTTTGAACTACTGAAAATATAATTAATAATTTAGAATGAATAGACTTGAAGTATGTTCATACAAATTTCGTAAATTTTTTGCAAAATTATTTACTTATTTCACACCAATTCTTTGTTGAGGGATACTAATCTATTTTTTACAAATACAGGCTTACATTTTCTATGGTAAAAATTTGCCTATGGTTACAAAGCTATAGAAAAAAAAATATTTCTGAAGATATTGGCATTCATGAAGAGAATGTGACAACAAACCTTAGAAAACTTTGACATAATACTGCACATTCTAGTTATTCAAAGTATTTTTGAATTTCAATCAATCAAAATAGAAGGAATTATTCTTATCGACAAAGTTGTTGAAGAATTCGTCCACCGTATGCTCCTGAAATAAATTGTATTGTGCCATTTGGAGTAGCAGATATTAAATTTTTTACAGTATTGCATTTCTTCTATTCTGACCAAGTCATGGACAGACGAACAGGATCAGAGGGTTTTTCAATTTCCAGGAAATCATTGAATTAACTTTCTTATAGCGAGCTCTGAAAGGGATCGGCAAATTTCTTTCAATTTCAGATATGTCAGGCCAATATATAAGCTCTTATAAATAAAAAAATTGCCATCATAGGCACAGCTTTTGTGAAAATCTTGTGAACACTTGATTTACTCATATCAGTCATCAGCCAATCGAGAGTATACATCCCAACCCGTATCTTTTTTAAACTTATCAGAACATCCATGTATTTAATTTACTCAATTTTGGTAATGTATTTCACAATGTGGTAAACATTTTCAGGGAGCCCCAAATAATATGCAATAGATAGGCGCTGGCTCTGCTGTCCTTCGATATTTTCACAATCAGGATCGGATGAAGACTGACTAGGAATATACTCAGAATTTTTTTTGGTGGTGTTATTTTGGTGAATCGGATAATGTACTAGCTTGGCTACTGCTAGGAGAAGAACTATTCGAAACTCTTGAGTAAATATTTCCCATGGATGTAATGTCACTCAACACAGTTTTACTAGCTGAAGGAGTGATGTTTTCATTTGGTTTAGGTCTCTTCATCGTTGGTAGGTCATATACTTATGATGAAACATTGTCAGACCAATGTCATTTCAGGTTGATATGTGGACAGACATCTTGCTTCAACATAAATTTGGATCCCCTTGTTCTAGCACATTCCTAATTCGTAGTATCTTCTTTCAGCTGGAACCAAAGAATAATATGTTTGTAGGACTGGATATAAAATACAGTACTGATCGATGATTTTGCAAAATTGCATTGAGTGAAATTAAAGATCGTTCCTTGATGTACTCACCTGCAAATGTTCTGCACAAAAGCATATATTTCCGCTTTTTACAGAAGTTTGATTCACTTTCACTAGTGTTCAAACAACCGTGCACATAGCACTTTTTAGATATTTTCATAGTTATTAAAATTAGAAAATAATTTCCGAAATTTTTCAATACCAAACATTCATGGCGAGCTTGTTCATTTGCAGCAGTTCTCTGCATATCTCGTGTCTCGTATCAGTCGTATCAGATATATGCAAGAAAAAGAGCTGAAGAGAGAAAAACGATTGATAATATTCTATTCCGTGAAGCAAACGAACGAACCTATCAAAGTATTAAATAACAAATGTCATTACGTCACAATTCCATGATTCGCAACTCATACAACGATGCCAAATCAACTTTTAGTGAACGTGACGTCACGAAACCACTTTTTTCCGGATTATGGAAAAACTACCCATCAGAAAAATAAAATAAAAAATCCCAAGTGATATTAGCACATATACTTTCTAATCACAGTGTTTTCACATAGTGCATAAAAAGGTCCATTATGGTGATCAAGCAGTGGGTTACGTTTCCTTGAAACGAGACGGGCCCCTTTGTGTTGTAAACTGCACGGTTTGCCCGGGACATAAAGTGAGATCGACAAATTATCTTGTGGAGATGACAGTCGATGAAGAAAAATATGTCATTCGAAACGTTTCCTGTTTGCATTGTGCAGCTGAGAAAGGTAAAAATATAAAATGAATCGATAGTTATGGGAATATAATATCATTGAAATCAAGAGAATCAGGATATTTTATAATTTTTTTTGTTGGGAGAATCCTTGTTCGTTTGTGATGGAACTTTGCAAGATTGTATCAATACATGAACAATGCAATTATGTCCAATATTCATAGAGTGTAGTACATTCATATTCATTTGTTCACGTGAATTTGGGAACTAACAACTAGAAATTTATTGCATACTCTCTTTCGTTGTCAGAAACCACCTGAAAATGCATGTCAGTTACTCTTCTAACATTTTTCAGCAGCAGCCCCTTTTTTTCAGGAGAATGTGAATATGCGATAGCTGTTCAATGTGGTTAGATTGCCGGAACGAAGAACCTGCTGCAAAGCACTGTGCTATTGGAAAAAATCCGTATGTACTTGCGACGAGCAACACAAAACAACTTTTTTTTCCTTTGTTCTTCGGAGGGCTCGCATTTTTGCGGTGCTTTTCTTGTTGTATTCTCTCAACCAGGCACATAACACCATAACTAATTTTTGCAATAGGTATTTTGAACATTAAACAGAATGAATATTGATGACGGCGTGAACAATGAACACTTCACAATATTAGCGGCAGGAACACATGCTCGCGCCCTCTGTAGAATAGAGGTTCAACGAGCCCAACAGTATTGTGACGTCACGCTTTCTCTCCAAAGTCATGGAGGTGTTTTGAAACTCAGAGTTTTCAAAGCGCTGCAGCTTTCTCAAAAGTTGTTTGAGAAATAGGATTTTTTTTTCAGTTATGAAGTCGTCATATCTCAACCTAACTCTTGAAAACCTGGGTGCGTTATTCCGATAATTTAGTGGCGAATCCAAAAATGTAATAAAAATGGGGAGGTTGTCGTTTAAAAAAAAATAACTCAGTTGTGTATCTCATTGTGGGACATCCTGTATATGAATAGAAATAATTTCAGAATGTGCTTCATTGTAGGACCTATCGTTAAGTCGATAGCTGAAAAGTTATGGAGCTTGTACGCATCCTTGGGTAACCCTGTATGATGTATGAAATGAATTCGCTTTCAATAACTTTAAGAATAATTGTTGATTTCATGCAAATTACGGCTTTACGAAAATAATGGATGGAACATTTCGATAGAAAATTGTATGCCCTATGAAAAAAGTTCAGTTAGCTTCCCCTTAGAGATATTTGGCAAAAACACCGACAGCGAGAAATGGATGAAATATAATCGGGTAGACTTTTTGACCCATGTTTCGTTATCCCCAACTCGACATTTCAGCGTTAGCTTCATCCTGTCCCGACTTAAGTCACACTAATATTACGGACTTCTTTGCGGATTATTTGATATATTCCGGTATCCGTCCGGGTCCTTCAGCGACAGCGAACGGCTATGTCTCATCAGATATTGTTCCAATCCGATTTCCTTCCATGTTCATTCTTGAATTATGCGCTAATAAATTTTGAATAATTGATTCTTGTGTCTCCCAGAATTGCACAGTTTCGAGTGGTTGAAGAGAAGGTATGATTAATCAAATTGAATTGGAAATATATAGAACTTATTGAAGCAATATCCTCTGCCATGGGTTCCATACCATAATTTGTAAGCCAATTAGTATAAAACGTAAAAACATGTTTTGCTGATGAAATTAAATACAAAAATCATAACTGATTGGTATCACAAATCAACTCACTCTGAAAGATTCATGAACTACCACTCTGTACACACAATGACAAAAAAGATAAACATTATTAACAATATCAAACACAGCGCCGGTTGTTCAATGCGAGATTTTGACCCATTTCCAGACGTCCGAATGATTTTAAATTTGGCAGGTGTACATAATTCCGGTGACAATGCATTAAGAAATTTTTGTGTGGAAAAAAAAACAAAATGGCGGCTCCAATATGGCGGACGAGTTTTGTGATTATGGTCCGATTCGCTTCAAAATTGGTATCTGAGGGTTTTCGTGGTCGAAGATTATGATTCCTTTAAAAAAATTGAAAAATTCGAAATGGTGGCTCCAAAATGGTGGAAGGAAGAGTTTTGTGATTATGGTCTAATTCTATTCAAAATTGGTATGTGGGGGTTTTTGGGGTCGAATATTATGATTCTTATGTGAATATTGGAAAATTCAAGATGGCGGCTTTAAAATGGCGGCCGAATTTTGTGATTATGGTCTGATTCTATTCAAAATTGGTATGTGGGGGTTTTTGGGGTCGGAGATTATGATTAACTGATTTGATAAGATTATTTCATTTTTTAATTTGCAAAAAAATAATAAAAATAATAGTTTAAAAAAAACTAAAAAAAACACGCTTTCATAAATAAACCACACTGAAAAGTAGGAAATGAATAATAGTTTAAAAAACCGAAAAACACGCTTTTATAGAAAACCAGACTAAAAAAATAGAAAAAAAATGTATTTTATTTAAAAAAAAGCGTGGGGTGCATTGTATCAATCATTATAAAGTACATTACACACCTAGGGCGGTAAAGTAAGAAATGTCTCATATCACATGCACCCCACGCTTTTTTTTTTAATAAGATACATTTTTTTCTTATTTCCAATTTTTTTAGTCTGGTTTTCTATAAAAGCGTGTTCTTTAGTTTTTTTAAACTATTATTTTTTCACGCTTTATATCAGCTTCACTTTGTTTGTTTGTAACCGACTCCTTTGGGCGCGATTTTGACCCACTTCCAGACGTACGAATGATTTGAAATTTGGCAGGTGTATATAATTCCGGTGACAATGCATAATAAAATTTTTGTTTGAAAAAAAACAGAATGGCGGCTCCAATATGGCGGACGAGTTTTGTGATTATGGTCCAATCCAATCCAATCCAAAAGTACTTTATTGTCTTAATAAATACATATTTCTTACATAACTAAAACTAATTACTATTTACACTATTTACATTCAACTTCCTGTTTCTCCTTCGGGTGGTGGGTGGTAAGGGGAGGGAAGATTGTGGCTTTTGTGGGGGGACTAATTGACTGCCTCCTTGCCCTCCTAATGGGCGAAGGGACAGCCCCTGCTGCTGTTAGCAGGTGCCTGACGGTTTCATAAGCTTTGTTATGTTTGGGTTACCAATGTATCTGGACGCCTCCTGCCTAGGCTTATGCGTCCTTCGCTTATTTAATTTGTATAAAAATTAAAAACTAGTTTTCAGGTAAGCTATTCGCAATTAGGCTTTGTTCTGTCTGGAAAAATAATAAAAACCAGCTAGTAGAAATGATGTTTTAAGGTATTACCCAATTGGGCTCAATATTATTATCTTAATTCCTGTTTCGAACTTTATGTGGCTGGTTCCCACTCTATCTCCCTATAGAGCTCTAAGTTTTGATATATTACCCCATGCTTCCTTCTCTGGTCGGCTCGCACATTGGTAATTACTGCTGTGAGCGGACTCTTAGGGATGTGGTATCTATAAAATTTATCCGATGTTTTAGTTATAAAGTCTTCAAGTTTTTCTACATTTGCTATCTCGCGCAGATCATCCAGCCGGATGTATCTGTTACTATTCGTAACAATACGGAGTGTTTTGTTTTCAACCTTTATAGTCTCGACATCTGCGTCTTGGAAAGGCTACAAAATACCGGGCAAGCGTATGTTATAGCCGGTCTAATAATTTGCTTATATATCCGAAGCTTATTATCTAATGACAGGCTGGAATTACGTGCAATGAGGGGCTACGTTTGCTTTATCGCGGCCGCTCCCCTCTGTAATGCCAGCCCTATGTGCTTGTGCAAGCTCATACGCTTGTCCAGCTGCACTCCCAGGTACCGCACTGAGGGCTTCTCCGTCACTTTGCTTTCTCCAATCCTCAACTTCCCGAGGATCTTCACATTTGTGAGTTTCCTCGTGAAGTTGATGACTTCGGTTTTCTCCGAGTTAAGCTTAATCTTGTTCTTCCCCATATATGGCATGACCAACCGATCCAGATGAATCTGGAGCTGCATAGCGGCCACTTCGCTCTGGAACGAGTGGGCATAGATCGCGGTGTCGTCCGCGAACATAGCCGTACTCGTCCGAGCGAAGGTCGGAAAGTCATATGTATACAGGGAATACAAGATTGGTGACAGGGAAGACCCCTGTGGGACCCCTGCTCCAACTGTATACTCTGGCGAGATAATTCCATTTACATTAACCCTAAAAGTCCGCCCACTCAGGTACGAATCCAGGATTTTCGTTAGGTATAAAGGCATGCCTGCCTCTGCCATTTTAATGATAAGCCCTTCTTTCCAGACCGTGTCAAATGCTTTCTTTGTGTCCAACAGAACCATAACTGTGTTGTGGTCGCTGTGGAATGCTTCCTTCACCCCGTGAACAACCCGGGCTACTTGCGAGGTAGTTGAGTGACCTCTCCTGAACCCGAATTGTTCAGGCGGGATGATTTTCCGACTTTCCTCAAAGATCACAACACGACTCAGAAGGATCTTGTCGACTACCTTGGCCACCACGCTGAGAAGCGAAATAGGCCTATAACTGTCGATGCTATTTTTGTTCTTGCCTGGTTTTAACAGAGGAACGATTTCTGCTTTCTTCAGACAGTCTGGGTAATACTGCCATTTGATGATCGCATTAATAATGTAAATCAACTGGACTACTGACTTTCGCGGGAGATTCTTGAGCAGGACGGCGTCCAACTTATCGAGGCCCGGTGCCTTGTTCCTCGGCAACTTATTGATCACCCCCAGAACTTCTTCGTAACTTGTAAGTACTTTCTGTAGTTCTGAGGGTGTCAACATTGCCGGGGGAGTTTCTCTGATATAGTTTGCAGCATTGGTTATTCTCCTGTGTTCGTCAGTGCTATCAGCATCTATGACGTGAACACTACTGAAGTATTCCCCGAACAATTCAGCCTTCTCCAAGGGTTCTGTCGCCGAACGCCCAGGGCCACCCACTATAGCGGGAATTGGCTCTCTTTTCCTTTGGAAACCTTTCGCCGTGTCCCACAGTGAATGGTCCCTGACGTTAAGGTTCTCAAGCTTGAGGTTCCACCTATTATTTATATGCTCGTTTATGAGCTCACTAATTTCACCTCCCAGCCTTAGGAAGTGCTCCTTGTGGCGTGGGTTCCTAGTGGTTTGCCATTTCTTCCTTTCGGAGTTTTTTACTTTAATGAGCTCTCTAATATTTGGTGGAATAACAAGCTTGTCACCCCTTACGACTATCTTTTTGTTTGTTTTCTCCCTAGCAATCTGGAGTATCTTAACAAATTTCCTGGTTTCGTAGTCTATTTCTTCTTTTGCTATGTTGTTATTTATGAAGGTGATGTTGTTCAGAATTTCCCTATACCTCCTCCAGTTGCAACCATAGTAATCGTATCTGGTTTTTGGTGTTTTGGGGTAACGTTTTTGGTTTAGGTAGAATGTGACTGGTACGTGATATGATGTTAATTCATGCACCGCAATCAATTCTCCTATACCTCTGACGTTCTTTTGAACAACCAAATCGATAGTCGTCGACGACATACCATTGAATGGGTAGTGTGTGTTGTCTTTGCTTCGTTCCACTATTACTTCATTGTTCGTGGAATAATTCAGTAGCGTTATTCCGTTGGCACTCGCTTTGGTCGACCCACCGTTCCACTCTGAGTGTCTCGCATTCAAGTCACCAGCCAGAATCACCTTATTGGCAGCATTGAACAGACTGTCCAAATCTTGCGACGTAAACCTATTCCCCGGCGCATTATAGACCGCAAAAATAGTTGTGACATCGCTCAGTTTGATGCCTACGTGTTCTATATTAGAAGTACGTCTGTCGACTTCCCTGAAAGGTATCTCGCTTCTAATAAGTATCGCGACACCTCCCGCGGCTCTGTTCCCTCCCAGCCTGTCGGCCCTGATAGTTGTGAACCCTCTGAATTTTAAGTTATGTTCCTGTCGGAGTTTAGTCTCGGACAGAAGCATCATATCAATAGAATGTTCTTGAATGAAGTTCCTGAGAAGCGCAAACTTCCCAGCAACTCCATTCGCATTGAACATACATGCCTTTATACCCTTCTCAATAACCGCCATTGAAAAGCATGAAGTGCGTGGCTATATCAACCCTATCGTCTTGAGGAGTGTCACGCAAAATTGTCAATAGCTTACTGAGTTTCTGCTCTACTTTTTTCAGGTCTACTAAAGAGGCTATTTCTCTCGAAATTTCTAGTAAATTACTTGCCATGAAGTTCTGGGATTGGGGAGGGGGGGTTTGTTGGGAACCATCCGTTTCCTGCGTCCTTCTAGGCTGGTTGTTTTCGCCTTGATGAGGTATCGCCAGCGGTGATCTGGCGTACCTTCTTCTCGGCTCTCTCTGTTCTTGGGGCTGGGCCTGTGCCTGTGCCTCTATCATTCCCTGTTGCTGTTGCTAGACGTCTGCCTGTTTGGGATAGCGCCGAAAATTGATTATGGTCCGATTCACTTCGAAATTGGTATCTGAGGGTTTTCGTGGTCAGAGATTATGATTCTTTTGTCAAAACTGGAAAATTCAAGTTGGCGGCTCCAAAATGGTAGACGAGTTTTGTGATTAAGGTCCAATTCGATTCAAAATTGGTATCTGGGGGTTTTTGGGGTCGGAGATTTTGATTATTTTGTCAAAATTAAAAGATTCAAAATGGCGGCTCCAAAATGGCGGACGAGTTTTGTGATTATGATCCGATTCTATTCAAAATTGGAGAATAATAGTTACAAAATCCAATAATAATAATAATAGTTTGAAAAACTAACAAACACGCTTCAATAGAAAACAAAACTAAAATGTTGAAAATAAATAATAGTTTAAAAACTGAAGAACAGGCTCTAATAGAAAACTAAACTAAAAAGTAGAAAATAATTTCAAATAAGTTTGAAATAAGAATACAGTGATTATCACCAATTTTATTTCATCGTGAAGAAGCATGGGATGCTTTTCGAAATATTTTCATAATGATTCTACTTTTACCAATATCTGTCCATGAAATATCAACAACAATTGACATCAAGCACCCCACGCTTTCTTACGATGGAATAAAATTGTTGTTAATCACTGTATTCTTATTTCAAACTCATTTAAAATTATTTTCTACTTTTTAGTTTAGTTTTCCATTGAAGCGTGTTCTTTAGCTTCCAAACTATTATTTATTTTTTCTTATACTTCAGAGTCTTAAAAATAAAACAATAGTTTAGAAACATCGACAACTCAGAAATAGGTTTTCTTCAATACTTCGACCTTATCCCCGCCAATAAACCACCCAAAAATGACAAAGAAACCCTTCCCAAAGTCACTTGTCTTTAGCACCAATGGGAAGTATTTCGGTAATGTAATATGGATTTCTTGAAAATTTTTAGACTTGGAATCATCGCTATGGTTTGTCTGTGAACTCAAGCTGAATTACTAGATACATTCACAATGTTGGCTTCAGTAGTGTACCATTTCAGTATGATAATGTTGGGGGGTCATCTCTAAATTACGTCATACGAATTTCATTATTTTTTTTAGCCCCCCGTCCTTGTCACAGGTGGTCACATTTGTGTGACCTCTCCCCCTGATGTGTGGTATGTTTCAAAATTTCAAATTTAAAAATTATTAAATTGAAACAGTACTTACAAAATAATGTATATATTTCTATTTGAATATTTCTTCATAAAATCAGTGGATCAAACATTTAAGAAAATTTATAAAATATGACAAACACTACCTGAATATATTTCTAGAGTGTGAGAACGAAATATTTAATTGAAATGATTAATAAAAAAACCTTTTTGAAGACAAGCTTTCATTCAAATGTCCAAAGAAGTAAGAAATAATTGCTTTGGATATATGACGCAGGTTACTTCGTGAGTTATAGATTCAAGAGCTTGTCTGCCATCTTCAATTTATGAATTTTAACAAAAAATCAATGAACTTTGACTGAATTCATTATCTTCGACCCCAAAAACCCCAACATACCAATTTTGAATAGAAATTGTTCATAATCACAAAACTATGGAACATTGTCGATATCTGAGAGCAATTTATAGTATTTGTAAGTTAACCAAATGGACTTCATAATGCGAACCGGATTTGAAAGCATAAAACATATATTTCCAACCTCAAACTGAGATTAATGGTAATGAATTATCTTCAGCACATTTGAGAAATGTTGAAGAACTGAGAATTAACGCCCAAAGTTACTTAATAAAAGCAAGCCCATAATATTAGGCAAGCCCCAGTGAAATTGACATCCTACAAAATATATTTGAATGTAATTACCCTGCGTTGTTGTTTTTGAGTTGAGCTGGATCAATTCCAGTGACTTTTCCAGTTATTGGTTGTTTTGGACTACTGTGTTGCTCCTTGCCATAAAACGTTTGTACCAACGTGTGAACTCATAATATCGTGCAAATGAAATTGATTGAGTGAAATCGTAATATGAGGTTGTCACTCTCTTTTTCGTTTTTGAAGCAGCTATCGATTTCTTTCTTTGCTCCAATTTACAGGTCGATTTTGGAAAAGAATAAAATTCACATGCACTATTTTTCCATTATTTGTACAGTTCGCAACACATCGAATTTAACGTGGAATTACCAAAACAAATTTGACAGTCCCGATTATGTTTCACATTGCTGCCAAAGCGTGCACTGCGATCGATTTGACTGCACTTCGCACTCACAGGTACGTTCCATGGTGGCAATCCGAGCAAAGGGGATTGATTTATATCCCGCTTCATTTTCGATTGTGTGTAATTTCTCTGGTATTCTTCCATGTACATGATTTCTATATTTCAGGTTGATGTTTATATTTTCGTGTATCTCTGTGATTCCCTGGATTTCGGAAGGCCGTGTGTGTGGTTCAAATGATTGTTCGAGACGACCTTGGTGGATGTGACGTAAATAGTTTAATGATTTCAGTGTTTGATTTGACTAGGCTTTTTTGGGAATTTTTCTGTGGTGCGTTTTTGTTCTTCTTAATATATAATATTTCTCTGTAGCTCTTTTTTCCTGATTCGTTACAACAGCTAAGATTTTAGTTTCTGGAAAATTGGGGTTGTGGTTTTCTTGAGGGGTGTGTTTATTAAGAGCTGTACTAGATGTTTTAAGATATTTTTGACCATTGATTTTATTGCACAGTAATTCAGATGTCATCCAGATATATTGTTTTTCTCTCAGTCTTTGCAATTCTGCTGAAACCGATCTGTCATGAGGATGAGTTCGGCCAAAAACTAGCCGATCTGTCATGAGGATAAGTTCGGCCAAAAACGAAATCTGATAAATTAAAACTGATAAGTTGTTTGCAATAAATCACCCCAAGTCGCCTAGTGAAGTCAATAAATGACTTTTTCTAACGAAATATCGAAGAAAAGAAAAATTATTTCAGGTTGAAACTCAAAAACGCATATGTGATATTGCATTGCCAAAATCTTGCGACTATAATAATAATCTTGAAAACAGACAAATATATGTAAAAGTTGCGAATGAACAATCGGATTTATATGATAATGACCTAGGAGTTCTCCAAGGTTCCATACTTAGTCCGTTGATTTTTCTTTCATTCATAAACGACATGCCTGCATACATGAGCTCGGAATGTACAGTTAGATGACTGTTCTTTTGCTGTAAACGCCAAAAGTCCAGAGAAATTGGAAGAAAAACTCAATAGTGTATCATTAGAATTCACAAATTGGTGTACCAAAATCTTTGTTAACCCAAATAAAACACTATTCTTGCAATTCCATTCGAAAAAAAATTGGTATCTCAATCTATGTCAATGTAATTCAAAAGTCTGACTCAACAAAATTTTCAGGCACCTAGATCAACTCTGATATGAACTGGAAATTTGATATTGACCATATATATATATATATATATATATATATATATATATATATATATATATATATATATATGTATATATATATATATATATATATATATATATATGTATATATGTATATATGAGGGGTGAAGGTTAGACGACTGTCTAAGTTGAAGAAGAATCCTTTTTAAATTCGGGTATGCAGTCATCAAGCTCTTTCAAGCTTTCGAGTCATTTATTGTCTCTTCATCAGGAACTGGAAGTGCGGTTGAAAATCCCTTTCACTTGCCGCAATTTATAAAATAACATGTCACAACAGACAACACTCTTGGTATAGTCCTATATAGCTGAAACTTTGATCAAAATTGATCATGATTACTTAAAAAAAAATTAATTTAATGATGTTTGTGCACTTATTTTTAAGTAATCATGATCGATTTTGATCAAAGTTTCAACTATATAGGACTATACCAAGAGTGTTGTCTGTTGTGACATGTTATTTTATAAATTGCGGCAAGGGAGAGGGATTTTTAACCTCACTTTCAGTTCCTGATGAAGAGACAATAAATGACTCGAAAGCTTGAATAGAAAAAAGAGTTCACTTTATTTTCCATCCCCTTGTTGACTGCATACCCGAATTTAAAATAGGATTCTTATATTATATATATATATATATATATATATATAATATATATATATATATATATAAATATTTATATATATATATATATATATATATATATATATATTTATATATATATATATATATATATATATATATATACCACTGTGTTCTCTATGTAACGAAAATTTAGGTGAATTCTCAAAGAAACCTGATAATCGTGAGCATTTAACTTGACACGATGATTCGTTACAGATACCAAAGCATACATCTAAATTGCATGAAAAAATTTCTACCTATATGGAATAACAATGTTCATACGTTCAAAAGAAAATTGGGGATGTTGCTTGTTGAAGGATATTTTTATGATCTAGAAGAATAGGTATATGTCTCGATAATTATTATGATCCCAAGGATGAATAAAGTATTATTATTATTAAACTTAGAGGGCCAATTTTTGGAGGGTTTTTGGGTCTGGGGTTTTTGAACTTTCAATTCACCTTTTATTGGTCTTTCCCGCGAGCCACGCATGCTTGACCTATTTCTTGAAATTCGCAGATGTGAAAGAGAACAAATATCGAGTTGCAAGAGTTCTTACATTTATTCATTCGTACACACGGGCAAACACATCGAATATATTTCCGTTTCAAAATATTCAAATATCCACCCACGTTGGCCAATAGGCTTGAAAAAGTTCACAAAAGTATTCCTAGACAAATACAAACAATTCATTCTGAATGAATTCACTCGACCTCAATTTTCCGCAAATTGTTGTTTTATTCATCATTCGCTGAAATAACAAATGCGAAGTCTGAAGGCACTTCAGAATTCCCTTTGACTTGTGCATTTCAATTGTTAATTCTGCATGAACTTGTTCCACTGCTCCAATTCACCAATGCTCAACGGAGTAGGTGAAAATGTTTCTTAGTGAAATTGAATTAGAGTGCTCAGCAGCTTCCACAAAGTCAATATCGTCGTCAAAGGTTCATCACGCATTCGACGACATGTTATGTTAATCGGGTAAAATAATCGCTCGGATGTAACCAATCCTGATATTCAATCACCCTGGGCGCAAGCAGTCGGAAAGGTAGATGGATTTCAGAATGATATCATTTATTCTGAAATTGCCATCAATCTTGCTAACAAAATAATGTTTCAGAAAAAATTAGATATATTCCCATTGGAAAACAGAAACAGCATTTATATCTTTGTGTGATCCCTAAACTTTACGATCAGAAGTTGGGGAGGATTCAAATATCTATAAACGCTGATAATTTTACGAGATGTGACTGAAATAAAAAAAAGAAGTATAACCAAACTGGTCTCCTTCCGGTTAGACTTGAAATTTCAGTTCCAAAACACTTGGTATTCACTCAAATTACGAAAGTTCACTCAGCTATTGAACAAAAGCACACAATAATAAGGACAGTACCCATTTTGGATCCTGTCGCAAAACGTGTATATATTTCTGTTATTGAAATATCGTGAATACATCTGTTCAACGACAAAGGCCATCTTATGATATTTGTGACGGAAATCATGAAAAAAGTCAGAAGTCTTGGTTTTAGGGTGCTGAGAATTTATGGTTTTCTGGAAAACGTGTTTCATTCTTGGGTTAATCTTACGGCCTATGAATTGAAATCGTTGACCAGCAATAATAGTGAGTGGGCAATACGGAATTTTCCATACGGGAATAAATATTGAACCTAGTTCGGAAAAATATGTAAATGTTTACGAAAGATCTTTTTCGTTAACAATATTGATATGATAATAATATAGGTAAGATAAGATAGTAAGTAATGGTGGGGCTGTCGTTTTTCTCTGGGTTTTCGACAATCATATATCCAAATGACCACTAAAATAAATTATTATGCACTTCCAGTTGAATGAGAATATTTCCTAAATGTATAGAAAAATATATAAATTAGTATCTCCAGTAATTGTCTCATTTCCAAAGACTAAGTGTTTGAAGTTATCTAAGCGCCGGGCGATGCTCTGGAAAAATCGTTGACTGCCTGTCCCGGCTGCCACCCGGGGCTGACTTCTGCCTGCATAGGTTTCTATGTAAAAATTGCCCTTGTACCTTATCATTTTAATTCACGAATTTTCCCATATTTCCGATCTTGTAATTTGGTTATTAAAACGTGTAAATCAAAAGCGCCCAAGTTTTTTCCAGAAGTGCTGTTGTGCTTGTAGTCAACTTGGTAGGGGTACTATTGTGCTCCTAATTATGATTTGAATCGTCGAAAAGTGTTGAATTTTCTCCTCTAGAATCCAGATCACCAGTATTTTGGATTTCATAATGGATTTCATTACCATGAAATAGATGAATTATCATTTTTCCAATAAAGCCAGGCACATTTACGATTTTTCCCAAAAAAAATTTTTGCTGAAACCTGAAATTTCATCTGCGAATCGTCTTTCATATGCTCCATGAATTTTTGGGACATAATTAGATAAGGGTCATTTCAATGAATGAAATTTGAAATTATCCAACAATTTCAAACTGAAATTCTCAGGTACTCAATAATATGCAATCACCTGAGCCACAGGAAAATTGGAGGGAAGTATTCTATCGTTCCGTCCACAACATTAGGAGTCTTAGTTCTCAGTTGAAAATAATTCTATAAATACCAATCTATATATTATATCTGAAAAACACGAGAAAATAAATCATATTTAGCAACGAAAACATCAACAACAAATCAATCCAGTGGGATAAATATTCGATACTCGTTAGTGTTTCGATATTTCAGATTGTGTAGCTCGTTTCTTTGATATCCTTCCAAATCAAAGGAAGTTTATGTTTTCCAACTGCACCAAACGTATGCACATACAAATAAATGTTCATGGAAATGGGTTGAAAGCAATATTTCCTTCTCAAAGAGTAGCGCATAACCAGAAACTGAATGCGTGAAATTTGCATTTACAGAAGGGAAATTTATATTCTCTTTGCTGCCTGATATGTTAATGGGACTGATGGAAAGCGTTTTGGATTATGAGCGTATTATTCTGATTGAATTTGACTTCCCTTATAATACTCTCGACATCATTTTATCAATTCCGAATGAAATAAGCATGGAATTTTCAAATCCTTCATCTTCACAATGAAGTATCGATGTAACTTTCAACTCACTGTCTTAGGAAATTATTATTAGTCTGGTCCAGAAGTGAGTCTCCTGCGACATAGTATATTACGTATCAAGTGGTGTAAAAAGCATATTACGCACGAATGGAAAAATTACGCACGAAGCCGTGTATCAGCGAGTGCGTTATTTCATGAGTGCGTGATTGCTTTACAACACGCATTATGTACTTTACTTCACCTACGGCCATATACACAGTATGCCAAAAAAGTCTTGACTACTTTTAATATTTTCATCATTAGTAGGCATTGTTTATGATGCTCAAACACGTCTATTTTTCATTTTAGTTGTCGTTTTTTGTTGTTCGTTTCATGTATACAGAGATATCTAAAAGCTACTTATGACTGGGTACTTCATTTCTTTTTAAGTGTTCAGTCCATGAATCTCTGTTACAATTTTCGTAGCGTTCGCGGGATTTACTTGGCAGTAAATCATTCGTTGCCATTTTTGCCATTGCCATGACGTTGGGTGGAGCTAAATGTTCATTCTCACCATCACTTGACATATTGAAAATGTAGGTATTCTTTTTTAAACAGTACGTACCTTGTTATTATCAACTAGAACTTATTGGTCATTCAAAAAAGTTTGTTTGTATTATTTTGATTTCGACAGTTGCTATGACTACGCTGTTGACGGGCGAGTGCGCGATCATGACCTACTTGCGGAATTATGAAATGTTCCGCTTACTTTCAAATATAAATTTTAATATATTCAAACTGTGCGTTTTTTTTACGAAAACTGAGCGAATTGTTCACTATGCGTAATGAGCTATTTACTGAGGCTCTGTGTCGTGTGTTTTTCCCTATTTTATAGGTTAATATGTAAGAATATAAGCGATGGCTCATTCGATAAAAAAAAGGCTTCAGTTTTTTGGCACTAGCTCAAAAACTATTGATGAAAGAGAAAATAAAAACGGATACCTGAAAATGAGGAAATTTTCCATAAAAAAGCTTCTACTCTCAGAACCCTATCTCAATTATTTATGATTTTAATTCAACGTTGAATATAGTGCTCCGCGTGGGCGTTACGGCAGGAGTACAGCACCTCTCGAAAGAGTAATGCAAATATTTTTTTCATAATATTAAATATGATTTTAAAAATTCAAGAAAATCATAGTATCATCTGAACACCTGGGAGAAATAAGTAATAACTCTGAAGTTTGACTTCATATTAGGATCGGTTGGATAAACTTCCTGGATTTCCTTTTTATAGTAGAGTTTTTTCGATAGAATGCTGTCGACTGAACTTGAGTTATATCCGTTATTGGTTGCAATTTGTTTAATTATATTCAATTGTTTACTGAAATTATCTTCTGACAGAGGGACATTCACTAGTCTGTGGATCATACTATACACAGGGCTTTTCACGATGAGCGTTAATTAGACGTTTCTGGCAAACCAGACAACGGATCAACCTGAAAATTCCACAGTATGCATACATTAATATGATCTACACGCGTAAAATATTCAAGACGATGCGGCGTTGCCGCTTCTACTATAAAGCAGCGGCTACTTTGATTTTTTAAATGAAACATCCTGTATATAATATCATATTATTATTTCTTTTCATCTTTTCAACAACTTCATGTACGATTTCCACATACCTATCTGTTACCGTTTAGAAGATATGAATTAATTTGTTTTTTTTTTACCAAACATGTACTTTTATAAACGCTGATAATCTTGAACTCTCTGGTACTAAGACGATCAAATTCGAAATGGAGTGGAGAGATACCATGGGGATCTTCACTTCGAGTCATATTTTATTTGCCTCATACAGGGTCTTTAAAAAATGCAGATATTTTTCACATGAAAAATTGAGTGGAAGTCAATTTTTTCAAATGGAACACCATGTATATTTACACATTTCGTACCGTTTTCGAGTTAAACTGTTTCAAGCAGAAAATGACGTGGTTTCCTCGTATTCATCACTTATTTTTAAAATTTAACATCTATTTTATACTTCTTAATATTTCTTCTCGATTTAGTTTTTCAACAGTCTAAACTCAGCCGATTCGAAATTGATATGTACTTTAGAAAAAGTTACAATTTGTATGCATTGAGGTATTGAGTGTCTCTACGTTGCGAATTAATATTTTTCAATAGTGTGCTTTGGAAAAATGAATGATCCAATTTTGAAACGTCAAACTTTCGTTGGTGGTTTTGACTGATTGTGTAACAATTATAATAGAAAAATGTCAAGATTAGGTTACAGTAATGAAGGTTTCTTGAATTTATTAATAATATATGGTGAGTGCAATAGAATTGCAAGTAGAACATGCCGAGTATTTCATGAAAGATATCCACAACTTCCGAAGCCGAATAATAATGTGATAAATCGACTACTAAAAAACTGTAAGTTGAATGGAACCTTTCGTCCAAAAATCATTCGTAGAAAGCCTGAAGTGGATGATGACAATGGCATAACAGTTTTGAGATTTTCTCATGCATTTCCAAATACTTCTCTAAACGAGGCTGGAAGGGAGATAGGTATACCCTACGTGACAATTTATGGCATTCTTAATAAGCACAAATGGCATCCCTATAAATTCTACTGTGTCCAACATCTAAAAAGAGACTGATTTGCCTCGTGGAATTCTTCGAATGGTTACTTGTCAAGACTCAAGGGGTTAAACATTTCCTTGACAATATCATATGGACAGATGAGGCCAAGTTTACAAAAAATGGAGTTTTCAATAGACACAACAGTCATCATCGAGCGTCAGAAAATCCCCATGTCGTTCCATGTCGGGTTTTCAAGAAAGATGGCAATTTAATGTATTTTGTGCCATAAAGAATGGGTCAATATTTTATATCGAGTTTCATGATGATAATTTAATGCAACAAAATATGAGGATTTACTGAGAAATGGAATTCAAATGATTTTGAATAATAGGCCAGGAAGAGAACGTGCATGGTACCAAATGGATGGTGCTCCATCCCATAATTCTCGTTCAGTAAGCGAAGCTTCAACTGAAGTCTTCGAAGACAGATGGATTGGTAATAATGGACGTTTTTGTTGTCCTCCTAGAACACCAGATGGCAATCCATTAGATTATTTTGTGTGGGGTTTCATCAGAAATATGGTTTACTCCAACCCAGTAACAACAATGGAAGATATGAAATCGAGAGTAAGAACTGCTTTCAATAGTTTAACTCTAGACTCAATCAGAAGCGCAACACATGAAAATCTTTTGAAGAGATTACATGTTTGTTTAAGTAGAGGTGGGGATGTGTTCGAACATATTCTGAAATACACTGACAATTAACTTACTAATTCATGAAATCATTTTCAGATCGTGTGTCAGCGTTAACAAAAGTATTGTTTGGAGAGAAGTTTCATTTGATGGTTGAAGAGTATTTTAATAATTATTTATTCATTGTATTATCTGTGACTGATGAAGGAACATCGAACGGAATCTGTTAAATATAAAAAATAAGTGATGAATACAAGGAAACCACGTCATTTTCTGTTTGAAACAGTTTATTTCGAAAACAGTTCGAAATCGAAATAGGATTATCTGTAAAAAGTCAATCTAGAATTGGATGAAGAACTCAAAAATGTGGAAATATACAGGATGTTTCGTTTGAAAAATTTTATCTGCATTTTTTACAGACCCTGTATGAGGCAAATAAAAATATGACTCGAAGGGAAGATCGTCATAATATCACTCCACTCCATTTTGAATTTAATCGTCTTAGTACCAGAGAGTTCAGGATTATCAGCGTCTCTAAAAGTACATGTTTGGTATAAAAAAATCAAAATTAAGTTATATCTTCCAAACGGTAACAGATAGGTATGGGGAAACAGTACTTGAAGTTGTTGACAAAGTGATATATATATATATATATATATATATATATAATATATTATATTCATTCGAAAAATCAAAGTAGCCGCTACTTTATAGTAGAAGCGGCAACTCCGCATCTTATAAAATAATTAAGACGTGTAGATCATATCAATTTATGCATACTGTGGAATTTTCAGAATGATCCGTTGTCCGGTTTGCCGTAAACGTCAGATTAACTCTCATCGTGAAAAGCCCTGCATATGCGGCTACTTTGTGTTGGTAGGGATGAGTGGAAGTACTATGTATTGTTAAATCTGTTTATGGAGGTTTGTGAAAAATTTAAAAATACTATTCATTGTTTATTTTCGTTATGGTCGAATCAAAGAAGCTTATCGAATCATTCATATCAATTTCTTCTGTAAATTTCATTAAGGGGTATATTTTTACCAGTATACGACATCCTATGTTGCTTTTTCGGAACTGCTAAACAACTCAATACATTTTTTGACTTCAGTGTTGGCATTCATCGCTCAATAAAATTTACGAAACAAATTGGAAAGAATTATTCGATAAACTTCTTAGATTTGACCATAACGAAAATAAACAATAAACACGATTTTTCAATTTTCCACAAACCTTCAAATACATATATTGAAATACATAGTACTTCCACTCATCCATAAAAAACACAAAGAATCGCTATATGATAGTATGATCCACAGACTAGTGAATGTTCCTCTCTCAGAAGAGAATTTCAATAGAGAATTAAATATAATTAGACAAATTGCAGCCAATAACGGATATAACTCAAGTTCAGTCGACAGCATTCTATCGAAAAAAACTCTATAAAAAGGCAATTCAGTAACTTTATCCAACCGATTCAAATACAAAGTCAAACTTGTGGATTATTACTTTGTTCGGCGAACCCTCAGATAAAATTTCTTATTATTTAAGACATAAATATATTGATATTGCTTACAGAACAAATATTACTTTGGAAAATTTATTAAAAACAACAAAGATCGAAGTCTGACAAATCTGGAGTGTATAAACTAACCTGTGGTACTTGTCCAAGTTTTTACATAGGACAAACAGGTAGAACTTTCAAGCAAAGCATATCCCAGCATAGAAATAGTTTTATAAGGGGCAAATCTAATTGAACTTTCGCTATATCTCCTGACTGAAAAGCATTGCTAAGACTTTGAACTTTTTCATGTAAAAAAAAAATCAAAACTCGATTCCTGACAGCTTAGAAATAACAAAGAGAATAATTCACAATACTTGATCAAATGACCAATTTGATTTGAATAATGCGCCCTTTCAAATCTGTTTACTAGAAATTGAATGATCTTTCGTCCAATAATCACTTAATTACCTTATATCCTACTGACTACCTGCTTCTATTATTTATAATAAACCCCAGTAATTATAATTTAGTTTCCCACTTGAAAAAGCTATACTGTCGTAAGGTTTGTAGACCAATTCTGGTGAAAATTGTAGTGAAGTGTGTTTTTGAGTTCACTTTGAAAGTATTTATTGTGTTAATGATAAATTCCTAAAGTTAACAAAATATGAGAAATTGAGTAAATATTGTATTTTTTTTTTGATATTTTACATTATTGTCAATTTTATGTTTGACAAAGGTATTCAAATCATAATTAGGGTACAGTTGTACCCCGCCAAATTTGACCATAAGCACTTCTAAGAAGAACTTGGGCGCTTTAATTTACACGTTTAAATACCCAAATTTCAAGATCGGAAATATAGAAAAATTCGACACATATTCTTCAAAAACACTAAGTTGTTTTACTTTATGATCTCATACAAAGAACCGATATCGAATCCGAAGTACAGCAAGAAATCTGAATTATGGTAATTCAAAACTTCAAAACTTTTTAATGATTCATATCTTAATTGGGCGCTGTAGAGGAAAGTGTCCTACAAAGTTACTTTGAAACTTTTCGTTAAGGAAAAAAACTCGGAGTCATCTCCACATTTTAAGGGCAAGTTGAAGATATCTAATCGAAAGACATGTTCTGGGATCTTAAGATAAAATATGTGTTAGTTTGTAAAATTCCAATATTTGAAGATGATGTGGTGAACATCGGGTGGAAATAATGTGGGGTTTCAGGATCCATCATCAGTGAAATGTGGAAATTCGGGAACATAATATGAATTCAATAAATTAAACTACATCTTGTAATAATTTAGTCACTTACATCTTGGACAATTGTTACGAGATGGAGTTTAATTTATTGAATTCATATTTTGTTCCCGAATTTCTACTGTAAGGGGTCTTTCCCCTACTATCAAACTTTGGCGTCTCTCACCAATCTTGGTTTTGTCCTCGGGCGCCACCTTTTGGTTTATGGTGGAAAAGGCCACTTTTGCTACGGGCAGTCTCAGTGAAGAAAAACACTCCAGTGGTCAATATAGTAGTGACAATATAACGGGACTAGTAAGGCAGGCTTTAATGACCCTCAACTGGGTTTCGAACCTGGGTGCCGACTGCGCACTCGATAATAATATTCTACTCAAGATAGTAAATAAAACACTATACTCTATAAACAGAATGAGCAGGTATATTAGCGGAGAAATACAGGCAGGGGCTGACCGCAGCCTCAAGTTACCACAACAAATAACAACTAGTTAACACTATATACAAAGAAAGCAGCAAGGGTGTTTTGAAGCGAAAGGGGTGAACTTAACATCGTAGCAAACTTGGGAAGAAAGAACAAGAGTATGTGAAATGTTTCGAGGGAAAAACAGAAACAGGAAGTACAGAACACTCAAACTCAACTGAGAATATGTACAGGAAATATGAGATTGGGAAGACTATTGGGAGATGAGTATTTTGCTACCTCTCAAATAGTGAAACCAAAGAATACCAGATTGAAAAATTCCCAGAAAAAAGGAAAATTTAAAAAGAAATTGAATAAGAGAGCCGAAACAAATCCCCTCCTGGCCCAAATAAAAACTAAAATTCCACCATGCCTGTACCCGACAGTTGTGACAATTACACAATTGAACGGACAAGCAACAGGTAAGGATATAACAACAGAATTAAGTCCTGATGAGGAGGAAATCAGTGACATTTCAGCGACAAAAAAAGTGAAGAAAAACATAATAAAACCGGTAAATGTTCTGAAAAGCTCATGCTGGGGGTATCGTACGGAGTAGTATGCAAACTCAAAAACGGGCGCATAGCAACAGGCCCTGACTATCCGAGTATGCAGGGGTATCAAAATGCAGGCTTTTACGGACGGCCAAAACGACTAATTTTAGTAGTAGTGCGTAATGATCCACGTGGGGGCTGGCCTAACCTATCCTTCCTAGTTGAACTTAGCCTTTATACTCCCACTCTATCTATTTGGCCCCTACCTGTCACTACATTGGATCGTATGAAGGTGAGACGCGAGGTATGTCTACCCCCTTCGATGCGACCGCCGCCCGTGCACGTATCACATTACTTAACTGCCCTTGTTGCAAAGGAAACGGTCACGGTCTATCAATCTTCGCACGTGACTCGGACCGGATCTCAAACACGACTGAAATTACCAGCGCAGCATTGAAATTAATGTTGGCCTCTTACGGCTATGGTTCGATCAAATATTTCCGATACCTTTGACCTGAGAGAGAATATTTACCCAACTTCACTATCACGCTGCGGCAAGCTGGCCAGCAAGGCCTCGGAACGGTAGTAGACTTCTTCGGTAGTTGGCTCACACTTCGGATACTAGTTTTTTTAGACTCGGTAAGCTAATGATTCTTTGAAATCTTTTTAAACGGAACTACATTCGGTTTTCCCCCTCTTTTGCGGATTTCTCTCGAACGAGATGTAGGCGCGCGCCGTTTTGCGGACTCTGCCGATTTTCAGATACAAATTATATTTCCACAGTATAATTACCCATCTGGTAAAATTCTCCTTGGTAGGAATCCACGAGACGTGACGTCGGCCGGATGACGTCAGATGGCAGCGTGCGCTTTTGTTCCGAACGGACTGATGTCTCTGGCTTCTATCGGGTGACTGAATGTTCTTGGCGACGTTTGTTCACAGCTGGCTAGATGGAACGTGCTTTCTCGATTCGCTGGATTGTGCAAGTAACACTCGCGCGTACTTGATATACACGCGTCACGGCATCGGCGTGGTCTACGGAGGGTGTTTAGCCTATTTATCGGGTCAGGTGTAATCCACGGATTTATCACGATCACGAATGGTATCTTCAGACCAATTATTACCGACGAGATGAATTTAAATCCGTACAGGGAGCTTTTGGTTGTTGAAAATAGCGGAAAAATAGTAACTTCGTTACAGTAAGTTTCGCTGATGATGGGTCCTTACATCCCACATCATTTCCTACTCGATGTTCACCACACCCTCTTCAAATATTAGAATTGTATAACATAAAAAATATTTTTCATTACACATTTTCCTTGTACACAAACTGACGATGGGATCTTAAGATCTTGTCTTTTGATTGAATATCTTCAACTTACCAATAAAATGCGGAGATGACTCTGAGTTTCTCTTCAACTGTTTCTATAAGAAATTATGGAACCATGTAAACTGGTGTAATTGGATGGAAAGCCGGTGGTATAATTGATCTTCAGTAGAACAAATTTAATGAAATTATAGTTAGGTCTAAAAAGTTTATAGAATAATGTATTTCCATTTCATCTGTAAATTTTTCTCTAGACTAACAGGCAGAACAAAAAAAACTATCAGAAAAAAGGAATGAATTCAACTTCTGCTATTAACTTTTTCACTTAAGAACATTGTTTCACTAACGCGTTCGAAATATTACATACAGAAAAGAAAGGTGGTATATTCGACCCTTTCGAAGTTTGGAAATCAATGGACACAAAAAGTCACGATATTTGTTCATTTGAATAAATCTCCATGGTTGAATTTGTTTCACTGAAGAGTAAATAGCTTATGGATATAATTCCCTTCTCATTTAATCCCCTTTCTATTTAATCACCTACTGGTATACTCCTATATCCTTCAATAATTTTATATCCATTACTACCCAATCTGCTTATTCATAACTGATCGTTGAGTTAGTATAATCTTTATCTGAATAAGCTATTGTATTAGTAGAGTAGATATAGGTTTTTGGGTGGAATTAATTCCTACAAAGAGGAAGTTTGAATTTTTGAATTCGATATTAGTATCTTTTTGACATACTAAAAGCCTAGAATAATATAAGTGAGGAAATTGTGTTTTTTTGGCCGCAATCTTGAATTCTTTGAAAAAATCATACCATCAAATTACATGTTTCATGCTGAGAAATATTATGAATGGATATGGTTGACATTGCTAAGGTATTCATTTGAGTTGAGCGAACAGAAAACTTGAAAATGCATTTGCAAGCTGTAGAGCATATGCTGCCTTCGTTGTAGCTGCCGGAAATAATAACTATGATGAATGTGCCAGGTAGTATCTATCAGAAAAGAGAGAACGGGAAAAGAACCATGGAGATTTCTATTGCTTCTAAGTGCTGGTCATTTACCCTTCGTAGACACACTAGATTGGAATATGGAGAAAATAACGGGGAGAGCCAACTATGCAGATCAAGAAAAGTAATGCTAAAACTAAATTTTTCTCAGCTCGATATGGCGGACAGAAGTAATAATTGAAAGATGAGAAATCCTCTGGAGTTGACAATGTGAAAGCTGAAACCTTGAAATAAATACCACATCAAATAGCAGATAAATCTATCGATAGAAACCGGACATTATTCGTCAGATCTCAGAACATCGGTAATCATCTCCATAGACAAAAACGGAGATAACAGAAGTGAGCAACTATAGACTGATCTCACTGATCACCAATTTCAGCACAATGCTTGAAAAAATTATGAAATCTAGACTGACGAGCTACCTCCAAAAATATAATCTTTTGTCAGACATGCAATTTGGATTCAAAGAAGGAAAGTCAACACAAGAAGCAATATAAGAGTTGACATAATGTATCTACCAAAATCTCGATTGGATGCATTTCTGTATTCCTAGACCTTGCCAAAGCCTTCATCACCGTCAGCCACCCTATTCTACTTGATACACTTGAAAAAATGGGAATAAGAGAAAAAAGCCTGGATCTGTTCAATTCATATTTGAGTGATAGAAAACAATGTGTCAGAAAACGGAATACCTCTAGTACACATGAAACCATAGAGTATGAACCACAAGGAACTGTGTTGGGACCACTAATGTTCTCCATATACAGGGTGTTAGTGAATAACTGCGACAAACTTCAGGGGGCGATTCTGCATGAAAAAATAATGACAGTTTGCCCTATAACTTTTGTCCGCAAATGCTTCGTTTTTCGAGATACGGGGTGTTGAAGTTTTTCTTGATAACTGACTATTTATTTATTGCTCTGAAACCGGTCGAAATATGCAGATGAAATCTGATGAGTTTCAAGTGGTAGTTATTGCGCATTTTTTGACATGAAATCCAGAATTTTATGTTCATCATTGGCGCGCATACGGGTAATGATCTCAATTTTTTTAAAGAAATAAATAGTACGCCTTTGAGATATTTTATTTCCGAATTCCTCGTTCTATTTATGACAAAAAATCTCTCTTGCCTTTTTTTCGTATGGGGCGCCGTTTTTATGCAAAAAAATAAAACTTCTTAACGCATATTCTTCATTTCTTTAATATGCAAATGAAATTTGACAAATGTTAAGAGGTAGTTATTACGCATTCTTTGACATGCAATTAAGAATTTTATGTGCATCATTGGCGCGCATACGGGTAATGATCTCAATTTTTTTTAAGAAAAAAATTGTACGCCACCGAGATATTTCAGATGAAAATTAATTTTTAAATTTCTTGTTCAATTTGTGACAAAAACTTTCTCTTGTCTTTTTCCCATATAGGGCGCCGTTTTCATGCAAAAAAATAAAACATCCTAACGCGTATTTGTCGTTACTTTAATACATTATGTAGTAGCGATGCTAGTAGGCTACTGTCAGCATTTTGTTAAATACGAATATTTCAACGAAATGTCAAATCAGCGTTCTTTCATTTTTGAGCTCTTTGTTTGGTATAACATTAATGATAATAAGTATTGATTTTTCTTTTATCAAAAAGAATAGAAAATTATACAAATGCGGAATTGTCAGACATGCATTTTGTCTATGATGGAGTAATGGAAATGGTCGGCAAGCTCGACGATTGTATGCTGAGTTGTATCCTGGACGTAGGGTACCCCATCTCACAATACTTGCTCGTCTTCACATATAAGAAACAAACGGCTGACTGCGGGCGCCCTCGAGAAGTACGAACTGTGCAACTAGAAGAAGTAGTTCTCGAGTTATTTGCGGAGTCACCTGAACCAAGTATTCGGAAAATTGCCAATATACTGAATGTAAGCAACTTCACTATTTTTAAAATTCTTAAAGAACACCAATTGTGACGGTTTTATATTCAACGTATGCAAGCTCTACTACCTACAGAATTTTTCCGCGGCTAGTTTTTTGCCATTGGATTCTTCATCAAATCGCTCAAATTCCAAATTTTTCAAATGTCGTTTTGTTATCTGACGAAGCTAGTTTTGGACGACAGTGTATACGAAATTTCCATAACAATCACCTCTGGGCTGAGGAAAATCCACATGGAATCTTTGAAGCTCATTTTCAGCATCAGTTTTCAGTGAATGTATGGCTTGGTGTACTTGCTGATCATTTAATCGGTCCATATTTCCTCTCACAACCACTAACAGGCGACTCTTACCTTAATTTCCTACAGGAAGGGTAACCTGTTCTTCTTGAAGAAATTCCTATACAGCACCGATTGTGCACCAATCGATTTCAGAATTATTGTACGTAATCACTTAGATACAGTATATCCAAATCGTTGGATAGGTAGTGGAGTTACGGAACATTGGCCTGCTCGATCTCCGGATTTATATCCTCTAGATTTTTGCATTTGAGGTTCCCTTAAGTCATCAGTTCATTCTTCTTCCATCTAAAATGTTGAAGACCTGATGAATCGAATTATAGCCGGCTGTGAGACAATGAGAAATACACCAGGAATATTTGCGCGAATACGACAATCAATGAGGCGAAGTGTTGAATCCTGTATCACGTCTGAGGGAGGTCATTTTGAACATGTGTTGTAGCTTCGCGCCTATTTATTTATTGGTGTTATTTTCTGTTATTGTTCTGGTTTAACGTTATTGTATTAGATAGTTCTTGATAATATATTGTAGAAATAAAAAATACGCGTTAAGATGTTTTATTTTTTTGCATAAAAACGGCGTCCCATATGAAAAAAAGGCACGAGAGATTTTTTGTCACAATATGAACGAGAAATTCAGGAATAATATTTCATTCAAAATATCCCAGTGGCGTCCAATTTTTTTCTTTAAAAACATTGAGATCATTACCCGTATGCGCGCCAAAAATCCTCCGTACTGACGAGGGCCTAAATCCTGAAACTGGATTGTTAGGCGGACCCGACATGAATTAAATCGAGCTTATCAGGAAGAAACATTTGCAATCAATATCCATTTATATGGAAGATTGCATGGATTTTCAGTTGAATATCATTCAACGTTCTGCGTGGTATTTACTAGGAAAGTAGTTCTTTTCCGCCTCTGGTCCACCAATTGTGTTTTAATTTATATTGAATCTTTTGTGAAGATGACTTTGTGCACTTTATTTCTTATTTTATTCCACTTCACTTGGCTTTTTTCTTCAACATAAAATTCCTAATTGCATGTCGAAAAATGCACAATAACTACCTCTCAGAACTCATCAAATTTCATTTGCATATTTCGACCGGTTTCAGTGCAATAAATAAATAGTCAATTTTCAAAAAAAACTTTAACACCCTTATCTCGGAAAACGAAGCATTTGCGGACAAAAGTTATACACCAAACTGTCATAATTTTTCCATGCATCCCCTGAAGTTTGTCGCACTTATTCGCTATCCTCCTGTATATGGAGGAGTCAAGGCAGAGTCATTAGCTGTGCTGATGAGACTGCCATAACCTACACAGCAGACAATTGAGCCGAACTGAAAAACGTACTCCTTCGATTTCTTCGGTACACTTTCATCAATTTTTTCTTCGATTAATATGATGGAAATTATCCAAAATCTGCTCATTTTTGAATGTTGTACAGTGTGCTTATTTATATTTGACGTTTAACTGTCACATACACAAATCTGAAAACACCGAACTTGACAGGCCAATCAGAGTCAAGTGTTATCGATAATCCGAACTTGACTAGAGCTCCTGATTGGTTCATTTGACAAGTGTGTTTTTTTAACCAAAAAAAAATTAATTTTGAAAACAACCTTATTCTTTCGGTGTTTTTAAGTTCATCTGGGGGATTTTTGTCATCATTTGGGTTATATTCCATGTATAGAGTGGACCTTTCAGAATTTCTGTCAGAAGAAATCTCACATAACACGAAGCAGATTACTCGATATGAAAATGTATCCGGGAAAAGAGATGTGACGCGAGAAAAGGTTCATGGGGTAAAGGCCTCTGGAGAATTCACAGAAATGATTCAACGATGTTGGAAGGCACGCCGCTTTTCATAGCTTTGAATCCTCCATTTATTCGAGCCGTAACACGTTTCTTTCAGATATCGGCTTCCACCCAATATTATTTCAAATCTTTCGAATTAACACTATTGTCATTGGCATTGTACCTTGTCCGAAAGTTTTATTTGATTTTTGCAAAGAAATTATGGTATCTTAGATAAGTATTTTTTCCTAAATATATATATATCATTCCGGAGAAGTGTATTGAATCAATGATGGAAATCCGATGGCGTGGCCATTCGGAAGGGTAGATTTCTGAATTGATTTATTATTAATTGCATAATTGCCATTAATCAAAGGTGTGTCTCACTTCATATGGAGCCACCCCCGTATCTTCCGTAGTTATTGGGGCAAAATTCTGTTAATTTTTTATTGAAGGTAGATATACGGAGGGTGAGCCTAAATTTTCTCATGGAGTTGGCCTGAGTGACATACACTGTGCGCCAGAAGCGATGGATATACCGATTTTTGCGAAAAATAATATTAGGAAGCAAGATAGGCTCAAAATTCTCACGGATTTGTGATCAGGACATCAACTCCAGTACTAATCCATATTTTTGCTGAAAAAATGTGTGCTCTGAAAAATTCGAATTCGTCTCACTTCTCTTGGAAACACCCCCGTATCTCCCGTAATTATTGTAGTGGAATTTTGTAATTTCCACCATCGTTAGATGTCCCGAAGGATGATTCTTAATCTTTTCTGGCGTTGACCTGAGTGACATACACTGCGCGCCAGGGGCGATGGAAATACCAATTTTTGCGAAAAATAATATTAGGGGGCAAGATAGGCTCAAATATTACGGATTCGTATCGGAACATTACTTTCAGTAACAATCCATATTTCCACTGAAAAATTTCAGTTCTAGAAAAATCCGAATGTGCCTCACTTTCCATGGAAACACTCCTGTATCTTCGGTAATTAACGAAGTGGAATTCTGTAATTTTCACGACCGTAAGATATACCAAGGGTGAATCTAAATATCTTCTGGAGTAAACCTGAGTGTCATACACTGCGCGCCAGAGGCGATGAATATACCAATTTTTGCGAAAAATAATATTAGGGGGCAAGATAGACTCAAAATTCTTACGAATTCGTGATCAGAACATCAACTTCAGTTCAATTGGTCCATGAGCCCATGTACGTCAGATTTCGTCATACTATAGAAGCTGAAATTTTTTCTGCGCAAGTAGACTACAGCAGGTGAGAACGTTTGGCTACTATGAACCTTGAGTCGTGGATTTGATACATACTAGGTACTGAAGGTGCATAAAATTGCTGCACAATGATGTCATAGTATGACTAGAGTGTAGTCCTGATCACGAATATATATATATATATATATATATACATACATGGTCGCTGATGTGTATGAAAACCGTCGATTATCTCCTAAAGTAATATAGCTAGCGGAAAATGTTAGGACACAAAAGTTTCAGATAGGGTTTTCTAATGGTATATTAAAGTATAAGTGGATAAAAAGGGCTCTAAAACACGCGCGATTTTTCGAGCACGACGTGTTTTTAAGACCAGTTATCCACGAATACTTTACGTTATTTTTTTTATTGGTGCTCTTTGAAATCATATATACTGGTATTATTACTACAAAAAATAGAAATAAGAACTAATAATGCGAGAAGGTTGAATTCGTGATGTGACATCAGTATACCTTTCGTTGTCATGGAAATGAGAAAAACAGATATTCATTTGCAATTTGTTATGAAAGATCAATATTTGTTGTCACCAGAGCTCAAAAATGAATTATTCTAATATCGATTTTTTCAATAGTGAGGCAGAATCGCGGTTAATACCGCGAAAATCCAGTGATATATATAAAAAAGAATATGAAAAGTTCATCAAATGGATGGAGGAGCACATATAAATGAACGAATTGTTAGTAATATTTTATTTGACGTTACAAGGTACTCCTGTCAGATCAATAATCAAAAATTTGTCATTTAGACTTCACGTTTCTCGATTTGTTGATGTTGTCATGGTAACTTTAAAAAACGCGCGTTTTTTAAAGTTCGATTTAAACACGCTAAGGCATGCTTTAAATGAGTAAAAAGGGGCACCAATAAAAAAAAATACAGTAAAGGAAAATCAAGTAAACAGGATCAGTCAAAAAGTCATGACAAAACAAAGTTTCTTTTTCTTTAACGGAACACCCTGTTTATTATTCCATATTTCAATTCTTCTCAGGATACTCAATAAAATTGATGTAGCACATCACATACTGAATTCAACCGTTTTCGAGATATCGAGTTTTGAAAATAACTTTTTACTACTCTCAAATTCATTGAAAGAAGAGTCCGAAATGATGGATATTTATTATGAAAATAACACAAGAAAGCTTTTTAAAAACCAAATAATTCAACGAAAAATAATTAAATCATTGACAGAGATTTCAATACTTTTAGTACGCGGTACATAAGCTTGTCTTAGAGTTTTATTGGTTATTTTATTCAGTTTTAGGTCCTCGGAGTATAAAATATGACTGTATAATCGGGAAAACTTAATTTTTGACCATCAGTTTGATGTGCGGTGAGTAAATTATTTGTATATATAAATATATATATATATATATTATATATATATATATATATATTATATATACATATATATTTATATATATATATATATATATTTTGTATATATATAAATATATATATATATATATATATTTATATATAAAAATAATTTACTCACCGCACATCAAACTGAATAAATAACAATAAAACCTCTGAAAGACAAGCTTTTATTGTCTATATATATATATATAAATATATATATATATATATATAGAGAGAGAGAGAGAGAGAGAGAGTAGGGTTATCAAAACCGTTTCTGGGGTACTCCATATCTAATATGTTTCTCTTCACTCAAAGTATAGCTCACTCTCACTACTTTGTTTCTACCGCTAACATAGTAAGGCGTCAATATATGCGGTATTCCACGAATTCCTGTATGATCCAAGGCGTCTAAAAGTTGCGAATGATTCACAGTGTCGAACGCTTTGGCCAGATCTAAGAATATATATGCCGTTGGTTCACTTTTACCAATTGATTTATATATTTCGCCTATTAATTTTGATATCGTGCCATTAGTGGTCAGATTTTTTCTGAAACCATATTGTTTTTTAGAAATGATATAATGTATTCTTCAACATAGTCGTTCAGTCTGGATTTTGATGCTTTTTCAAATACATCAATTGAACAATATATTGTTGCCATTCCGTGAATGCTAGACTCATAACCTAAGCTGACAAACTGACATTAGGGCAACAACGAGCAAAGCCACCAAATAAAACATTTCTTAAAGTTAACTGTTGGTGACAAGTTCATTTCGTTCTTGAAATGAACCAGTGTATCTGAATACATGAACCAAAAAACAAAAATGTATAAAAGGAAAAGTTCTTAACAGAAATTTGTATTGTAAACGAATATGGCTACGGATTTTCTCCACAGAGTATTTTGAAATCTGGGTTATATAACCATATTTCAATTATCCCAGTATAATGACTAATATAACCCAACTAACATTATAGGAAAATTATACCAAGCAGTGGGGTAAAGCGGCTTCAAGAAGTCCGAATTTACCCATTTCTGACCAAATATTTTACCTTCAAGTACTAACTAACTCCAAAGTTTTAATTGGAGTTATAAAAACCATAATTGAGAGCACCAAATCTCCTTCAAAAACCAAAAACTTAATAGGCGTAGTGCGTAGTATGAAATGGTAAATTTAAGGTAATTATAACGTAATAATTACCTTCGCCAATTAGGGCGCTGACCAATTCGAAGGTCGAAATGACGTAAATTTTACCTATAATGTTTGTTGGGAATAATAATGGTCTTGATTATTTTCAATATAAAAATTGTGTACATTTCTTATTTCTCATCATTTCTGGGAATTGAGTATCGAAAATAGAAGGCGAACTTCAATTCATTCAACGAGAATCTCACTGATGATTTGTTCTTCCACTTAACCCTAAGTTGTCCTCATAATCCAGGTTCGTAATCCCAAGTAACATTCATATATATTGATACATATTATACATATAGGTAGAAAATTAATATGGTAGCAAATTATATATTCACAGTTACACATTTTTTAAAATTAATTTAATTTCTCGTGCGGTTTTCACTTTATGAAGAGATATGGAGGTACTTTATTGGTAAGTATTTTATGATACAGACATGCACCATGGACATTTCTCCTGTTTTCTATAATCAGCCATCTTGTTTCTTTTGATTTATATAAGATCCTCTGGTGCTTCCAAAGTTTTGAACTTTCTGTATTTTGTGTTTGTAGTTGTTGGTTGGATTCGGGTGAAATAAAATATCTGTATAGTTGAATGAGGAGAGAACCAGGGTCTCACGCAAAATCAATTTTGTTGCTGTGGGAAGAAAATGTCTATTTCCATATATTATTTTTATGGATTGCTCGTTGCATCAGTTTATTCATAAGTTTTTCGAATCTCAAATTTGAATCTAATAAGACACCAAGGCTTTTTCCTTCGTTCACTATTTCGAGTATTTCATTATCAATCGTAATGTTCATATCATGTACAATCTTGTGATCATTTCTTGGTGTACAGACAATTATATTTACTCGGATTTATGAATGAACAATGGTCAGTAGCAGCTCTCACGAATGATTTCAAATCAGTATGGATTTTCATACAAGCATCAATTACATAGACGGTGGGAAATCATAATAAAGTTGGGTGTCGTCCGCATACAAATGTGCAGAACAGTATTCAAGGCAATTCAAAATGTTTGCGGTGTACCTTATAAACAGTGAAGGGCCCAGTATGGATCCCTGAGGAACTCCAGATTTTGGAGTGAGGTACCGAGAACAGTTGCTATTGATTTCTCACAGCAATATGCACGCAATAGTGATATCGCTTCAACTGAAAGCCCCGAATAATGAAGAATAACTAGTAATGAGTAAATAGTAATTTTCCAGCATTTAACAAAAGACTGTATATGCAAGTTGAAATTAGTCGATTACTCTCGTTTCGGACGTTCATTGGACGGTTCGAATGCTTGTATCTGAGATCGTCTTCAGATGAATACTGACAAGTTTAGGTGCTACTTACCAATTTATATGACTGCCGGTGCAATGATGCGTGTTATTCCGCCATGTGCAGTGGTGCGTATAATTTCATGCGGTGTGGTGGTGCGTGAAGTTTCGCGCCTCTGCAATTCGCCAGAAAAAGCAATCAGTGGTATCCATACGTTCTTGATCCGATGTAGGCAGCCTCTTCGAACTTTCGTTTGAACTCTCCCCTCTATGTAGAACACTTGCGTCGTCCCATAGAACTCGATGGTGCTCAGTCCAGGCGTGGTCAGTGATTCCCGATTTTGACTTTTCTCCACGTTGAGTCCATTTCTTGTGCTCATCCGATCTCACCGATAACGGCCTATTTGTCTCTCCAATGTGGGGATCTCCTCATTCACATGGAACTTCATAAATGCAATTCTTACTGATTTAATTTTTATTGTCAGGTTTGGTCTTAAAAGCAGCTCTTGATGTTGAACTTGTTTCCGAGACCTCTAATGTACGGAAGACAGATCACTGTGCTTTATTGTTGCTCTTTAGATGTCTTCGTTCTCTGGAGTTGTTTCAATATTTCTCCTAGGAGTTACTTGGAATTTCCATTCCGGTGAAGGTCCTTCTGATGTGGTTTAATTTGGCATCTAGTGACTCCTCGTCGTTGCATATGTGCGTCGCTCTCTCTATCAATGTTTTCACGATCCCTCTTTTTGTCGAACTCGGACGGTTGGAGCTGTAACTGAAGTACTGCCCCGTATGTGTCTTCTTTCTGTAGACAGGGGTGCGGATTTCATTGCCTATTCTCTCAAGTCATTGAGGAAGGGTAAGACACTGTTGGTTTCCATTTCCATCGTGAATTTGATCGAATCCCTGATTCTGTTAATTCTTGAGAAGGAATCCTGGAGATATCCATCTCCGTGATTCCATATAATGGAGGTGTCATCCACGTATGTTTGTGTTCTGCCTCCTGTATAGCCAATTCCTCGAACCACTTCATGTATATGTTGGCGATGATTGAAAAAAGGGAAGATCTCTTCGGGAGTCCGTCACCTTGAGAAAAGAATCGGTCTTTTTCCTGGAAATATGAGTTCTGTAGGCAGCACTGCAGTAATTTCAATATTGCTCGGGTAGGAAGGTCAGTCCTCTCGTGCAGCTGGTTATCCTCTCTGAATTTCCTTATGATGATACTAAGGGATTTCTCCATAGGGACAAAGGCTCTCCACGTCGAAGCTGATGAACCGATCTCCTGGTCCAAGTTCAACATATGTGATGGTGTCAACGAGGTGCTTGAAGTTCTCGACGTATGAACTGCTTTTTCCTTGTAGGGGTTGTACTATTGGTGGGAGGTATTCCGATAACTTGTTGGTTGGTGAGCCCTGCGAGCTGAACATTGGTAGAGAGAGCGACGCACATATGCAACGACGAGGAGTCACTAGATCCCGAATTGAACCACATCAGAGAGGACATTCACCGGAATGATATCCCAAAAAACTCCTAGGAGAAGTATTGAAACAACTCCAGAAAACAAAGACATCTCAAGAGCAACAACAAAGCACAGTGATCTGCCTTACGTACATCAGAGGTGTCTCCGAGAAGATCAGAAGGATCGGAAACAAGTTCAACATCAAGATCTGCTTCCAATCCGGAAGTACTTCACGGAGTTCTCTGACTAAGACCAAAGCTGACAACAAAAATAAAATCATCAATAATTGCATTTATGAAGTTCCATGTGAATGCGGAGGTCTACATTGGAGAGACAAAGAGGCCGTTATCGGTGAGATTGGATGAGCACAAGAAATGGACTCAACGTGGAGAAACGCCAAAATCGGGAATCGCTCACCACGCCTGGACTGAGCACTATCGAGTTCTAAGGGGCGACGCAAGTTTTCCACATAGAAAAGAGCATTGGTTTAAATGGAAGTTCAAAGGGGCCGCCTACATCGGAGCCAATAACGCCTTTAGTCAACCAAGTGTTGAGATCAAGAATGTATGGAAACCATCGATTGCTCTTTCTGGAGAGCTGCAGAGGCGCGAAACTTCACGCACCACCACACCGCGCGAAATTACACGCATTATCGCACCGGCATGTAAATTGGTAAGTAGCACCTAAACTTGTTAGTATTTACCCGAAGAGAACCTTTTGAATTAATTAAGACAATGGACGTCCGAAACGAGAGTAACCAAGTTACCACATAGTCTACAACCTTCAAACAAACCTTGAACTTAGTCAATCTATTCACAGCAAATACATTTATGAAAATTGAACTAAAAATGAAAGGAAAATGAGACCTCAAATTTTATCAAATATTAACTTGTTGCGTTTTTTGCATGTGGGTGTATATGGAATATCACACGGTATCAAATCTATTGACGCATCCAATATAAACAGCTCGCAAAAAACATCGGTGTGTGGTGAAATTGTTAATCGCCTCAAAAACTCAAAGAAACACGGTATTATAAATGTTTTCTGTAGCTCGAACTCGGATGCTGGGTAGGGCAGCAAAGGGCGCGCAAGCGTCATCCGTAACCGCTATCTTTCAGTCGCGCCGTTCAGTGTTGTTGGGTTGTTGTTTTCAGGATGTTCGTGATGTTTCCTCATCGCGGCCACCCGTCAATGATATCGCGTTGTTCGTAGTTTGGTAACTCCCTCGGACTCTCTCCAAAGTTCATGTTAGTTTATTTCGACAACAAAAATACGTTAGTCGTTGAAGTACGTTTATGATTGTGGAAAAAAGTGACTGATGATGAATAATGAAATACCTCTAAAATTTCTTCCAGTATAGTTATCTGTTGAATGTGAGATAAACGGTAAGATTTCATAGATAGCAAAATCACGGAGAGCTGATATGTCTAGGTTTTTTGCCCCTTCCGAAAATTATCTTATGCCATACTACTCATGTGATCCAAAAAGAACAATGCTTCGATACATATTTGCTAGATCTTTCTTGTAGAGAGTTATGAGTATTGATTTATAACATTTCTAATTTTTGAGCATGCCTTATGCTGTGCAGCAATGGTCTACTTCAATTTTCAAAAACCTACAGAATGAGAAATTTCAAACGGGGGCTACACTGATTTGACTTACAAATCAATGTTCGCAATACTTTTGACACCGCGCCAGTAGGCCATTATCTAGTTCGAGATGAAAAAGTTCAATTCAGAATCCTTGCATTTGGAGTAAAAAAACCAGAATGAATTGGAAAAAAAAGTTTTGTGCATGAAGAAGTGACATCATTTCAATCAAGTACAGAAGGATTACAGTATACAACTGGTATCTTTTCATAGAATCTTCGAATCCATGGCGGAAAAAGACATTGTCGATATTCCCAACTTTAATATCTACATGAAATGTTATGAAACAGGGAATCATTCAAATTATTCGTCAGTAATGGGTATTATCCAAATAAATGTATAAAGTTAGTCCATATTGTTGTAAGCGTGTTTTTTAGTACTTTGAACTATAATTTTATTTTTGATTTTTCAGTACATATGGCTGCAAAAGACTAGAAACGGTTTTATTGATTCATTCACGTGGGATTGAACTAACTTTCGGTGAATGTGCTGAGACGAGACAGCGCATTCACCAAATCTTTGTGATGTATTTTTTTTCTGAAGATCTTGTTGAGAATATAGGTATGAAATTATTGTATTGTTATTGGTTCCTAGTACGTTTGCCAAATTTCTACTAATTCGGAGGTCAGGGTGAGTAAAAATGTATTTAAAGATTTGTTACATACATTCATATATATATATATATACATATATATATATATATATATATATATATATATATATATATATATATATATATATATATATATATATATATATATATATATATATATATATATATATATATATATATATATATATATATATATATATATATATATATATATATAAATGCTATTGAATTACTTTCATATCTCCAACGAGTTGGCTTTTCTTGTGATTTTATATCTAATCGAGAAATGTTACCTGCAGAACAAAACTTAATTCAAAAAAATTCTCTGTGGATGAAAAAGTGACAAATAGTCAATTCAATGAAGTAGTGCATGATTTAATTTCTCAACTAATTTTTTTCAAGTTTCATTGGTACCTATAATAATACAAATCGCATTTTCTCATACTTAGAATCTTGGTATTTCTGGTGAAACAGACATTTTCGCATTCCATCGTTAAAATCCACATGAGAATGTTATCAACAGGTAATAATTCCTTTATTCGATTTTGATATAAGAATTAAGGACATTGCTCATGTTGAGATATTCATCAGTAATGGGTACTATCCAAAGAAATACTCGAACAAAGTTTGCCCAAAATCTTCATTGAAAACCGTTTTCAGTTTGCACATCCAAAAGGAATATTTACTTGATGAAAGTTCCTGCAAAATCACATTCCATCCATCATGTGGAAAAAAAGGTCTTATGGTATGGGAACGAAAAATAATTCCTTTAAATTTTTTCTCCCAAAATTTTAAAATGTTTTCAAAAATTTTTTCTGGAAATATCTTCTTCTGTCGGCTCAATTATAGATTCAACTCCAACTGTCCATAGTCAAGTAAAAAAAAGACAAAAATAAAAAAAAGACATGATTTCATATCACAATGTGATTTTATGAAGAAATATTTTTGGAATTTGAAAAGAACACATCTCTTTGGATATCAGAACATTTTCCATTATATTCTTGAATATAGAATTCGCCTACTTCAGTTCAAAAAATTTTTCCTTTTTAATTAGTTTTTTCCTAAGATACCCACAATTACTGTTTTATCTCCAACACATTGGCTTTTCTTGTGATTTCACTTCGAATTGGATATAAATATTACCCATTTAATATAACTGAATTGAAAAAAAAAATCTGTGGATGTAGAAGTGAAAAATAGAAAGTTTCTATAAGAATCTTGGTATTTCTGGTGGAAAAAGACAATGTCGACTATTTCCGTTTTTTAAATCCACATGGAAAATGTTAACAAACAGGAGATCATCATTCTTGTTATTCAATTTTGATATTAGAATAGGAGAACATTAATCGTGTTGAGATAGTAATGAGTTTTATCCAAAGAAATGTACAAAAAAAGGATAATTGAAAACTGTTTTTAAAGCGCACATTCAAGAGAAATATTCAACTAATAAAAGTCCCTGGAAACTCACATTTCAATCATCGAGGGAGAAAAACGTGTTATGGCAGGAGAACGAAAAATACTTTCTTTCAAAAAATTTTTTTTCGAAAATGTTTTTTTCTGTCGGCTCAGTTATCTGCTAAACTCTAACCGTCAAAGATTATGTGGAAAAAAATGCAAAAAAGAAAAAGATGATATTATATTAACATTTCATTTCATCATTCCATATGACAATATGTTTTTATGGAGAAATATTTTTTTAATTCGAAATGAACACATTTTTTACGTATAAGAATATTTTCCAGTGGAAAGTTTTTGTCCTAAGATACCAACAAAAAATGCTATTGAATTACTTTTATATCTCCAACTAATAGGGATTTCTTATGATTTCTTTACGAATTTGATATGAATGTTACCAAATATCAGAGCCACTTTGTTCAGGTGATAAATAGCAAGAAGGGCAGAAACAGAATATATTGTGAGAAAGGGAAACATTTATCAAAAATTGCAAAATGAAAAAAAATCCCAAATGTTGAAATGTGAATAGAAAATATTTTGAAAAGACCATATCTCACAAAAATATATCTGAGAACTGAATTCAATGTGACAGGCAATATCTGATTTATTGGGGGAGATAGACAAAAATATTTTCCACAAAAGTTGGAGGAGTGCATAAGAATTCACCAAATCATCGAAATGTAAACTAGGCATTCTTGTAAGTGAATTCACCAAATCATGTAAATTAGATTTTTTTTCTGAGAATACGAGGTCATACCTATTAAATGATTTGGACGTCTGGAAGTGGGTGATTTTTTTCAAAGATTGCGTTACATATATTCACACATAGATACAAGTGAAGCTTATAAAGCGTGTGTAAGAAGCTGTTCATCCCAAATAGAACAATATTCTTATTTATTATATATTGCCAAAATATTCTGATTGAGTGTGTACTTCAAAGCTTTCATTGCCCTACGGTAAATACATAAGACGGATAATCAATTTTCATATATGACTCACGAAATCAAATCATTCTCTCACCTTGTTACGAATATTCGATTTATGGCTATTTATGAACCTGGAAAAACTCCTAATTATGTCAAATTGACGGTTTCTTCTCAACACTGATTTTTTTTTTAAGCAATTGTTGCAATTATTTAAAAATTACATTTTTCTTTGTCATTTCTCCACTGAACATATTTGAAGGTAAAGCTGTATATATGCATATGTTTTGATTCTTTCTGTTGTGTTTTGAGAAATAAAATGTATACACAAAAATGCTGAAGCAATTTGAGGTTATGTGCCAGTGTTTTCACGGTCATTCCCTCATTATGTTTCAAAGTAAGGGGATGAGGATTTCATGGGAAAATGATTCATGCAATATTATATCTCAATAACTTTATGTAGAATTGCCATTTGTACTTCGTTATTGTTTGATTTTCCAACGTATATAGCAGTTTACAGTGCAGATGATAATCATGCATAGATTGCACAGAAGATTGTACCTACCTATCATTTGGGGAATTTTCAACGAAACCAGAGTAATCGTTCTACCTGGAAACGCAAGAGGCACCCTCGAAAGTAAATAAAAATTTAAACAATCAATACAGATATTGATAATGACTCCATCCATCTTCCTCTTCGTGCATTCAAGATCACATTGTAATATCCAAGGAAATTAACACAATCGATTTAGGAATTGTCTCTTCTAGCATTGGAGATTATGTCTGGGTTGAATAGAATGATGAAAGAGTCGCACAAGTTATTTCTGTTATTGAAGGGTGTGGTCTGCTTTCAAAGACAAACAATTATATCTCTGGGATTATGTGATACATAAAATAAAGATGCCAAAGTTTGTTGAAAGGGGAAACTACATTTTTATAGGACTAAACAATTCTACAATGAATTGAATGTTGAAACTATTCGAGACCAAAACTACTTGTGAATATTGAAGATTACTCAATTATTCAGATTGAAAAGATGTCTCGACTATCTTCGCATTTGAAGTTCAAAGTGCATTGAATGAATGATATTGATGGGTTTGATTTATAAAGATTGATACTTTCAAATCTGGGGAGATGTATCTTGTTAATTTTTTTCAATCTTAAGTTTTGGGTTTTTCCTCAGAATATGATACTTAAACATATAAGTGTCTCTTAAGAATTCAAAATAATAATAATTACAAATACAGCGTCGAGACATATAATTCGACTTGTCATATATTACCTCATGAAATTAGTCAAAAACTGAATGGAGCTCCTTATGTGCACTCCAAAATAGAAATGGTGGTTTACGCCCAATAGCCGTCAGAACAATTCACTGAAAATTAGTTTGGAAACTAGCCAGTAGAAATGTGCATAATATATTTAGCGACCTCTTTCGTCCACACCAATGTGGTGTCGAACGAAGCTCATGGTAGTTGACACTGCACAACGTTATAAAAATCCGTACAGGTATTTTTTTTTCAATCGATTTCAAAAAGTCTTTCGAAACTATGAGTATATACATCATGACTAGATTCGATAGGGGTGACAATGCCTATATCTCCTTCACTCATCAACCGATTTGAAAGAAATTTTGTATATACATACAACTTCGGATTGACAGACATAAGAAAACAAAATGGCCGACTTCCGGTTTCGCCAGAATAGCCACCAACTTCTATTTTTCAAATAGAACACCCTGTATGTTTGATGTTTTTTGGATTCTACGGCTCAAATTACATACGACAGTGTTGCCAAATTTTTATTTTATAATTGAAAAAAAAAATCAATTTTTTTTTAGCCTAGGAAGCCTTGATCAGGTTAAAATCTATACTAATTTACATCAGTAACTCATAGTGATAGTCATGTAATCGATAAGCTCAATAACAAATCGACAGCTGGAATTGAAATTTTTTGAACGCATTTTTAATGAAAAAATGTTTTTTTTCAAATGGTACCTACCGAGGGCCACCTTGCCATTCGATGGAGAATTTAATCACCAATTCAACGATATACATTATATACCTTTTTTTTTGTTAAAAACGTAGAGAGCCATCTAACAGAATGGAATCAATCTGAAGAAATTGGTAGGTAACATGACATCTATTCATTCTTTAAAACTTTACTTCAGAATGATAAAAATGAATTACCAAAAATAATCGACTTGACAATATGTAATGATCATTAACCCATTACAGAAAAATTGACTTCAATATAATCAAACTGATTGAATAAATCTAACGACTGAAAGAGTGAAACATTCAACGTACAAATTATAACTCACTATACCATTATCTTGTTTGAAACAGACTATACCATTATCTTGTTTGCAAAAAGAGAATACTCGTTGGATTCATCTGTTTGTATCCCTACTTTGTAATAAATAAATAAATGAATAAAAGAGTTTCGCAACCATCAAAAAGTCATTTTATTCAGTATGACCAATGATATGTTCGAAGTGTTGCCCGTTTTCTCCAACACATAGAAAAGTTCTATTCATTGTACACCTCATCACATTTATCAGTTCGTGAGCAGGAATTTCCTGATATGCGCGCTCAACTCTATCTCTCAAGTTTTCGAAAAAAGTTGGTCTGTTCGAGCACCATTTGGATTATATGTGACCCCATGAATAAAAATCAATAGGAGTTGATTCAGGCGATCTGGTTGGCCATCTGAATGGACAATTTGTTCTAATCCATCTGTGCCCATAGGTATCACTAAGATATTGCCGAACAATATCAGCATCATGTGGTCCTGCACCATCCTGCTGAAAAAACATATTTTCCCTAATGTTCTCAGGTATATCGTTGATATTATTTTGAATATCGTTCTCTCAGAATTGGAGATATCTTTGGCGCGTCAAAGGCCCATCGAAAAAAATTGGTCCAATGATTTTTGTCCCTATAATTCCTACCCAGACGTTGAATTAAAATTTTTCATGAAAATTACCTTCTCTGAGCAACCTAGGATTTTCTTGAGCCCAATACCTTGTATTATTCCTATTGAACATACCATTATTTGTAATCCTAGACTCATCTGTGAACAGTATCTTCGAGACAAAACCATTATTGAAATCATGATGACGCAAAAGCCAATAACAATAAGTTAATACTCCGTTCTTGATCATTTTCATATAGATTCTGATGCAAACTGTATCCATAGGAGCCCTATTTATGTTTTTTCAATAATTTTCTGGCACTTTCCCTGTTGATCACAAATTCAATTTTTCATTCTCGCACTGAAGCAGATGGAGAAAAATGAACATTTGCTGAAACATTAGTTTCCGCTTTTTCACTGACGATGAAGTGGATGTGGTTTTGATCAGCTGGTTCTTTCCTTAGCATCATTTCCAATTTCCTGAAATAGGTCTTCGTTGGGTTCCGTCTTAACGGATAACAAACAGCGTATAGCATACCAGCATTAGCAGCGTTCTCCTGACATCCTTGGTATATCGATACCATATAGATTTGCTCGTTTCGAAAATAACAATAATTATTTTCCATTTCAAAATAACTCTTTACAAACGAAACGAGATGACCATTGAAATTGGTATTTCACTCTTTACATGACATTAATCGCCTACTGTTTCCCATGCTTCCACGGCTACCTCTTATTTCCTCACACCTAAGCGGATAACTCATTGGAATTTGTAGACATCGTATAAAATATTGTTCAAATTCAATAATTGATTGTTTTTACTTGTGAGCAAAAAGAAAGTGGTAAGTGATGTATATCGTTGGATTGGTAATTAAATTATCTGTCGAATGGCACGATGGCCCTTGATAGAAACCATTTGAAAAAAACGATTTTTTCGTTGGAAATGCGTTCAGATAATTCCAATTCCCCATTAAGACTGGGGATATAGGGTGTTGTTCTTTTAAAAACCACACACCTGCATACCAAATGTTAAAGTCGGAGAGAGTTGGGGAAGTAAATACCTCACATCTGACCCACCAAATTTTGAGCCCGGCCTAAACAGGGTGTTATGAATTGACAAAACATACCTGTTACAACAAACTTATTGTGAGATTGGGAGAACAAGCATCGAGAGCATCGGCGGCCTATAGGAAATATCCCTTTGTATCTATACTTGGGTGTTGAGTTATTTATCTAGGAAATACGTACCGTTTTCAGAAAGATTCAAAGAAAAATGATAATGCACTCATAAAAGTGTTGAGAATATACATGTATATTTAATCAGAATTAACAAAGTATTTCCTTCGTTCTATAAACGGATAAGAGGATACAATATTCAGAAAAAAAAATAGAGTGAAGTTCACTTGAAGTTATTTGTTCATCAGTCTACAATTCGAATAGATGGACGAAAAGCAATAATGACATCAATTGTCAAAAACGACTGTGGATAATTCTCTCTTGAAAACTTTGGCGACATGAAATTATGGAGATACATCTAAGGATACAGTCACATTATAAATGAGTCAATTTGCCCTAACCATAAATACAGAAAACACATATAGGATCTCACTCGCTATCAGCATGGTCAACACTTTTCACTTGAGAAGGCTTTTAAACAATAATTACTTAGTTTGTATTATTATTTCGATTAATCCCGCTAGAAAATGTTAATTTTATTTTTAATTCGCAGGGTATATTAGATTATCGTCGTATGTATACGGTTTTCTATGAGGTCGTGAAATTGTGATTTGAGGTTTTTCGTTGACTAAGTTCGTTCTTGAAGCGTTGATAAACAATGGGTAATTTTGGTAAAATACTGGTTTACTGGTGAATTCACTTGGTTACTGTTATTACTCGGGTTAACTTGATTTGACTGTAATTTCTCTTAATGGCTACTTAAGTTAACTGCCTGACGACTATATTATCACTTCTCTCATTTTTATGTCAATATATTGTGATCGAATGAAATCTAACCTCATTTTTGAGAGGAACATATCACCGGAGCAACGTTTATGTAATGACTGGCTTCTTGATGGCGATCGCCTCGCGCTTTTATATCCTTCGACCCTAACCATGATTCATCCACGAATTACATTCCCACGCTAGTTATCTTCCCCTTGACAGCGGCTCAATAATTAATGACTTGTTTCTGTTACTAAAAATATATAAAAACAGATTTATGGTATTTAGTAATTAGGCGACCTGTCAACAACTATTAATTCCTAGAGACTTTGTTTAACAAAAATAATCTTTAGATATGCATATCTAGGTGGTGACGATTCATGAATAGCTCTTTCGAGAGAAAGGGTGATTTTTTATAGTAACTTTTAAGTGCCTTTCCTTGTCTAAACAGATGATGAAGTGTTTTTAACGGGCATGGGCTTATCTGCTTTTTGTCGCTTATTTGACTTGAGAATTCATTTTTCGTCCTATTGAATTTGTTTTCTTGCTTTAACGTTCATATTGAGGAATATCGTGTTGTTTTTTAGGAATAAAAGTTTTTCTGTAATTATGAGGCATGACATCCTGCTGTAGGATTTGTTATTGATCTTATCGATGAAATGACTATAACTTTGAGTTACTGATGTCAATTAGTATAGATTTTAACCTGATCGAGGCCTCCTGGGCTGATAAATTTTTTGTTTATTTTTTCAATTGTGAAATTGGAATCTGACACCACTGTCGTATGTTATTAGAGCCGTAGAATCCGAAAAACATAAAACATCCAGGGTGTTCCATTTTGAAAATTGAAGTTGGTGGCTATTCTGGCAAAACCGAAAGTCGGCCATTTTGTTTCCATATATTTGTCAAATCAAAATTGTGTCTTATATCTATGTACAAAATTTCAATCAAATCGGTTGATAAGTGAAGGAGATATAGGATGGCCCCATCGTCACCAGGTATATCTTCAATATTATTGAACTTGGTCTGTGGTTATGGACTCATCTGATTCAGGAGTGGTATTCAACAATTTGAACCGCTTGGTTCGGCTCTAGTTTGCTGAACAAATGATGAATGAATAAAAAGCATATCGGCTGAATTCAATAGCTGGTAACTTCAAACGGTTCAATAGGTGGTGTTGAAATCCTATATTGAAAGCTTTTGAAAGTATCATCGACCCTTATAGAAATACAAACAGTTTTTTTAACAAATTTTATTATGAAAGTTTAGATCTTTGGCTCCAGATTTGGAAATCGAAGAGAGTTATATTTCTTTCTCTTGGCGCACCTCTGCATTATTGAGAAATTGTTTGCCGATCTCAAATCAAGCCAAATGTTAAAGATGCAGCGCTACGTGGAATAATGAACAAAATCTCCAACTGATTGATGATGGAATTCGTTATGATCTGGAACCAAAACAAACAATGACCTGAATGATAATAAATGGCTTCACACAACGCTAGCAGGATCCAAAGGAGGATTGGTAGTTAGTTTCCCAGTTTCAGTTTCATCACTTTTTTTTCCATCTGTTCTTACCTCCATTCATTACCGATTCTTCTTATTGTATATTGAAAAAAAAAAAAACACAATAAATATCAGGAACGGATTCAATATTTATTGGTCGAATAAAAAAAATGCCGAATAGCTTCTTGAGTGAAGCGAGTGAAATTGGACAATGTTGATGCACTACTTCATATGTAAATGTTGTGACGCCACATTTTGCTTTTCGAATCGCACAATAGGTCTCCAGCATAGGAGACGGATTGATGTGTACATTTGGATAAAAATGTGCACATTATCAAAAATGCATTCAGGTGTTGCATTGCTAGCTATAGAGTGGGTAGCGATGTATCCAGGGTGAGTTCATTTTCGTAAACCAGTAGCGTAGTTACGATGGTATGTGGTCATATATTCCTCCATATTTTCTTGGGACAAGTGAATGGACAAATGAGCATTTGACATCAGTTCAGCTCATCGATACTCGAGCTAAAAGTGAAGGTTTCTGAGATAATTGAGAAAAACTGAAGATATGTCCTTAGTAGAGACAGTATTTCCTATATGGAATAATCGCATAATGCTGATTCCTACAACATATCGGAATATGTGTCAACCTCCTGAACATTGTTCAACCGCCGAAACCAAAAAGGAGGAGGTTCTCTAGTCGACGCGTATATTTTTTTTTATGTATGAACACCCACGTCCGATTCCGATAATCCTTCCTTCAGTGGATTGGATGTACTTCAAAATTGGTCCCATTCGAATTTGAAAGGTGAAATCCCCTAAGGGTAGCAAAATGAAGGATATTGATCACTCCCCCTCTGAATTCTGGTCCGTTAACCGATTCTATCAGGCATAACTTTGTATTGGGTTCTTTGATTTGGATGATTATTTTTTATTAGATAGGGTATACCTCATAGTTGATCATATTTGAATTCCAAATAGAAATATCCACCCCCACGGGTAGAAAAATAGGGGATAATTGATTTTTCACTTGTGAACATTGGCACACATATGTAGTCGACAATGACAGATCGCTATTCTCATTATTTTTATTCTCCTACAGCCGTCACAATCATTATGTTCTATGAGAAAATGGAATGATATACAAAGTAATAGGATAAACTAACCAGAACAACAAAAATGATTTATTTTACAACAAATAGTAAAAGTAGATAATCATAATATTATTTAACTGGTAATAGTACAAGTAAGGTGGGTAAGTAAGTATTTTGGAAGTAATAAAAAAACAAGTGGGTAGTAATCAGTGAATTTCAGCCAAAAAAATTCGAAAATAAAAACTTTTTAACAAAAAATTAAACGGACGAAATACGAAGTTGAAAAGTGAAAGATAAAATAAACCTTCTTAGTCTCAGTAACTAAGCTCCTAAACTAATGTAAGTAACTGATTTTGAGTCGGCGCGAAACAAACAATCAACGAACATCATTAAATTACTTCAAAAAAATTATCAGAATGTCACCGCGCAACTCGATGCCATCATTTTACGCCTCACCTAATTCATTTGCTTGTTTGTTTGGCGCCGACTCAAAATTAGTTACTTACATTAGTTTAGGAGCTTAGTTACTGAGACTAAGAAGGTTTATTTTATTTTTTACTTTTCAGTTCCGTATTTCGTCGGTTTAATTTTTTGTTAAAAAGTTTTTGTAATGTTGGGAAAATCGAAAACATAGTACGGGTGAGTCAGAATGAGGCCGATTACTCCATTTCTTCATTCATAATATTATTTTATCTAATTGATGTCGTCGATCACTGATATGTTACCATACTTCCTTGCATATGATGGTTTTGACAGATCAACTGAGAAACAAACCCAACCTCAAATTCATGATACTCCACTTAGATAAAAGTTAAGGTCTGAAATAATGTTTGCGAAAAACTAAAGCTTAGTACTCTTAATTTGTTGAAGTTCATGTTGGAGTATCTTTATCAAAGCGATTTCTGATTGGATTATTTAGGAAAATATTATCCAATCAACATATTTTTGATGAAGAAAAACAATTGTTGTGTATTAATATCTCCTCAAATGATTTCTTTCGATTCGTGATAACTAGTTGCAAAGTCGAGCCTTTTATGCTATTTTGTGGTAGGCTGTTCAGTACACCACTGATCAACGCATAAAACATACACGAAATTTGGATATTGAAAGAAACGATACTGATATATCGATATTTACATTAGACATAATTGACAGTAACCCAAAACAGTTCGTATTATTGTCCAGTCATCTGTCATCATTTCAGTCAGTGAACATCGTTTCAAAATGGATTATTCATTCAAAGAATATACAGATATCCATTTCGTTTGGGTGAAACCCAAAAAAATCCAAAGAGACATCATCCACATTTCACATTTTTTATAGCTGTGCATCGACGATTGGAGAAAACAGGGTCCTCCAAACTGAGTAAACACCATTGTGGTGCGAATAGAATAAGAAGAGATTAGCAGCAGATCCTTCTTCCAACCATCAGGCTGGTTCGTATAGGTTACAAGTGTCATATTCAACAGTCGGGTGTACGTGAACAACTATTGTATCCATTTTGCCTACAGAAGGTAATGGCCATAGATGCTGGTGATTATGGCCCTCGTAGATTTTTTGTGGATGGTTTCTGAGGATGTATGAAGGAGCGAACAACTTTTCTAGATATGAGGCATGTTTCACAAAAGATGGATATTTCTATAGCAGGAATAGCCATTTATGGGATGAACAAAATTTGCATGGGAAGATTCGAAAAGGATACCAACAGAAGCTTTCAGTGAATATTTGAGTAGGAATTATCGAAAATCGTATCGTTGGACCATATCATTTTCCTCCCCGTTTCAATGGGCAGAACTACCGAGTGTTTCTCGAACATGTTTTACTTGGGCTACTTGAAGAAGTATCTCTATTGGTTCGTCAAAGAATGTGGTATCAATATGACGGAGCACCGGCCAATTTCCAACGAATCGTTCGTCAATTTCTATGATCGGTGGATAGGTAGACGTGGTCTCATTCCTGGAGAGCGCCACTTTTTGAAATTATTTGCCCCTGAATAGAGCTTCATAAAAACGAGTTGTGCTAATTCACAAATAATTTCGTAAATTTCTATGAACTTCCTTCATTATACATAAAAACTCATTGTTTGAAAAAAACAAATATGTTTGTTTGCAACCTGAGAAGCCATAGGTGGACAATATGACTTTTCAACTGACGAAAAAAAAAAGGAGAGGTTCTCTTTATGTATTATCACGCATAACTTTTCACAGAGTATTTCGAATCCGATGATTTTTTTCTCCTTGGACAGGGTATACTTCAAAGTTGGTTGCATTTGGAAATGAAAAAAAAAATGTCACCCTTAAGGGTAGAAAAATAGGGGATTTTCATCGTTCATCCACTGATTTTTCACCCGTTAACCGATTTTACCACTCATAACTTTGTTATCTTGTTATCTGATTAAGATGATTATTTTTTCATTGCATTTGATAAAAGATTATCTACCCCTAAGGGTGGAAAAATAGAGGATTATCATTTTTTTTATCTGTGAACCGATGTTGTCAAATTTTGGCACACATATATATATGTAGTTCTGATAACACTACAATATTATGGATACCTGGACTCAATTGAGTAGGTAGTCACGAGTGAATTTCAGACACAAAAAAGTAAAAAATTTAAACTTTTTAACAAAAAATTGAATGGACGTTAAAATTAACTGAAAAGCAAGAAATAAGATAAACCTTCTTAATAATAACTGAACTACTAAACTAATGTATGTAACTAATTTTGAGTCGGCGCCAAACAAAAAATCAACAAAGATCAATATATTACTTTGAAGAAATACTCAAAATGCCGCCGTGCATCCCGGTTCCATCATTTTACGCTTGACCCAATTCAATTGCTGGTTTGTTTGGCGCCGACTCAAAATAGGTTACTCACTTTAGTTTAGGAGCTCAGTTAATATTGAGAAGATTTATTTTATTTCTTGCTCTACAGTTTATTTTTTCGTCGGTTGAATTTTTTGTTGAAAAGTTTTTTATCTGTCAACTAATCTCATCACCTTTTTTGTTCCTTTCTAAATTGGAGAAAGGGCTAATCCACCCTTGGCTTCTCTGATGAGATAGACTGGTCGACGTAATTCTTCATCAACAGCACTGAATTGATCAACTTCGATAGAAATCGATGGAATAGGGAAGGTATCACAAAAAAAATCGTTTTCGTGGCGCACTTTCCGAGGGTAAATAACTCCGAACGGGAAAAGTGAATAAACACGAAGGGTTATTTTGTCTCAATTCAATAAAATATTCATTTCAAATGTATGGCTTACATTCTACAGTCCTAATTATTTATATTCTGAAAAAGCCCTAACTCAAATGAAAAAAAAAAGAAAATTTTCAATTTCAGATTTTGTCTTTTGAGTTAGGACATTTTCAGAATATCTATCAGATGTAGTCCAATATCCAGCGGGGCTTTAGCCGGCGAAGTAGTTGTTTTCTGTTAGACATTCACAAAAATTACCTTCATTCCAATCGTGGACTTTTCAATTCACAAAAAAATATTTCTATCAATATTCAATTGAGAATGTTTCCCTTTTCAACATGAATACCCCACAAGAAGTTATCTTGACGATTGAAGATAGTGACTAAAGTTTATATTTCTGTCGCAGATGATTCCACATCTGATTTTATGAACGTCCTGTTTATATTTTCAACAAATCAATCTATCATAACCCATGACAGGTTTTAATGTCAGAAAACACTAATTTCAAAGTGTCTCTCCAAAAGAAATGAAACTTTTTCCATATTTGCAAAGTGAATTGCTTTTTGAAAATCCGTTTTCCATTTCTTCCGGACTTCCTGATGATCGTGGAAGCGTGAAATAGATTTTCGTCGACAAAAATGTATTGAAGACCTAGTGAATGCGATGTCTCTCCTTCGTCAATGTTACGAATTATTTCTGGTGAGTACTCTCTTTCGGAAAACAGTCTTCTTTGCCTCATTCATCTTTATGAGTTCTTAATTAAGACTGGAATAGAAAATCAAATAACTATCTGCATGAAAATGCAAATTTTCAATTTCAGATTTTCCTTTTGAGTTAGGGCTTTTTCAGAATATCTATCAGATGTAGTTCAATGTCCTGCGAGGCTTTCGTCAGAAAAGTAGATGTTTTCTGTTAGATATTCACGAAAAATAACTTCATTTCAATCGTGGACTTTTCAATTTACAAAAAAATCTTTCTATCAATAATCAATTGAGAATGTTTTCCTTTTCAATATTTTGTTTGATTCAATACTTTTTCTTTTCTCTGTGTATAATGTCAAAGGGGAAGACAAAAAAAAAACGGATATAAAGGATTTATCCTGGCATAATCGTCGCAAGGGTGATCCCGAATTTATGACGTAGGATCCACTGATTTGCAACATCGTTGGATCACATCTGCACAAATCGGCTTTCAAAAGAGTTATAACAGGTCATCATCTGACACAGCGTGATAATACATTTTTCCATTTCCGATATCGTCCATTTGACGTGAGTTTGCTTTATCGGAGGAGACATAACTCAGGATCGTTCAGCACGATCTGCAGTTGGCTTTTTCCTTTCCAGTCAATTCACATTTTTCACCGAATATGGCGTCACTCAATGGGACAGCGTTCGATATTTCTACGTAGATTCGTACCGGCGAGAAAAGGCTAAGCAATTCGGAGTATTTCACGAAGTCAGTGAATTATAAGCGTTCGCCATCTGGGTTTATTCGACTTGGGTGGCTGGAAAATCAGATCTCTGTTCGCTGTAAAAGGGCATCGCATATAATATGATTGTAATTCCAGAGTTTCCGAAGGAATCGATGGGGAAGGTGAAATTGGAGTTACGAACTCTCATACAGACTTATTGTTGACAAGACGGTGATATGTTCGAATGCTGATTGATATATCTTTAGAAAATACTCAACGGTTCAAAAGAACATTGAAGGTGTTTTCTCCTCATTCATACTATTTTTTCATTCTTCACATCGGAATAAAAAAATTGATTTCTCATGGATCTCAATAAATGCCCATTGATAAATCTATTTCAGACCCAATTTTATCAATAATCTTGATAAAGGTACCATGCAGCCAAACATGTCGAGAACAATCAATACTTCATTTTGAAATCCAAAACATTTCCCCATATTTTCAATTGTAGTAATACTCTGAAATGATGGACGAGAAGTTGATATAGTCGAATAAATTACATTCTGATAAACATTCGGTATTTCCAATATATAAAAACAAAATTAATAACCAAGCTAATGTCAAAAAAAAAAAATAGGAGCGATAGCTCATTGGATTCGGAATAACGTGTAAAAAAATTATTTTCATGATTTTACAGCACATAAAAAATTGCAATTGTTATTAACAAGTCAAGAGGAAAAAGAAGGATTTAGTTTTTTGCTAATAAATTGAAAAAAACTATTGTCAACTAAAAAATTTGGAAATAAGATTCTTAAAGGGGGGGAAATTTCCAATAAAAAATTCTAAACTTCCGGAACTTCATCCTATTATTTATAATTTTAATTTAACGCCGAAAATTAGTATCCGCGAGGCAGTTACGGCATGGGCCCACCGTCGGATATCCCAAGAAACTCCTAGGAGAAGTATTGAAACAACTCCAGAGAACGAAGATATCTGAAGAGCAACAACAAAGCACAGTGATCTGCCTTCCGTACATCAGAGGTGTCTCTGAGATCAGAAGGATCGGAAACAAGTTCAACATCAAGAGCTACTTTCAATCCGGCAGTACTTTACGGAGTTTCCTGACCAAAACCAAATCTGACAACAAAAATGAAATCAGTAAGAATTGCATTTATGAAGTTCCATGTGAATGCGGAGATTCCTACATTGGAGAGACAAAGAGGCCGTTATCGGTAAGATTGGATGAGCACAAGAAATGGACTCAACGTGGAGAAACGTCAAAATCGGGAATCGCTGACCACGCCTGGACTGAGCACCATCGAGTTATATGGGACGACGCAATTGTTCCACATAGAGAGGAGCATTGGTTCAAACGAAAGCTCAAAGAGGCCGTCTACATCAAAGCCAACAACGCATTTAGTCAACCAAGCGTTGAGATCAAGAACGTATGGAAACCACTGCCTGCTCTTTTTGGCGGGATGCAGAGGCGCGAAACTTCACGCACCACCACACCGCGCGAAATTACACGCACCACTGCACATGGCGGGATTACACGCATCATTGCACCGGAAGTCATATAAATTGGTAAGTAGCACCTAAACTTGTCAGTATTCACCTGAAGACGATTGCAGATACAAGCACTCGAAACGTCGTGAAAACCTTTTAAATTCGTTAAGACGATGGACGTCCGCAAAGAGAGTAATCAAGTTACCACATCGTCTACAACCTTCAAACAAATAGATTATATAATGTTTTTATAGTATTAAATATCAATTCAAACATTTGAAAAAATCATGCTGTCATCTAAACACTTGAAAGAATGAAGTTTCGTAGGAAAGAAATTCTTATGTTCATTTTTCAAAAAGTTATACAATTGTTAACTAACAAGTTTATTTCCGACCTCCGTTTCCACAAATGGCGACATAAAAGTTTAAATAATTGACTTATAATTTTGTATATATTTACTTAAAAAGATCACGTGATAAAAATTTATGAAAGTTTTTCATTTTGTTTATTACAATTGTTCAAAGTAAAATATTGAAAAAATTATGTAATTTTTTTTTGCGACATTTGTTGATATATTATTTATAAACAAATTGACGAATTTATTATAAAAAAATTTTTTTACCATTTTGATGTCATGACAAAATAAAAAATTAAAAAAAAACTGATATTTTTTTTTTTTGTTTATAATAGTTTTTTTTTATTTCCATTGTTTAAATAATCAGTTAGGAAATTATTTTTTCTTCAAAAATCATAACTGGGATTTCATTGATTATTGATTTAACAATTTGTTATGAACAAATTCTGACTAACATAATTTTTTTCTAAAAGTAATTGAAATTACAGAAACAGGCATATGTTACAAACTTCGGTATCCTCTAATATTGGAAAGTGTTTTTCATTACATATGGCTATTCCTTCAATTTAAATCACTTTCAGAAAAAAATATAATGTTAGTCATAATTTGTTTATAACAAATTGTTGAATCATTAAACAATGAAATTATTGATAAGAAAATATTTCTATTACCCTATTGAGAAATGCCAGTGGTGATTTGAAAAAAATCCTCAACTGATTATTTAAACAATAGAAACTAAAAAAAATAAATTTGAACAACAAAAAAATTTTTTTCAGATTTTTTTTAAATCATCATATTGTCAAGTCAACATAATGGTGAAAAACATTTTTTCATAAAGCCAACTTGTCTATTTGTTTATAAATAATTCATTACCAAATGACGTAAAAAAAAATTACCCGTATGCGCGCCAATGATGAACATAAAATTCTTAATTGCATGTTAAAAAATGGGCAATAACTACCTTTTGAATTTCGACCGGTTTCAGAGCAAAAAGAGATAGTCAGTTTTTAAGAAAAACCCCGTATCTCGGAAAACGAAGCATTTACGGACAAAAAATATTCAGCAAACTGTCATCATTTTTCATGCAGAATCACCCCCTGAAGTTTGTCGCACTCAGTCACTAGCACCCTGTATATACAGGGTGTCCCACGACGATTAAGACAGGGAATATTTCGGAACTCGAGAGTAGTAGAGAATTGTAATTTTGTAGTTGTAAATAAAAGCAATTGGGCAGCTGTTTTTGATATTATGTTACCCAATGAGCTTTTTGTTTTCGGTCAGGTGACATTAGATTCACAATTATTAATGGGACAACCTGTATATTTTGGCATTTCTATGTTCCTCCCGATAAAACGATTTCAACAAGTTATCACACTTGTGGTATAAAACGATTAATTCAAAAACTGCAGGTACTTCAATATCCAAACCATCCCAATGGGATGCAGATCTGGATAATATGAAGGCAGTCGCATTACGTCGTGATCATTTAGTCTATTCTTTTGTGTCTCGGTTTATGGATTTTCATTAGGCTGTAAATTTGTAGTTTCAACAAATTATTATGAAAAAGTATTTGTCTAACCTGTACACTTTCCTGCATTTTCGATTCCTTCGACAATGATGTTATGGTATGGGACATTGTTTAAAAAGTGTGTGTTTGAAAGTGTTTCTAACCGTCATCTCAGTTGCAAAGCTCATCCGAAGCACTACTCGGCTGGTAACTGTCAATTACCACAACAATTTTTGGTTGTAAATTGGGAATGAGTTTCTCCGCAATCCAGTTCTGTCATGATGGTAGTCGCTACTTGTGCTGCTTGATTTACATCAAATATAGACATTAGAAAAATAAAACATTTATGCCACCTGCGTGCACTGCAGTTATTTGCCTATTGGTTCTTGAACCTTCCAAAGATTCATCGCTCCATCCCTTACCGTGAGTGTGCAATGAGTGAATGGACGTCTCGCAATTTTTTTCTCGGCTCTGACGCATCCTTCTCAGAAATTTAGTTTCAGGCAGTTTAATGGGCTGACGTTCCATTAGTATTCGTCGATTATTCATAAACTTTCTCCATCAAAAACCAATTTTGTGGATTTCTTTTCGTAAAATTCATGTACAACCTATTTTATAAACTGTCTTCAATGTAGGAATCAATAATTTTTTCGCAAAAATGCCGAATCTCCGTCGTCAAGAAGGGTTTTGATTTTTCTGTTTATTCTTTTTTCAATAGGGGTTGAAAATTTTGTTGAATGGCCCGTTTCAACTTGTTTCCGCTTCGGTTTTGATTCGTCGAATATCCTTAATGGAATCATTTGCTACTGCCCCAACTAACATTATAGGAAAATTATACCAAGCAGTGGGGTAAAGCGGCTTCAAGAAGTCCGAATTCACCCATTTCTGACCAAATATTTTACCTTCAAGTACTAACTAACTCCGAAGATATAATTGGCGTTATAAAAACCATAATTGAGAGCACCAAATCTCCTTCAAAAACCAAAAACTTAATAGGCGTAGTGCGTAGTATGAAATTACTTGTTATGGACTTCAAATATACCTTCACAGCCTCATGGGTTAATAGAGTTATTTACTAGGTTAAATTTCACCTAAAGGTAACCAGCGAAATGTGTTCAAAATACTTGGAATTCTCAGGAAAAACCTTCTGGTGAATATTTACCTAATTATTACCTCATGTGTGTTCATATAGTCAGGGAATTGACAAGTCAGTAAACAGGTCTACTATATACTCTTTATTCCTATTTTGGCACCAATTAAGTTAAAGGAGTTGCCTGGAAATTTCTTGACCTATTTTATATCTACTGCTCTACAATGAGGGCGAAATTACCACAATATTTGTCTAATCAGACTAAATGTCTACAACGAAGTCAAAGTTACCTGAAATAAAATCCTCAAAGTAACTTAGTCTATCATCAGATATTAAAGATCAAGTCGATTCAGATGAGGATGACATGATACAATTTACTTCCTTTAATTTTTTTATTGTGCCCTACATTCTAGAAATCTATAAAATGCCGAGCAAAAATTCGAATAGAGTTAGTAAACCATACAGGTATACCACCAACTATTATCGATTAGCTGCCAGAATGAGAACAAATGAAAATATAATCCGAAACCATCCTATACTTTCCGATGTCCAGAGATCAGAGCCATCATCTTCCACTCAGTCATCATCAACTGCAGAAATTAATGTAGAGTGTGGAATTGCTTTTACTGATGATGATACCGGGAAAAAATATGGATCAGAAGACGATGAGTTCAATGGGAATAAGGCACAAAGCTTGGAAGATAACCTCTCATTGTTAGAGGAGCTCAGACATTGGGCCTTGTCGCATAAAGTCTCCATACAAGCAGTTGGTAGAACACTCTCCTTTTTGTTCCCACTTATGGGGTACATAGGAGTATTCAACTATGGGTGTTGCTTCACGTCTTTTATGACGGCAACTATTTTAAAACACTCATCCATTATTGAAATAAAACATGAAGCGTTAACCTCAAACTTTGGTTAGGTCTCAGGTCATGTCGGTAAGAGATATTGAACAATGAATGGGCTGCGTTCAGAAAGCTTCGTCTGTCGCCAGCGGTAAACTACAGCCGCGACGTTTTCAATGATGCAGCGACAAAATGGAATTCAATGAAGTTCATCCTTTTGAAGTAAATGGATGAAAAAATGGTATTGAATACGCAAAAAATCAAATCAAATAGAAAATTGATTTTAACAAAAATAAGAGATTGATGTGTTGAAATGATGAGTTTCCATGGCTTCGAAAATTTTAAAACCAATCATTGTGGTTTCCGGAAAAGTAAAAATCAATCAAGCTAATCATAATTGGTCGATTTTTTAATGGTATTTACAGTTGGCTGATAAATTGTATATTTCCGGGCACCGAATGCGGAACGCAGAAATGTCAAATCAAAATTATTCAGCCAATCACAACACACCATTTTATATTTGGAAAGTTATGATTGGCTATTTCTCTTCGGAAAGAGATTCCCTCATTAGACAATAACATTAATCATGGTTTCTATTCTGGGAAGATGTGCACTGAAATATAAATATCGCGTACTATTATCAACATTACTGATGGATTTGATATTTAATTTCAGAATGAACAATCATTACAGGGTTTTCTAGTCAATATCCATTTCTCTGAGTAACTATAGGTTACTTGGCCTTACCATTAACATTAGCAAAACATATTGACTTTTTCACCCCGTATTGACATTTGAGTGTTTCTGCACAGAACATAGAATAAGTAAAATATAAATTTATTATCCACGATTCGCAATCCATCCAGAGAACGAAACGTATAGACATGCATCCAATAACATATATTGTATTTCATCACGTGACCACATTGTGAAAGGGTCTGAAATCCCAAGATAAGGAAAATGGACTTCAAAGTCAGGAATAAAGGTTACTTTCGACTTTGAACAAAGTCAATGTGTTCTCATAGTCAAAATTTTAAGGAATTTCGACATATAGGTCCCATATGGAATCTACGCCATATTTTTCGGTTTGAACCGTTTCGCCATTGTAGAAATAATACATAATTTTCTCGAATCGACCACATTTTAATGAGTGGTAGTCAAAAATAGGTGAATATGATATGTACACACTACTTCATCTATAAAATCAGTTTTGAAGTGTTTGATGGAAAAAGTTGTCAAAGTAGACATGAATTAATGTTTTTTTCATACAAATCTAATAATTTGATGGGTCCACTTGTTTTTAGACGAGTAAAATCAACATTATCACAGAAAAGTTTGTATCAAAATGAAATCACAGCTAGGTGTGGATGCGAAACCATCACTCTATTGCATTATCTGCTATACGTTTATTGACAATTTTTTCTTCATACGCCATGTTCATTCAACTTCAACGCTTTCACGCATAAGCATGTAGGTTAAGATACACAATATCGTAAACTTTTTATCATCTTCTTCTAACCTGCCATTGTTTGTTGTTTGTTTCATTACAGTGTTTATAACTTGAAATTGGTAAAAATGACTACATTTTTACCATCAGTCGACTAGTCTGGAGGCAATTTACCTATTTATGCCTTCAACTTATAGGAGAAATGTCTTAATTTCCCAAATTTCGACTTCTGAATTCTTCTTTTTCTTCCCCATAATGGTAAATTTAAGGTAATTATAACGTAATAATTACCTTCGCCAATTAGGGCGCTGACCTATTCGAAGGTCGAAATGACGTAAATTTTACCTATAATGTTTGTTGGGGCTGCAACACGTTCTTAAATCTATGAAAGATTTTGAGCATGAAAATCTGCCCAAAACAATAGGTTTTATATCAATATTGCAAAACATGATAATTGATCAAATAAAAAATTGGACTTTGGAAAAACTTTCTCAGTGGAACAGTAACTCGTCCAGCTACTTCTTCTGCTCGCATACAATTCAATATATTGCTAATTATCCCACGGATACTCATTTTTTTACTTTAGTTGTAAACGGCATTTTAAAATTAGAAACTTTCAGAACGCACAAAATATCACGAATTTTCTATTTTTTCTACGGACTGTTGATGTGAACATCACGTTTTTCTTTTCAATTTTTGTTTTCATTGAGCACACCAAAATACGTGGAAACTAGTTGAGAATAATCAAACAGTTTGTAAGTTGCGGACCTATGTAATCATTACAACTGCTCAAATCGCAGAAAAACTATTTGAATATGACCTGCTTTTGCCTCGATATCAAAACTACGAATATGTTTCATTTCAAGAAACTAATGCAAACATATTTCAAGAATAACTTTTTCAACTTTGTCTCATAAAACCTCACCTCACGTGCGTACTGACTACTTTCCATTATACAGGAACGTGATAACTGCATTTCCTAATTAGAATGTAGTGTCCATGTGTCTAACTTTTTAATTAAAACTTCCTGTGACTATGTTTATATAAATGTGAAAATTATTTGCTCTCAGACTTGTCACAGATGTGTATTTTACATAAAAAAATCGATAAATGCATTTTTTTCATTTCAGTTCAAAAACAAAACTCTTATTGAACTATATTCGTGTAAAAGTGGTTCTTCATTGCACTATGCGATAAAATATTTATTGCACTCATCTGTCATTCTACATCTGTCATTTGTGATCATGACAAAAAAAAACGTCGGATCGACGCAATTTTCAGTACGCGTTTTATTTTCCTACACTTAGTGCCATCTGAATAAAATATTTTTTGTTTTTGCATGAACGTAGAAAAAAATTGTATGCAACTCGTGCGAAAGGGTTTATTGAACCGACGTGTTGTCCAACTCGGCCAGGCACATGTTGTATGATTCATCATTCTACAGAATTTAATATCTCTAGAACAAACAAATCATCCATCCGAATATTTTGGAAGGTAAGTGTTCATTTTCTTTGAAGTTGGTCATGCAAAGATCCCCAAATAGCTGGAAATATTTCCACGTCTTTCTCCCGAATAACCAAGCCTGAAATTGCATGGAAAATAGTATTTCAGGATTATGAGATGATTTTTCCATTTGTGGAATTGTTGCGAAAAATTCAAAGGGAGTTTCGGAATATTATTGTATTTTGAGAATGGTTGTGGGGAACAATATTTTTCGGTATGCTTGTATTCACTTCCTAACGATAACTTATGTATCAACGAAAAATATCTAGAACCATTCAATTTTGGTGAAAAATCACTGTTTTCGTACTCAGAACTAATGTAATTCCATAAAATCACTTATAAAAACAACAAAATATTGGACTTAATACTACTATCAGAAATAAATTACCCCAGTATTTTCCGACAATCCACTGATTCATTGGTACCCGAAGACCTGCATCTCCTCTCCCTTGATAAAATTTCACCTACAACGAAACCAACGAATACTTCGGAGGCCCATTATGATGATATAAAGAAGAACTGTCAATCATAGACTGGGACACAATACTTCAGAATTCACATGTTGCTTTCTTTCACAGAGAATTGAACAGGGTCTTAGAAAAACTGTGAAACAAGTTATCAAAAAATTCCCAAATTATTTCAGAAGAGAAACTATCGGAGTGATAAACACAAACTTTTCAACATAAAAATTCAAAATATATGACAATCAGAAGGACTATAAACATTATCTGCGGTAGGAAGATAGTCCAAGGAAATCATTCAACTATAATGATCATATAACAAGCAATGAGTCTGAAATTACTGACAACAAAAAAGGTTCAGGAAATATATATAATAAAAAAAAAGGTTCAGGAAATATATATAATAGAAAAGATAATCTCAGATTGCCATACCTAATAAGATATACCATAATGGCAACTTTGCCGATAATGGTAATGATATATGCAACTTTCTCGCGGATTTTTCTGAAACTGTCTCCAAAAATCTAGAAATATATTTTGAAAATTTCCAAAGTATCCTAAAGATAATTTTTATCTCAATTGATCAAGTTAATGAACTAATGAGTTCCTTGGATATTAAAAAACTTTTAACGAAAAATTAAACCGACGAAATACGGAACTGAAAAGAAAAAATTAAATAAACCTTCTGAGTCTCGATAACTGAGTCCGAGACTGATTTGAGTAAGTCGGCGCCAAACAAACAAGCAAATGAATTAGGTAAGGCGTAAATGATGGCATCGAGTTGCGCGGTGACATTCTGATAACTCATTGAAGTGATTTAATGATCTTCGTCGATTGTTCGCTTGGCGCCGACTCAAAATTAGTTACTTACATCAGTTTAGGAGCTAGATATCGAGACTAAGAAGGTTTATTTTATTTTTTACTTTTCAGTTCCGTATTTCGTCGGCTTGATTTTTTGTTAAAAAGTTCATATTTTCCAATTTTTTGTGGCTGAAATCTACTAATTACTACCTAATTGTTTCTTGATTACTTCCAAAATACTTACTCACCCACCTTACTTCAACTATTACCAGTTAAATAATATGATTATCTACTTTTACTATTTATTGTAATAAAAATTATTTTTGTTGTTCTGGTTAGTTTATTGCATTACTCTGTATATCATTCCATCCTCTCATAAAATATAATGATTGTGACGGATGCAGGAGAACAAAAAATAATGAAGTAGCGATCTGTCATTGTCAACTACATATTGTGCCAATGTTCACAAGTAAAAATCAGTTCTCCCCTACTTCTTACCTGTGAGGGTGGATAATTCCATTCGAAATCCAAATATGATCAACCACCCTATCTTATTAAAAAAGAAATCATCCAAATCGAAAAACCCAGTACAAAGTTATGCCTGATAAAATCGGTTAACGGACCAGAATTCAGAGGGTGAGTGATCAATATCCTTTATTTTGCTACCCTTAGGGGTGGATTTCATCTTTCAAATTCAAATAAGACCAACTTCGAAGTACACACTACCCATTGAATTATCAGAATCGGACGTGTCAGTGAAGAGTAATGCTTGGTCATACATAGAAAAAAATATACGCTTCGACTAGAGAACCTCCTATTTTTTGGTTTCGTCGGTTAAAAATGTACTGGACCTCACAACATCCTACTATCATTAATTAAAAAAAACTGTAACCAAAAATTTTTGAGCGATAAAACCCTGGCCCCTGGCACTCATGATATTACCCTCGAATATAACATGTCCAATGATTTTTCTTCATGGAATTGAAATATTTCAACGAATAGTGTGAATAGTACGCATTTCGTGTATTTAGTTATACAAATAACTCGGAAGTGAATACTGCAAAAATACACATTACTTTCTACATTCCACGACCATTTCTACTGTCTATCAGAATTCATAAAGAATATGAAAATTTTCTCTAATGACTATTCGACTTCATTCAATTCAATCAAATTATATTTAAAATTTTTTCCTTTAATATAACTTTCCTGGAGGTATGAGAATTAGTGCTTCTGACTTCAAGAGCATGCCGGATTACATCACATCTTGACAACAAAAATCCAATAGAATTCCACGAACACATCCACCGACAATTTTCTGCTGATATCTCTATTTGTTCGGAGCCCATTGTCACGGAGTGTGGATTGTTCGTATCCTTGAAGGAAAATATCTGCTGAAAATAAAAATCATCGGAACGGAGCTGATGTTCCAAATTTCATTGTTGCTTCTACCAAAGATTGAACTTTTTTCGGTGTCACACGAAATTGCTGGACAAGATTCCTTCCGAAATGTATGAAATACTGGCATTCTTTTTATCATAAAGACGGTCTAACAAAGTTGTAAAACAAAATGAATTCATTTACCGCAACCCAAATAATGGCAAAATCTCACTCACCCAATAATCACAAAATATTGGAATGAGGATGAGAATGTTCGAGGACAAGACGTCTAAGGAACTCGATAGCGTGGCCATCGGAAAAGTAGGTTTCAGAATGTATCTATTCATTCCAGAATTGCCATCAATGAATTATATGGGACACTGGAATCTATTTTAATTTGATAACACAAAGTGCATTTCTAGATTGTGTTGATCCCAAACTCTATAATCAAAAGTTGTAGAAGAATTCGAATCCATCTGAATGCTTCCCGATATTTCCACGTTATCTAACTAGAATCAAAAGGAAAAAATATAACAAAACTGCTATCTTTAAGGACCGATTTAACTTCAGGATTCTATGAAGATGCAGAAGTTCAACAAAGCACACGAGGAAATAGACAGTACTGACTTGGGTTTCAATCTCAATATCACTTCCAATAATAATAACTCAAAATCATACAATTCTGCTGAATTAAACTTCTCTGAATTTTGTTTTATTGAATTGTAAATAATCGTGATGATAGTACTGAATATAATGTGAAACGAATTTTTTCATTTGAGTTCTATTAACACTTACATTCTCCATAAATTAAAATTAAATAACCATCCTCCTCGAATATCTATTTGAATATACATACTGTAGACTAGGCCAGACATTTGTCACTTTGATTTTTTTGTAAAAAAGGCACTTTATGTTTTTCTTGCGATAGCAAATGAACATTTTCGAAAGCTCGACTTGAAAACGGAGAATTTAATTGATCATTCCGGACTGTAACCCAAATTATTTCTACACAATATAAATATATATATTGTGTCGTGGATTGGCCTATGCTGACATCTATTGGTGACCTATTTGTGCACGGAATTTTGTGTCTTTAAAATTCCACGATAACAGGTCTAAGCTTCACCGCACAGATTATAGGTGTCACAATCTATAATTTAATGCTTTTCACATTTTTGTACTTGCCAATAGGTATTAGCACTACGAGATATCTGATACGAATTTGAAAGAGACCACAAGCCGTCCTGATGATTGGGAAACCATGAAACAGGCTGTAGGCGGATGGTGGGCTATCTTGGATTCGTAACAGATTTTTCTTATTCTCGTTATTTGTTTTGCGTTACTCAGAACGCACTGGGAGTGGATTGGCCTATGCTGACATCTGTTGGTGACCTATTAATGTGCACGAAATTTCGTGTCACTAAAATTCCACGATAACAGGTCTAAGCTTCACCGCAGAGATTATGGGTGTCACTATCTATAATTTGATGCTTTTCATACATATATATATATATATATATAAATATATATATATATATATATATATATTATATATTTATATATTTATATTGTTATGTGAGGAAGTGTTTATAAAATAATGAAACCGATAATTCATTATTATTATTAGGTATTCAAGTTATCGTGGTTCATGCTATGTTTGTTTTACAATTTTTCTATACCTTCTACTGTTCTAGAATCGTTTACCATGTTCTAGTCAACGAATATGTGTCAATAAGGTCAGTACTGAAGTATCTCTATTATCATGAGTATGTTACCAAAAATACAGTCAATTTGCACATACAATAAAAATAATATGGAAATTTAAATTCATGAAAAAACTTTGGATCTCAATTAGATGAAATGGTATTCAAGTTGGAACATCCTGTGTGGTAAATCATATCAGAAAAAAACCCAATAGCGAGATGTCAAAAATAATGTGAGGCAAATAATAAAATATAAAAATTATGAAAACAGGAAAAAAAAATTTTAACCAAATTTAAGGCCAATTTTTGAATAAAATCATTAGAATAAGTTAGAATAACAGGAAGTCAAACAGAAAGTGGGAATAAACTTAAAAATTTGTGAAAAGAAACAAAATGTGTGGGTTGCCAAGAAGAAATGTAACAAGCTTGGGGAGATGGAAAATTGATGCAAAAAACGAAACCAGGTACCATATTGGAAGAAAAATTAGAATAAAACTCAAGAAAAAACAAGCAAAACTATCTTCAAACGTTATACAACGAATTCAGATACGAATGGGAAAATGAACAAACAAGAAAAAACCACTCACCTTATTAAGATAACAAAAGTCCAGTCCATGCCATTGCCAGTAACAAAAAGGGGACTTTCTGCAGTATGGCTGTACTTTTCCAGTAAGCTCGAACACTTCTAGTAGTCAAGACCACGAAGGAAGAATAGCAGGTATTTCAAAACCAGAACTAAATAAAGTGCAACATATCGGGTCCAGACACTTATATTGGTTATTTGATCACTTGTGTCTTTTCATTTGAATATTTTATGGTTTTTTCTATTCTCACAGACTGTTCATAACATTGAAACGTTCATTTATCAAGTATTTATCACACATAGACCCGTTCTACCATTTCACATCACTTTTCTGAGTTAGATAACTTAGATTTTTGTTTATTTTTTATTTTCACTTTTGAGTGTGATTTTGAGATGGTTTTAAATTTTTTTTTGCGATTTTGATATTTTCATTTCTCAATACATTCATAAAATACCTTGTAGAGACTGTTCTAAAACATATTTCGGTCAAACATCAAGAAACCTTAGCGGTCGTATCATATCCCATGAGAGCGACTGTAAACGTTATGTTAATTCATGTGCTCTTTCTCAACATGTGTATAAAAGAAATCATCGGATGGACTATGATAATACAGAAATTTTAGATAACGAGACCAATGAAAACAAAAGAATATTCCTAGATATGGTTCACATGAAAAATGATAAGGAATCAATGGATAAAAGAACTAATTTAAACAATCTTACGCGAATCTATACTCACTTGCTAGAAATGGATAGAAGAAAAGATATATCACCATGTGATCAACATTTTTCGCCTTTATTCTGAATTTATTACAAAAGAAGTTGTAATTGTCAATTTTTTTCATCTTTCTTGAATTTCTGTTCATTTAATGTGCTAATTTCACATCAATCTCACCTTAGTAAATAGACAAACAATATATCTTTTCATGATGGAATCCATAACATTGTAGTCGTCCTCAGGAAAGCAATAAGGATTGCCGAAAGCTTGACGGATACCAAAGATTTCCTAATCCTATATATATGTATATATATATACAGGGTGAGTCAGAATGAGACCGACAAACTCCCACTACAAAGTTATGCCTGATAGAATCGGTTAACGGACCAGAATTCAGAGGGTGAGTGATCAATATCCTTTATTTTGCTACCTCCAGGGGTAGATTTCATCTTTCAAATTCGGATCGGACTAACTTCGAAGTACACCCTATCCACTGAAAACAGAATTATCAGAATCAGACGTCTCAGTAAAAAGTTATGCGTGATCATACATAAAAATAAAAAAAAAAAAAAAAAATATACGCGTCGACTAGAGAACCTCCTCCTCTCTGGTTTCGTTGGTTAAAAATTACAATTCATTACAATTGAAATTTTGAATATTGAATCAACAGTTCTGAAATACCATTTTCGAATTTGTTTACTCGTTTGTAGTAGTTCCCCATCTAGTGGATTCCATTTATTGTTGGAATCACCGGCTGATATTTTGAAAGTGGAACGATATTCAAACGTGAGTTATGCGTCAGAACTCCAGTTAGCATGGATATCGAACTCGTGGTATTATCGTATATCAATTCGCTGCAGGAGAGAATAATCAACAGAGCTTCAACCTCATTGAATATGTTTTATCATAAGGAGCAATTTCATTGGGTTTTTGACAGTTGCGTGAAATTCCCATCGAAATTCCCCTTGTCCCCATATTCGCCACCTTTTCCAAAATGGAAATTGGGAAAGAATGGAATATTATTTCAATTGGCAATAATGTTGATTCTATAAATTATCAGCCGCTGTAGGAGAATATGAAACACGACGAAGAGATTTCGTAGCTGCAAAACTCAGATATCCTCTGTCGATTGGCACTTCACGGCCCTCATTCTCAAAAGCAATTTCATTAGTGGGGGATTAAAAGATCCACCGGTGTAAATTTGATGAGCATCCTACCGCTAGCAGTCTTCCATCGAACGGATTCTTTGAAAGGACTACAACAGGTATTCTTCGACATTTTATGGTATTTGAACTTGTATGATGATGGATTCCTATTCGTTGATTTTGATCTAGTTTATGAAATAATAATAATAAATCGTCTTTATCCATCTCATGGAAGATACAAGTCACTATAACAAGTTTTAAATTGACAAAAATTCACAAAAATAATCAATAGTAGGAGATGATATGTCGCATTGTCAGTCAATGCAAAGTTCCTTTTGCAACTGAACCATAAATGTCATGGAAATTCGAAATTAGTATAAATCACGTTAAAATATGAGTAAATCACGTTCAACCCCTCCTCGCCACTCCACAGCCTCATTTCAGTCAAACAAACCAAACTACCCGAGTTCAAAAAAAAACTGAAACAAAAACTATTTGATGACTTCATACATTTTGGAACTATCTTCCACTCGATTTGTTAATTTCCCTAAATTTTTAGCTTAGTTACCATTTACCATAGTTGATAATTTGTTTTTGTATAAGTATATGTTTACGCTTTTATTTCCTTTTTTCCCTTTAAGGTTGAGTGTGAGGAATGCTTGTTTATACTCACATGTACGAGCAAGCGTTAACTCTGCCTTTTGGCTGTAGGATTACTGAATTGTAGGTAACAACCTAGATGCAACTTCTCTGAAGCCAATAAAATCATTTATTATTATTATTATTATTTGAGAAAGTGTATCGGATAATATTCAAGGAATCACTATGCGAGTGTGAATCATGTTATGTTTGTAGATTCTACGTGATGCAAAACAGAAAATATGCTCTAGAAGTATTGCTGACATTGAGGGATCATTGTAGTTACATAAATAGATAAAGATATGACCTAGGTACTTTCTAAGTCGCCCTGGTCTCAATCTCTTTTTCTTCGAATGTAAGCCTAAACGAATCTCTGGATCACAAAATGATAGTACTGACCAAATACAATATTTATAGCTTGAGCAGTTCCGGATATTTCACATACCGGGTGATTCTCTGAGGTGGCTCATCCCTATAACTTTTTTATTATTGAAGATAGAAAAACAGAAATTTGGGGGTTGTGTATTATAGTTCAATTCAATTTTTTTTCACATATTTACTTGCTTTGCCGTACTTTCGGAAATGACCCCATCTTTCGATTTTTGAATGGGATATCCTATATATTTTTACTTATTTAGATCGAGAATGACATTCTAAATCAAACAACACCTCACTTATTTTTCTATCTAGAATGCCATGGATTGCGTGAATTGCTTCATTCTTGATCAAGTAACATAGGAAAAAAATTTACTTTGGGGCTTATGACTTCACAGTCGTTTAAAAAATTATTTAACGGTCGCAAATATGAATTTTTCCAGTAAACTTGATTTTTTTAAATGAAAAGGGGGTGGCTCGTCGGCTTTTTTGTGAAAGATCATTTTCTTACGAATAATTTGATAACACACACTTTCACTTCATTTTCACAATTTTTCTGAATAATTGCAAGGAGCGATCATACCTAATAACAAATAATACGTATTCGTTATACTTATGCACCAAGTCCTGTTATTCTAGTTATCGTTGACAAACAATTGAAGCTGTTGGTAGGACTACCCAAACAAATAGGCTAATGAATATGCTGTCACTTTCAAAAATTTATTTGTTGCATAGTATATAATTTGATATGGAAAATTATACTAGAAACGTGAAAATTGACATGTTGCTAATTTACGGAGGAACAAGAAAGAATGTAAGTGATGCAGCTCGAATTTATGCTCAGAGGTTCCATAATCGTCGCCATTCCACTCGGCATTATTTTCCAAAACTGGCAGAGAAAATGCGAGATGAACTAGGAGAAAATGCCAATAACTTCATCATCAGTGATAAAGAAGAAGTAGACGTGTTGGCCTATATTGAAGTGAATTGTACAGCGTCGATTCAATTTCAATTTAAATTTCAATTTTATTGCCATTCTAGTTACAAAATTTACAAGTTATACAAAAATTCATGTTACAAAATTTACAAAATACATGAATTTCGATTGCTGGTTTATAGCAGCATCTGGTTCAGGGTCGGAAATTGCCTGGGCAAATATGCCTGTATTGCTTTTCCAACCCTTTACATATGCTTACGAATTTGCAATTACATGTGTAGTAAGGGCGAGCGTATGATACAAATATTAAATAAAATGAAGGTTCATTGTAGCAATGAGGAAGAACCGACGGAACCACATTGGTTTGGCAATCAGTTTATGCGTCTCAGATACATCATGGAGTCAATAGATTAACTATTCCTTTCTCTAGTTTTGACTCTAACAAAATTTCTCATGGTTTTCTATTATGAATTTTTTCACTAACTTTTTGAAGATCTTGTGGTTTTTTATATCTCTAAGGCCAGCTGGGATAAGATTGAAGAATTTTGGACCAAAATACATAAATGATCTTTGGGTTACAGATTTTTTGAATGAGTGAACTTGAATGTTTTTGTTTAGAGTCGATCTGGCATCCTGTTTTTTTACCGTATATTTCTTATTTTTTGAAGATCTTGTGGTTTTTTATTTGTAAATAAATAGTGTTTTTATATTAAGCAGGTCAGTATCTTTATAGAGTAGGTGGGTAGAGAATAGTCTGTCTTTTTTTAGTATAATCTTAATTAATATATTTTGAGCTGTCTGTAATACATGTAGTGTGGTAATGAAAGCGCCTCCCCATGCGACTATGCAGTATCTGACAATTGATTCAGCAAGACTATTGTACAAGATAATCAAATTTTTTCTCGAAAGGATGTCTCGTAGAATGTAAAATTATGAGATAATGCTCTTATTCTTCTTGTCACATGAGATATGTGTTCAGACCAGCGTATATGTTGGGCTATTATACCCTAAATATTTAATTGAAGTTGTCTAAGCTCGGGCAGCGACATGTCTCAAGATCACAGGTTAGGCGAGTGTTCTTTAAGACTAAATCGGGTGTGTTGATCAATTATTGTTGGGGAGAAGGTTATATACTTGGTTTTTTAGATATTCAATCTTAGTGAGTTGTGGTTCAACCATAGTAATATTTTTTCAGACCCGACTCAGCTTTGCAATTAACATCTTCCCAATCCCTACCTGTGAAGACTAGAGCTGTGTCATCTGCATAACATATCAGATGTCCCATAAATTCACTTATATGAGAAATACTATTTATGTATACAAGGAACAGTATCGGACCTAACACTGTTCCTTGTGGTACTCCTATTTCAACCTTCGATTCTGAGCTAAGTTCCTTTCCGATTTTCACTACTTGGTATCTCTCAGATAAGTAATTCTTTAAGAGATTAAGGGCTGTGCCACGTATGCCATATTTTATAAGTTTATCAAGCAGTTTGTTGTGAGAGACCGTATCGAATGCCTTAGCGAGATCAAGAAAAATCGCAAGGCATTTCGTTGAGTCATCCATGGCTTTTACTGTATGTTCCAGGAAATCAATAACTGCGTTTTCTGTGATCGTTTTTTTCATGAAACCATACTGTCTCTCATTTATGATATTGTGGATATCAAAAAATCCAAGCATTCTACTTTTCAGAGCCTGTTTGAACAATTGAGCAAAGTTATTTATAACTGATATCGGTCTATAATTCGTTAACTGACTGGAATCGCCAGCTTTGAAAATTGGAGTGACAATAGATTGTTTCCACTGATTTGGGATTTCCCCAAATGCAAAACATAAGTTGATAATATGAACCAGAGGTTGAATTATATGTACATGAATATTTTTTATTGTTACTGAACTAATTTTGTCAGGTCCAGGAGAGCAATGGTTTTTTAGATTAGATATGAGGATTGTAATCTCATTAGATGTGGTTGGATTTAAAAAAATTGATGAATTGTTTGGAGTTTCATTCAAAAAGTGTTCAGGTATGTTAGTTTCCTCTATATTTTCTGCCATTTTCAATCCTAAATTAATAAAGAATTCATTGAAAGTATCTACTTTTTTTTTATTGTCAGTTATTGGCTCAGTTTTTTCATTCCTAATTCTGATGTCTTCTATATTTTTAGTAGATTTTTTTCCTGATATGTCGTTAATTATTTTCCAAATTTTTTATAATTTCCCCTTGCATACTTTATTTTACTTTGATAGTAGTCGATTTTTGTTTTTTTGATTAGACAATTTAGTTTATTTCTGTACTCTCTATACTGATTTTCTAGTTGAATATTGTGATTTTTTAGCAGCTTCTTTTTAAGTTTGTCTCTTTCATTAATAGAGGTAATCAGACCCGATGTAATCCATGGTTTTATTTTATTATATATTTTTTGGTTGAAAAATGTTTGTGGTAGTCGTGTTACTTATGTAGTTATTCAGTTTATCTATAAAGAGATTGTATGATTCTTGCACTTGTTCACTTGATAATACCTCCCTCCAATTTTCTTTACTCAAAAATTCATTCAATTTTTTATAATAAATTTTTTTCATTATTTGGTCTCTTTCAGCATTGGACGAATGACTTCCATGGTCGGAAAGTGAGATTGAAATGATTGGCGTGGAATGATCTGTTATGTCAGTATTAATGATGTAAGGGTCGATTTGGATTTTATTTTCTAAGCATTTTTCTTTTCTTATAAAGATATGATCAATAGCAGATTCAGAATTCTGTGTGACTCTAGTTGGTTTGTTAATATATGATATGAAACCCTTCAAGTTCAAAACATTAAAATATCTTTGTACAGGTTGTTCCGTTTGAAGTAAGTTAATATTTATATCTCCCGCGTATATTTCTAAATTTTGCTTTTTCAAGTTTTCCAAATATATTTCTAGATCAGTTATGTAACTTTGAACATTTGTTGCCGGTGACCTGTAGAAAGCTGTTATACCTATTGTATTGTGTGAATGTAAGAGTTTATTTGTGAAAGTTATCCTGAGAAATTTGGTTTCGTTTATTGGTGATATTTCGACAATAGCAGAAAGGCTACTTTTTGTATATACAACTACTCCATCACATTTATTGACTGTTGATTCATTATAATGTATATTATAGTTTGGAATAGAAAAATCACTAACATTTTCAATCTTTCTTGTTTTCGATAGAATGATTACGTCTAGGAGATCTTCTGCCATTTGGATATGTATTAGTAATTCATTGTAATGTTTCTGTAGACTTCGTATATTGAAGTGGGCGATACCGATACCTCTTTTGCTTCCGCCGGTTCTACCTTGTACATATTGTTGAAAATTATGTAGTATTTTTGTGTCAATTTGTATGTTTTCATCTAGTACATCCAAAAGATCTAACATATAAGTATAACTGATTAGGGCACTGAGATACCCTTAACGATTAAGTTATTTTATGATACGGTGTAAAATAAAAATTTTGAAACGAATTTTGAAATGAAATGAAATGAATGAGTGTAATTAATAATGAAAACAGTAATAGTAATGATAATAGTTATAATGAAATACAAATTTAAAGTTTGAGATTAAAGAAAAAAAGGAAATAAAAAAAATAATTTTTAAAATTTAGGTGTCTTCTTTTGCCAATAATGCGTATATAGTCTGTTTTGTTTTTTATAATGGACACTTGATTATTTGCTTGAAGATAAATTCTCCCATTTCCAGTCCATACGTTTTTTAATCCAAATTTTTCGATACATTTATTCAGCATTTGAACCCTCATAGTAGTGAGATCTTCTCTTATTACAACACCTGTTCCCTTGAGTAATTTTTTTCTTGAATAAATTCCTTCTTTCGCGTCGAGATTTTTCAGTTTGAGGAAGATTCCTCTATTTTTTGTATCACTTCGTTTACCAACTCGGTAGCACAGTTCGATTTCTTCGTTTCTTAAATTCACCAAATTGTTTCTGAGTTCGATATAAATTATTCGTCCGTCTGGAGAATTCTTCACGAATATAATTATCGACCATTCAAGTACCAACTACACCAACATCTTTAGGATAACGACCACAACCAAAGATTAACTTATTGCGACTGGTTTTCCACTAAATACAGAGAAGGTGTACGTTTCTCATTTAAAATTATTTAGTCAGATGAAACTCGATACACCAACTTGGGTCTGTTCAATCGGAATAATAAGAGGTACTGGTGTCAAACAAATTTACATCTGATGCAAGAAGGAAATTTCCAAGAGCGATTTGGTTTCAATTGATAGATGGGTATTATCGAAGAAAAACTTTTGGGGCCAATAATTTTCGACGGACAACTCACTGCGGAAAGATATCTACAGTTTCTTAGAAATCAAATTACGATTTCATTGAAAATTTGCCACTGGCTTACCTGATATCTATTTTCAACGAGATGGAGCGCCACCTAACAATTCTCAAGTCGTAAGAGAACATCTGAATGACACCTTCCCGGAAAAGTGGATTGGCACTCATGGACCTATTCAGTGGCCTGCGAGGTACATTTTTAGGATGTCATATTTTATCATAATATATCATTTCTTTTTCATATTCCAGATCAGCAATAGAACAATAAAAAATCAGGTATATAACACAGCATCAGCTACTCGTGAAGAACTGGAGTATAAAGTGAGGATGGCATTCCAGAACATCACTGCGGAACAGCTTATCAATGTGGTGAACGCAACAATTGAAAAAGTTGAACTTTGCCGTGATCAAGGAGAAAGTCATTCTGAAAATTTGGAACCTCAATGGACTAATTTGCGACTTTTCAAAAAATTCTTAAAACGACTGTGAAGTCATAAGCCTCAAAATGGTATTTTCCCCATGTTACTTGATCAAAAATGAAGCGATTTACATGATCCATGGCATTCTAGATCGAAAAATAAAAATTTGAATTAAAATGACTTTATTCATCAAATATTGACAAGTGAGGTGTTGTTGGATTTGGAATGTCATTCTCGATCGAAATAAGTAAAAACATATAGGATGTCCCATTTATAAATCGAAAGTTGGGGTCATTTCCGGTCAAACCAGAAGTACGGCAAGGAAAGTAAATATCTCAAAAAAATTTAAATTGAACTATAATACACAACCTCCAAATTTGGTTTTTCTATCTTCAATAATGAAGGGGTGAGCCACCCGGTATACATTGCGTCCATAAAGTATCGCATACATTCATTATTAGCTAAATCAACAATATAATTGAATATTCCCGTTTTTTTGTATTTTCTATTTTTTTAATAATAATTTGATATACAAGGTGACGTACCTTTGATATACAGGGTGAGGTACCTTCGTCAACACTTTTTTTTTTTCAAATGGAATACCCCTTCTCCAATTTCCGGAGTAACCTTGCTGAGCTGATTCCAAAAATGTATCACAAGTTGCGTCAAATTGGTACAGGGTGGTGAACAATACCAAAATCACAAGTTATTTTGGAGAAAATTTAGCGATTTTTGTATGATGAGTTCACATCCCAAATTCGACAGGCCCAGCACCTCTCCACCCCATTGAAAATGACGGACCAAATTTATATTGTTCAAAGGCAAAACATAAGATTTCTCCATTGTCAGTAGTAAACTCTCAGATTTTTTCGGGCCCGTTTTATCGACATATTTTCAACGTAGCAGCAGGTGAACGCCAAGTTTTAGACGACTGCAATTGTCACTTCATTTCATCGTAGTGAACTTTTGTTTTTTATTACCCTCAGTCGTGAACTTTCAATATTTTTCACCTTCTTTTTTATAACAGTTCAGTATCCCTCCAACCAACACTTCACCCCAGAAAAAATGGATGGCGGGCATGTCTGTAGTGCTGTCCGTATTCAATGTGCGTAAACTTATGATACGTTTCAGAAGTGACACGGGCTCTTGGTCAACTTCCAGATCGCTGGATAGGAAAAAGAGGTACAGTGAAATGGCTCGCTAGATCTCCTGATCTTAGCCCATTAGACTTTTTTTCATGAAGTCATTCAAAATCTACGGTCTATACTAACAGACCTAGCAATATACGTTACCTAAAGAACTGAATCAGGCAAGAAATGCAGAACATAACACCTGCTGTGCTACAAAATGTCAGAGACGAAGTAAATGCTCGAGTAGGACATTGTCCAGCAGTCAATGGGGAATAATTCAAACATTCATTGTGATTTTCCTTCTGTTTGTTTTTAGTAGTGTATCCAGTAGCTGCAAAACTACGAATTTCATTCAATAATTTGTATAACATTCATTCTTCATTTGTTATTTTGTAAAAATACAGTAACGTTTTACCTTCTGATAAAAAAAATTGAAAACTTTTGTATTGCTATCCACCCTGTACCAATTCGACGCAACTTGTGAGACATTTTTGGAATCAGCTCAGCAAGGTTACTCCGAAAATAAAGAAAAATGGGGTGTGAATTAAAATAAAAAATCGATCTGTTTTGGGAATATTTAATAATATTGTTTATTTAGCTGATAATGATTTATGCCTTACTTTCTGGACGCACTGTATAGAAGAAATCATTATTGCAATGGCACTGTTAGAAATATTCGAAAATTTATATAGAGATTGCATTTTTTATTCGAACACCCTATAGATGAAAACAAAATTTATTCCGAAAAGTCAAATTGTACAAAAATATTGTCAAATAGGAACTATTTCTATTATAGGAAATACCATTAATTCAAGAGATTTGCTTAAAAACTATAGAGGCAATCGTAAGTTATTAAAGTTTTGTTAATTATTGTGTTGTAATTTTATATATTTTCAGGAATTTTAGTATTTCAATAAACTACCAATTAAATACTAGTCAAACTAGTGAAACACAAGGTTTATTATTGCATACTACAAGTTGGTCTCTGAAACTGTATTTAGGCATCACATAATCTCAACAGGCACTTTGTGCTGGTATCGTATTCGTACATATTAGAAACCAGGATTTGAAATTTCGACACATTGTTTATTGTTGATCAGTGTTGAATGTTATTCCAAAATGTCTCGTTGCCTTCAACAATCCTTCTCAAATCGTTAGATGTTATCAATGGTATCAACTTCCCCGCATATCAAAAGGCTCTCAACTCTCTTCTTGAAAATAAGTTTTTCGTATCTTGCGATATCCGAATGCCTTTTATCCGTGAATGCTATCAGTTTTCTACAAATAATATCATTTTATTCTCAGGGTATTCAACTTCTACTTATCCGGAATATTCTGTTTTAGTCCTTCTGTAAATTCAATTTGGAAATGTTTACTTTCCGTTGGTTGGTGAATATAATAATTCTCAAGCGATCCACATCAACTGTCTCTTCTCGAATTCATAGCAGGCACGGAGGAAATTTATATGGGCCAGACATTAATTAATACATTGAATATAACAAGGCTGCTAGACAATTCGTTCAGGTGGGATGAATCCAACGCCAAATTATTGTTCATTTTGATGACGGTTATTGCCCAATTTGCACGAATGAGTGAACCGAACTAGCAGATTTGCTTTGTGGTTTCGAATTGATAGAAGAACTCGATTTCATTGACATTGTATTGCTACTGTCGGGAAACTGATTGTTGGTTTAAAAAATGTGGAAAATGAGTTTTCCATTCTAGAAAACTGAGATATGATTGGAGTTGATTCGAGGATGTTTTCAAATCAGAATTATGGAACATATAATAGGATGAAATTCATAAACAGTGACACATGAGACTTGAGCACACAAATTTCAACTGTGACATTCTTTGAGTGTGTGGTAAGTAGATTATCATTCAAACTTTTTTTTCTCGTATCGTGAGGTATAATAGGCTTGTTCATATATATATATATTAAATATATATGTATATATATATATACAGTGTCACACATAAAGTTCGTAACATATGGAAGTTTTTTTTATTAATAGATATAATAAAAATTTGACTTCGCAGTTAATTCGTGCTTGAAAAATGAGTAGGAAACAGCCTCTTCCCTCTTGTCATGTGCTTCTCAGAACCTGTCAAATTTGACATTTTTTCCGAAAATCCTCAAAAAATCAGTTTTCCTTTGGAAATTTTCAAAAATGCCAAGGGGAAAAGTTGCTCAGTATCCAATTTTATCCTTTGCTCCAATTTGAATCTCTACTGTCACTTCACTTTTTTCATTTTTTTTATTTTTCGAATCTTTCGCTCTACCGATTCGAACGAAACATGATTCAAATTCCATAATTTTGATGAATACGAAACTTCAGTGTCATATCTTGCCCAGAAAATACCTACATTGGCCTCTTACCAGAAAGAAAAAAAATGCACCTCCAGAAATTCGTCTTTGTTGTTGCAAAGTTCATCCAGTTTTTTCCATTCATGAACGTTAATATGTCAGTAATCGAATAGATGAATTTCTCTTCATTCTTATTACTCTCGTTTTTTTTTAACGGATTTGTATCCCGTTAGGTGCAGATGAGTTCGAAATATTTTGGTATAGTTTACACCCAACAGTGTGACTGTTGGATGTAAACTGTTAGATGTAATTCTCTAGTAAATGATAACTTTCAGCAACGTTTTAAGAATTAATTTCATAAATCTCATATTCTTTATCTTCACCATTCGATGTGTAAGAAACATTAAACCAAATTCACACAAAACATCTAACATTCATTCATTTATCTCAATAATCTCATAAAAACCCGAAATCATCATTCAGTATGCCGTCCTTCCCGTTCTATACAAATTATAGTCCTTCCATTCACAGACTTTGTGGCGTTTTTGATAAATAGGGGATTTATGTTAGAACAACACTCCCGAATGGTATTCTCTAAATGTTCTTTGTTTGCAAATGGTCTGTGCTCATACACGTTTTGTTTCAGGTAATCCCATAAAAAAAAGTCCATTGGAGATAAGTCCAGTGATCTTGGTGGCCAATAATCTTTCCAATCTCGTTCTATCACTTTGTCCCTAAACATCTGACTGAGACACTATTTGACTTCCACCGTTTGGTGGATCTGTTCCCCGTCAAGCTGATACCACAAATTTCGTCTAACACTTAGAGGCAGATTATCCAAAACTCCAGACAATTGATTCATACAACTGATTCATAATGAAATTTGTGTACAAGTCTGCGTTCAAATTTTCTCTAAAAAAATATGGTCCAATTATTTGGTTATGTGATAAACCACACCACACATTTGTTTAATGGATATTGGATTTGGTTATGTGATAAACCACCAGCGACAATTTTAAAACCCAACTGTTCGAGTAAAAAGTTGCCTCGTCTGTCCATAAAATCCTGTAAAAAATGTGATATTATTGTCTTCTCACCTTGGAACCAAAATGAGAATCCTATTTTCAAGAGTTGTATGAACTTTGGCTTTGGAATGGAAATTATTTGCAAAATTATTCTCACAGTTTCTCTGGAACCCCTGTATTTTCAAACTAAATTAATATAATTTTTTCCCGTTTTCAACAACGCTCAAACAAACATTGAGTTATTCCTCTTCATTATACCCTTATTGGATAATGTGGTTTTTGAAATGATTGTCTACAGAGTCATTTTTTGTTTAATGTTTTCTATATCTTTTCCCACGGTACTAAAGTGAATATTTTTTCCTGGATGCCGGTGATTGAAAATACAAGCAACATCTCGATATGGCACATTATCACCACATGAAAGAACGATTTCCACTTTGTCTTGTGTGGATAACATTGTACATAAAACTCATTTGTGAATAATAAATGTCCGAAAATATATACACAAAACAACCCGATTTATTGAACGCAATAATTTGATATTAACCAAAACTAAAATTTTTTTTCAAAAGCCTACTAAGAAAAATTTCATTTCGCTTAGATCAATTATACTATTTTCTTTCCGAAATGTTGCATTAGTCTCGTATTGTTCAAAATCACGAAATTTTATATCAAGTTTAGTACAAATCGCTAGATCGAAAGTCTGTTGAATAGTTATGAAACTGTAGGTCATTGTTTAGTTTACAGAAAAGAAAGATATTTCGGGTTTTTTTTGTAACTGAATTACTGGTGGAAAAATAATCAAACTGGAAAAAAAATTATTAAAAAAGAAAACGAGGTAATAAGAATGAAGAGAAATTCATTTATCCGATTACTGACATATTAACGTCCATACATTGAAAATCCGAATCAGTTTCACAATGAAATGAAAAAACTTTATGAATTTCGCAACAACAAAGCCGAATTTCTGGAGGTGCATTTTTTTCGGCTGGTAACAGGCCAAGTGGGTATTTTCTGGGCACGATATGACATTGAAGTCTCGTATTCATTAAAATTATGAAATTTGAATCTCGTTTCGTTCGTAAAAAGTCCAAATTCGGAGCGAAGGTATGAAATTGAAAACTGAGCAACTTTTTTCTTTGGCATTTTTCGAAATTTCCAAAAAAAAACTGATATTTTGAGAATTTAAAAAAATAAAGTCAAATTTGACAGGTTTAGAGTAGCACATGACAAAAGGAAAGAGGCTGTTTCTTCCCAACCGAACATTTTGTTGGGAATGTGGAAAAAAACCTGAAAACTTGAGCCCTTAATATTAACATTAAGTACTTTCGCAGAACGTAGAAAGATTTCCCATTTGAAATACACGTAAAATTTGTTTCTTTTTCAAGATCCAAAACTCAGCGGCAGTTTATGCTATCATATCGTACCAAAGCGCGATTCACTCAGGATTACATGCTCTACAGAACTGCCTATCGCGACCTAGCTGTAATCTGCTCTTGTAAGATTGTACGGGTCACTAAATCTGATTTTTTGTAGTAAAGATTTTGATTATTTTTATAAAGACTGATTTATGGAAAATGTGAAAAAAACTTATAGTGAATTATTCTGACAATAAAGCTATAAACCGAATGATTTTTCTCGAGATAGAAAGCGTTAACTTTGTCGTAATATGAAATTTTTGAGAATTATGAAATCAAACTTTTCATATTACGACAAAGTTAACGCTTTATATCTCGAGAAATATCAATCTTAGAGATTTGGTTTATTGAACTTTCATTGTAGTGAATTAAATTCCTCACAAGTCTGTCATTTGCATTTTTCCATGAATCCAGTCATTCATGAAGTAACGTCAAAAAAATCGAAACAGTCTATAAGAAAAAAAAGTGGGAAAATTGTAGGAAATTTAGGTATCAAAACCAAACAAACCAAGTTAGAAAAAAACTTTAATTTAGGCCGAAAATTCGGGGTGTTTAATGAATATTTTCGAAGTTGGTAAAACTTGGGAATAAAAATTAAAAAAAGTAAAAAAACACCCCCAATCCCAATAAATTTCTCAAAATTATAAAGATGCAATTATAATATGTTCTTTTTTCAGTGATGAGGAAGGCTTGATTTATTTGTTGATCTTTTGGGCCCTCGATAGGTCCATGGTTTTTTTAAAAAAATTGAAAGGGGGATTGAAAAACGAAATTTTAAATTTTTCCAAAAAATGAACAAAATTTGAATTGAAAGTTTAGCTGAAAAAAATAACTTTTTTCAGGAATTTCTTGGTTTTAAATATATTTTAAGAATTCCCCAAAAAAGGGTAACCATAATATCCTCCATATAGAGAAACCCGGGAAATTTGGGGGTCAATTGGGAAACAGGAAACGACTTAATAAAAATTTAAGGTTTATGAATTTGATTTAAGGAAAAAAAAAAAGATTTTACATTTAAAATGAACTTCCCCCTTTTTCCCCATTCGGGAGAACCGATTTTACAGAAATATGCGGGTTTTTGAATTAACTTTTATTTTTTCCTTAAAGGGACTAATTAAAAAAAAAGGGTTTGAAAAAAATTGTGGCTTAATAGATTTTGGAAATAAAATGTATAGGTTTTAAACACCTTTAAACTTGACTAGCATTAGTGAAATAATTCAAAACATTATGGGTGGGAACCTTTTGAAGGTTTCCCCCTAAACCCTAGAAACTTAAAAATGGTTCTCAAGATTGATTTAGAAAAAAAACTTATATGGAAATTATTTTTTCCGAATCTTTTATTCAATGGGAACTTTTTTTAAAAGGAAAAACCTTTTAAAAGAAAATTTTGTAAGGGGAAAAACCATAAAATTCCAAAATTTTTAAAAAATTGTTTAAAAAAAAATCCATTGGTCAAAAAATGCCCTCCTTGCCCCTCGATTGCTCAATACCCCAGATACCGAAAATATCAACTCCAAGCCCAAAAAAGCGAAATTGGATCTCAACCGAGCAAAAAATTTTATAATTTAATTTTTTGAACTGATATACTCACCATTAACGGATCTTTTAAATATAGTTTACTTTTTTTTTTGTCATAAGTTTAGCACATTTTTTTTTTTTCTTACATTATATACACATTTATTTTCCTTACCAACCACTATGTTGAAACTATGGAACAAAAAAAATGGTTACCATAAAAAAGTTTTTAATGAATTTAAAAAAGTTTCACCTTATTCACTTTTTTTTTGAAAATTTTCAACACTTCCATGCAAATTGTAAGCACGTTATTTTTTATTTTTTTGATCTTCCAGTTGTATCCTCCTAAGGAATAATTATTTTAAAATTTTTATTTGTATCGCGGAGGGGAAGGCTTTCCAGCCCTTTATAAAAATCAGGTTCGGGGATTCTTTTTTAAGTGGGGACGTTATTCAGATCACAAACCAAATACTTTGTGTTTTTTGTTTTCATTGTGATAATAGGTTCCCCCTTTTGTTGAAAATTTTAATTAAATGTAGCGAATTACAAAAAATGATTTAACTTTTTTTTATAGATAACAGTCGCAGATGCGTGAAAATTACAGAAGACAAAGAAATTCATTAATTAAACTAAAAAATTCATTGCATATGTTAGAATCCACCAGAGGGTCACTTCAAAAAAAATTTTTGGGGCGAAAAATGGCTTGATCCCTGAAAAAATATCTCCCTGTAGATTCTTACAATCACTTGGCATACTGGCTGATGTAATCCCAAAAACGTAACCTTTGCTTCCAAATGTGATCTCAATATCGCAAAAACTGAAAGAGTTATGAAGAAAAAAATAAAGAAATCTTGAAATTTCAGCACTCTGAAGATCGGTAACGAAGCGTTTGCGAAAACATGTTTATGGAAAAAAAAGTCTTATTTTGACCTCAAAAATACGCCTCTGGAATCTTGGTACTGAATTTCGAAACACACTGTATGGTTTCCAGAGTCTGGTGAACTTATCACTACCAACTAATTCATTTGCAGGTGTTAATATTGGTTTCTTTGAAATAATTTTTATGATAAATTTTTGTGTTATCAATAATGGTTTCAATAAAGTTGTATACGCACAGCCCCAGGCAATAATGGCATAGCTAAGTATAGTGTAGCAGTATATGAAAGTCCTAGTAGTTTTATAGTTACAATTCGTGTTGGCTGGTGTAACTCTCAAATGGTTGATTTGTTAAAAAAATATGAATTTCCATCTTGAATTATGATCAATGTGTAATCCTAAATATATTTTACCACTTTTTGATCTATTATAGCCGAACATCTACAGCTATCATTATTATTTTAGCATTGCCCTGTGTGTATTTTTAATTCAACATCTTGAAGTGTATCAATGTTATTCGGAGAAAAACCAGATTAATGGTTTTTCGATAAATTATGAGTGAATAAGTTACTATTCAGCCACAATTCCAACTCCTTGAGCACCAGCTACCAGTTATTTTCCTCAACTGAAACTATTGTATCATCTGCATAACAGATAACTTCACTTCGTTCCAAGATGTTGGTGATATCATTTACATAAATTGAGAATAGGACCGTGCCAAGTACCATCCCCTTTGGCACACCTAGCTCCAACAATCGCAAATAATTAACCTGTATGAACTATATTTGATGAATACAGTGCTTCTCAAAAGTCCCCTCCTTCCCTCTTATTTTTAGAACGATTATACATAAACAAGTGAAATTTGGAAACTGAAAATTAAAGGTTGTTAACTTCCCCTTCCAGTGATGATAGATGACGAAATCGTCAAAGATGACGTCACAAGGCCATTGTGACCAATAACTTTGAATGGAACCCTACGGCAAGCAACACCTCTTTTAGAAGGTATCGAAAAAACCTATTCAATGATACTAATTTTGTTAATTCAAGCTCCGCCTCTGGATAGTTGTCAAATAAGCTGACGTTCTTGTTAGTCTCCCTAATTCGACGTTTTTTTGATTGTCCAAGTTTATGTACATTTAATAATTTGTGTATTGTTGATCGAACGTTTAACTGTTTTAGCAGCTTTTGGTACTTTCTATATTTTTGTACATTTTAATGATTTGTTAAACTGTTGTGAGCCGAACGTTTGAGTGCTTCAAGAAGCGAAATGGTATAAGCAACTATCATGTAATGGCTATCAATACACTCGCACGCCTCATGTTCTGATAGCTATCATTACATGATGTTTTTCGCATAGACAACGTTTTGCTTATAGCAAGCACCGCAGGGATATACTCCACTTATTTTGTAACATTGCACCCTCTGATGAAAAATCCTTAGATAACGATTATATTCATGGAGTATGCACCTGAAAAAATCGATTATAGGAATTTTGAACTCACTTAAAAAATTATGCCGATGAATTAGTGTATCCAAAGTGGAAAGCTCACGCATTTAGATACAAGGGGTACCCGCAAATGCATAAATGATTCAAATTTGTTTTCGTATAATATCAAATCAACTTCATTCAAATATGAAAAAGAAAAATGCATTCATACCCGTCGATGACAGAATATCAAGTGGACATGTTTACTCACAAACAGGAAAGCATTCGACAACTGGGGTTGATCTATTCCGATAGTCAGATCCTGATCGAGAATTGCGGCATCACTTTTTGCATTCATATTATTTGCCCTCACCTCAATTATGCCGATTGTATTTATAGTCCCGCAGTTCTAGGAACTGACAGCCGCAGAATACAATTAGTTCAGAATATATGTGTCAGGCTGATATGTGGTCTTCGGAGGCATAATAATTCATCCCGTACAAGGTCTGATATGGATTGATTGAACCTTGAGTAAGGACAATTACTAATTGTCAAAATAACATTGATAAAAAAGTGCTAGGTCATTCAAAAGTTTTCGATGTTAATACGCGTTCGAAATATCACAAGTATAATAGAATCACTATTTTTGAATCCTGCAGCGGAATTTGCGATCATTTTTACTCTGATAATGAATTCGATACGCTCATTTAAATCTGCACATTTTTTTCATTTTTATGAACATTAAAAACGCAACAGCTTTCATTTCATCGGATAAATTTCTTTTTGTGATAAAATAATATTGCGAATCAGTAATTTTACGAGAAAAAGTTTTTCACACAAAAATACTGATGGAAAAATGTTGAGCTTAGAAGAAATTTATCCTTAAAAGAAAAGCTTGAGTGTTATTTAGCAAGATAAATTAACGACAGAATATATGAATGAACAACAACAATAATTATAATATTGAGGAGTTTTGTTGTGATTTGGATCAATTTTGTTGAAGAAAAGCTATTGTTTTCTTGCCAACGTTTCGAGGTTCATTGAATTCATCTTCAGGGCTCTGTAACAATGAGTTTTTGTAAGTTGAAAGGGTTTAGAAATAGTAAAAATAAAGAAATATTTGACCACAAGAATTGGAACATTTCACAGTGACATAGATTATTAGAAAAGAAAAGACTCACCAAAAGTTAGTTCTTCCGAATTGGATGTGAATGAAAATAATACATAAACAGACATTCTAGATACAAACGAAAAACACTTTCACGGGACAACAGGTTCAACATCAAGTGCGAGACAAACGAATACTGAGATAAAATGAAAAAAATACTCGTAAACCATATAGTTCTTTTATTGATGGAGAAAAACAATTGTGGTAAAAAATGATAACAAATCATTTTGGAATCTGACTTAACAAGTTGAAATAGCACGTGTTCTGTTCCTCTATGTGTCTCCTGGTATTGACTTTGTCTTGGTGGACAATTTCAATCATTTCGCTTAGGAGTCTTTTTGACAGGAAAGGTTTTTTATCAAGTATGATGAGATTTTCGAAATAAAAAGAATGACCATTTTCTCTAGTATGTTCTACTAGAGCAGAGGGATTTGGGGCATTGAGTTTTTTTGTGTCCTCATCGTGTTTAGATATGCGTTTTCCAAAGAGTGGTCTGTTTGACCAACGTAGCATTTTGAACAATTAAAACAGTTTATTTTATAAACGACGTTTGATGGTAGATTGGTAGATCTGGAACTGCGTATGTTACATACCTACAATCACTCAACTCTCCATCAATACTGACACTCTACTCACGATCTTTTAAAAAACTTAGTAGTATTCCGTAAATATATCCTCTCATCCCAGAGTTGTCTAATTAATCGAGCAGTTTTATATGGCACATGGTATCGAAGGCTCTGGAGAGGTCAACAAAGGATGGTTTACTTTAATCTAGTGAGTTATGAATATAAACGTCAACTGGTAAATAGCATATTCCTTTGATTTTCTCATCTATGAATCCATGATATTTAGATAACAAGTTGAATTTATTACAAAAATTGGGAATTCTGATTTTGAGGATTTTTTCCAATATTTTAGAGAAGTTTGATAGTAGTGAGACTGGCCTATAATTTTTCATTTCCAAGTAACTGCCATTTTTTGAAAGTTGTATTATGATTTTGTGGACTTCTTTGGTGTTGGTGGGATACAGATACATTTTGTTTTCTAATCTTCCCTTGTTTCCTATATCGTTGTCAAAAACTCCCATTCAACTTGTATATGTTTGCCTCAGAGTACTATAATATTCATTGAAACTATTGAAGATATCATTTCTGGAAGGTAAAAGTGTACCGTCAGTTAATATAATTTTTTCAATTTTTGTTTCAGACTTCGGGTGATTGCATTGTTTTGATTTCGTGTATATATCTTTTTAGAAATTTGTATAGCCCTATCCGATTCCAGACGCTATATTTCTCATTGTATATATATTTCGCAAACTATGTTCAGTGCTCGGTAATCAAAGCCTGACCCTTGACTGAAGCCATCAATCCTCGGCGACGTTGTGAAAAGGTAAAATTGATCTTGATGGCCACTGATAGAACATGAGATCCCTTACCTTCATGATCCATTACCACAACAACTAACATTGCATTCTAGAGAAAAACAATATACTCGAAATGCAGTGGAATCTATGTCCTCGATAGCTCAGATGATAAGTGTATGGACTAGAGATCTAAAAATCCCAGGTTCGATATCTGCTCGAGGATGTTTTTTTTTCTTTAATTTAAAAATTTGTCTGCACTGCCACAATTTTGATTCACCTGTGTTTCTCTGGCTACGCTGCCTTATAGTTTCTGATTGATTTTGGTATGTTGTTCAATTGATTTGTTGTTCGAATAATAACTTTGGTGTTTTTAGGTGGCTGTAATTGTATTCGTTTCTCAATCTCTTTTTTTATGTGAAATGAGTATATGAACAACGTGCTGTTCTGATTCCTACAGATCCTGCAGGGTATATTCTCTATCATCAGTTATTAACCTATTTCCCCTGGATCAAGTATTTTCGTAGATCTTGATATTCACTGCGTTGTTGGTCTGTTAAGTCGTTAGCTTCAGGATTTTTTTTCTGTAGAACATCTAGAAAAGTAAAGTAACTGCTTCCCCGATCAAAGACAATCTGGACTAGTTCATCGTAAAATAAAATAAAACATTTGGTCAATACAACCTAAACAACGGTAGGAATAAAATTTATAAAGATATATTTGAATTGGTTGCATAGTTCCGGAAAAACTCTGGAATGTACACTTAAACAGACTGCTGGAATATATCAGTCAAACCATAATGATATAGTTCAAGTGTTTCTTCGGATGATGGTCCCATCCCATAATTCTGATATATTATTTATATTTCTTTGTAGTTTTCAAATGTTCCATTCTTCATCCTTTCATATGAGTTTTGTGATAATTAAAGCTTCATTTCGTCGGAAGATTTCGATAATATATTTCTTTGTAATCTTATTGGTCCTGGGGATATAACGTAAGATGTGAGTGTAGCGCTAAAAATTTGAAACTTCGCCAAAATCGGCATGTTTTCTTCTACCTGATCCTTCACCAAATATTAGAATAATAATATCAGGCAGTAAGACTGACTCATCCTGTACATATAAAGACACGAAAATAGGCTCATATCCTTCTCCGGGTGGTTGAAGCACTATGCAGGATTTCAAATAATGGGTAGGTAGATGATCATAATAATGATTTGAATATATCCTTGTATAGGTAATACTTCTATATTAAACATTATCCTAGCCTTTCCTATCAGTTTTACAATTTGAATTACAGTAAAGAAATTGAGACATCTTCCCTTGGAGAGTGTACATTACAACAACAAGACAACGAATCACTGTGCATAGTTCTCTCTTTTTATATCTCTCTGGCCAAGTTCCTATTTTCCGTCCTTTTTGCAACTGAACCGTTTAGTTTGAAACGTTAAATCCTGTTGGTCCTTTCACCATTTCGCATCACACTATATTTATAACTACACTTGCCTGAGTATGCTATGCGTCTGAACTATTATATGTACTGTTTTTCTATATATTTTTGTAATATAATTTTTTTTTATATTTCTCACTCTTGTAGTTTTTTACCTGAAGGGACACACAACTATCTGTAAATACAGATGAGTAAACGGATTCTTGGGTGATCTAAATTTCCCATTTCAGTTGAATACGAAAATATCTGAGCTATTGAGGATCACTAGAGACAATATACAACCAAATGATAATAATAATATTAAATATAAAAAATCTCAACAATTTTCAAATAAAGTAAATAAACAGATAGAAAATCGCGAAGCTTCAGTGACTTGACTAATATAAGAATAACTTAATCTAAGACATAATTTCAAACATAACTTCAAATAACAAACAGAAATGCATATACATGAGCAAAGATATGTGGGGTCTTTTGTCACATTTTTTTAGGTGTCGTTTTTGGGCAATTTCATGTAGTCGCATTTGGGTAGTCGTTTTATTTGGGCTTCTTTCTCCATTTTCAACACAAAATTTCTCGTGGAAGATGAATAGTTTTGTTAAAGAAATCATGACACATGTTTCTTTCAATGAGGAAAACCCAAGTTTTTGTTTCCTTTTTGTATATGGTTGGATTATCAATTATTCAAAGGGAATCCGGTAACTCATCGTGGAGTCGAGGTAGCAGGTAATCTGAGCACCGCTGCCCTATTATTTTTTCGTAGTATCAATCTTTGTATGACATTCAACTTTTCCAAATACCAGTCGTTTACGCCTCCTCATCCTAGGATTCCGTGAGTCAATTGAAACTGTACTGAAGCATAGTATGAAAGAACCCCGCAGGAAAACATATGGGAAATTGGCTCTCGGTCGAATTGGCTGAAATTTCATTATGTTATAGTAGGCTGCGTCATTAGGAAGAAGTGTGAGTTTAAATGATTTTGTATGTTTATTTTCTGAAATATGAGCGGCCAAAGTTCGTAAAAACGTCGTATTGGGGTAGGATTGACAAAGAATAACAGTTTTTTTTAGTCGAAATAAGACAAAGTTAGCATGAAAATGTATTGATCGGAACACATGAACGTGTTCAATCATAACCTTATTGATGAAAGTACATTAGGGGCATAGAAAAAAAAAAACTCGTTTTCCCGGATTTTTTTCCAGTACTATTTCAAAACCAACAAGTAATATTTTGATAAGATATCATGGTTTCAGTCTACTGTAGGCAGAAAAACGTGTTTTGTTTTTCGATGACTCTTTCTGTTTGAAATATATATTTTTTTAATTTTCGAGTATACCCCTATACTGAAAACAATTGACAGATCGTTTTTGATTACAAAAAAAGGAATTTAATGCTACTGTCCATTGAATAAAAGATAGGGTAACATACTGATGAACTCAATTGTTCAATATTACCTTTCATTTAGATGAGAGGTGCGTTACATTTTCTTTAGGTCATTTACAAAGTTTCTATTGAATATCTAGAAAATTGTTTCGTTAATTTGGACCATATTTCACTCACAATATTCTCAAAATGTTAACTATCATATACGATAGTTTAATCAAATTAGTATGTTGCGTTTCCAAAATATGCATTTTTGAAGTTTACGGTTTTACGATATATGGGGTAACCTATCGATTTAACAAAATTTTATGGAACTTTTCGACACATTCAATTCTATTATAAAACTCTTCAATTATTTGATACTATAAAAAACACAAACCACACACAACAACAATTTGGAACTTAACAGAATAGACTCAAAATAAATCGAATTACAAATAACGACTCCTAATATATCAAGTCAATTATTATTATGGAAATTATAATATAACCAATTGAAATTGAAACTAATTAGTTATAAACAACTTAATCAACAATTTACATAATGGAACTCTCACAAAACAAACAATAACCAAAACTCAAATTCAAATGAAATTATTAATATTGTTATTTATTGGTCTATTTGCGCAATCTAAAACATTTCTCAATATTTTAGGCTAGGGTATTTTATTGTTTCTATTTGAAATTGATATGCGTGATCCTGAACCTGGATTATTACGCTGCCACATACCGTCGAGATTCAACTGTGGATATCCTTTAGTATTATTCCTGATGCACCAACAAATGAATTTTTTCCAGGCTACTACTGTACCTGCAAAAGTAGAGCAAGAATAGTGAGATGTGTTCTCATAATTGCAGCGTACTTTGGTACCTAGGATATGGTCGTCATCAAGAAACAATAAAGTACCCTAGCCATGAACTATTAAACAATGTTTCAGATTGCGTGAATAGGCCAATACATAACAATGTTAATGATATTATTTGAATTTGGGTTTAGTTTATTGTTTGTTTTTTTAGAGTTCAATTAGGTAAATTGTTGTTTATGTTGTTTATGACTAATTAGTTTCAATTTCTATTTAGAGTTCACTACTACAATACACTATAAGATTTTCACTACCTAAGGGTAGAGTGGAACTATGATATTTCAACAGAATATAACTTGTGGGTTTTAAAATAGTACTGGAAAAAAAACCGGAAAAACGATTTTTTTTACTATGCCCCGTATACACCCTAATGTACTATCATCAATAAGATTATAATTGAATATGTTTATGAGTTCTGATCAATACATTTTCATCCTCACTTCGTCTCATTTCGACTAAAAAAACAGTTTATATCTCAGAAATTAAACATACAAAATCATTTAAACTCACACTTTCTTCTAATGACCCATCCTTCTATAACATAATAAAACTTCAGCCAATTCGACCGAGTGCCAATTTCTCATATGTATTCGTGCAAGGTTTTTTGTAGGTATTTGATGTCTAGAAATTCTTTTAGGTATCTAATTTTGTATAGAAGTCCTCATAACTTTCTGGCTATATTTTGTATTTGTAAATCCCATCCCATTTGTCTATCAATTAAAACACCGAGTTTTCTGGGATTTTGCAGTTTATAACGTGACCCGTATTGGGTGAACCACTGAGAGGTGAATGAACTGGATCAAGAGTAAGTTTATTGTATCAATTTCAGCAATGTCGGTTTCTGCTCTTGTTTTCAAATTTTTCCAGGAATCTGACTTATATATAATAACAGTGTCATCAGCGAAACTGTTTTCGTGAGTTTCAATATTGAAAATACTATTCATGTGAATAATAAATTAAAGTGACTGACACTGTCAAACGTTCACTGATAGTTCCGTAATCTTTTGAAAGGTAATCGTTAGAAATCTGGTGAACCTTTATCCCCATTACATGATAGTTTCAAATACTTTGGATGAGTCGACAAAGATGCATGCTTAGAGTAGTTTTTTTTTCATTATGGATGTGGATGTTATTTGATATATTACATGTTCTGTCGATCTTTCATCTCTGAAACCCAACTGTGAACTTGACAAAATGTTATGTTCATTTGAAACACTCAATACTCTTTGTTTTAATAGCTTTCGATAATCTTCGCAATATTTTTTATAAGAGGAAACGGTCTGTAGTTGTCTATTTCCAGCTTATTTCTGCTTTTTTGCAATGGCTTGATAACTCCTGTTTTCAATATTTTTGGGAAGCACCCAGCATCAAAACATATATATTTCACATAGGCAAGAAGTTCCTTAATTTCACTTGATATAGCTTCTGATGTTTCCTAACGTATTTGATCAGGAGCGGGTGATTTTTTTGTTTCAAGTTCCATAATAGTCATTAAAACTTCCAACTCAACTGATCCGTAGCATCGAAATACATGATGTTTTCCAAATTTCCATTCGGTTCTCTGAGATCATAAGTTAATAGCAGTTTTTCCTATGGTGTGAAAGCTATTAGACCATTTCCCTCATTATTTTTGAACCAATCAAGTGGCCAAAATTTCAAACTAGGTCATTTTTATGGTGGTGAAACGTCTTCTCGTTGTTTTATACTGATAAAATTACTGGTAGAATAATTTTGTTTTGCGATGAAACGACACTTAGGTCCTGTCAGAATGATATGTCAACACATTCAACCCCCATAAATGAAACAGAAAATGCAGAATTGAATAAATAAGGGATTTTCGAATTCAAATATACCTTTTTCGGCACGTTTAATACCTCATACATTCAAGTGAGGCAATGAATAATTGAGATACGTTATTTTCATAACATCAACAATAATTTCCGTGGACTAATGGATACCGTATCAGTCTCTCACCCAAGAGGCTCAGGTTCGATTCCGTACCAAGTAGCTTTTTTTTTAATCGGTTTCAGATACAAACATATTTCATAGTGAAAAATTTATATATATTTTAGGAGCAGTGAATGATCAATATGAATGAATGAATCCGTAAAACGAAGCATTTAGAAACGGACACACGATTCCTTCATTTTTGGAACTAGAAGTTATGTTGTAATTTTCCCCGTTGAAAATTCAAATATAACATGAATTCTGGTGATTTTATCCAGTTTCAGATGATTCACAAATAATCTCATCAAATATCATTCGTGCTATAGGATTTCATCGCAACATTTTTGAAATATTTCCTGAAGCATTTTGTCTCTAGGAAATTTAACGGCCTCATTATCAAAGATTAAACCACTCAAGCTTCGCTTTCGTAGTTGAGTCAGATAATAAGACCGCAAATCGCTTTCAGTAAAATTAACAGGCAAAATGCTTTTTTGAAAATTAAAAAAAAATGAGCGATAAAACGCCCAGCACATATATTACCCTCGATAATTTTTTTATACCGTTCAATTTGCTCATTTTCAATTTCAATTTTCTCCAAACTTATTTCCACTCTAGTTTTGTTGCAGACAACATTCACACAAAGAGCTCTCGAAATAGTTTTGCTAGACTTCATAGTTGTGTTTGAATGGATCTTTTCAGCCGTTTTTATGAGCTTGTTTCATCAATTTCCGAATGAGTTATATTTTTCTCTTAGTATTTTGTTATCGTTAATGATGAAATGATGAAATGATAAACATGGTCTGTAATCCAGAACATTCCTAAAAACAAATAAGTACTATCCGGTTACATATCTCTGAAGTTCTACCCATCATTATTATACAGTGTGTTACCAAATAAGTGCAAAAGTTTCCAAGAGGTGATTCCTTGTCAAAAATCAAATAGGGTCTTCCATGTGAACAAAAGCTCTTAGGCCTTTCCTTGAAAAGTTACACGCTTCCAAAAATGAGAAAAATATATAATTTTTTTTGGAATGGCATTTTGTGGGCATGTTCTACCAACAAAAATGCTACCTATGAATATTTTTTTATTGAAACATGCAACCCCTATTCCATTTTTTACCAGAACCTTTTAACGAAACAAAATTTCTCAATTAAAAAATAATTGTTGAAAAGTACTATTCATTGCAATTTTTCAACTCATGTGTTGTGTCCGTAAGAGCAATAGTTTCCTAATGAAAAAATGAAATACAACATTTTGCAAGAACGGATCTTCTTTAAATGGAATCGAAAAAATCTAATAGGTAGCTGTCACGTTTTGTAAGCACAAGTTGTGACTTCAATCGTAGTATTTCAAAATTATTCCACTTGTTTTAAGTTTCAATGCAGGCATGTACCAGTACCATGTTTTGTTTCAATAGAATATCAAACTGAGAATACAAACGAAACAAATTTATGTGTATTACAACAAAGAAGAAGACAACAAGATCAAACGGAACGGAGTTATGAAAACTGCTTGAAATGACCACCTCCAACCATTAGACAGGAATCAAGACTTCGTCCCATAGACTGGCGCAAACGTTGGAATATTCCTGGTGTGATTTGGATTGTCTCGCAGGCTGCAATGGCGCCATTCCTTCAATTATTCACACGTTCAATGGGAGTCATATAAATCAAGGACTTCATTGCTAACATTGAGTGTGTTAGCAGTTCATCTTGTACTTAATCCCGGACGATCTTCAATCATATTTGGAACATTTCCTTCCAGTGCCACCATTCTTATTACTCGTGGACAACCACAATCAGTTTTTCGTTTTCGAAAAGTCCCTCTTTCACAGAGACGTTGGTGGAGATGTGCAAACATTGTGTGATGAGGTATCACGCGCTGAGGATACATCTCTGCATAGAGCCGTCTAGCTTCCAAAAAATTTCCATAGACCCGACCATACATAAAGTGCATATCGACCATTTCAGCGTTAGTGTAATCATTCGTATTGGAGATTTAAAAGACACAATTGAAATTTCAACTACCACATAGATTTTTTTTATTTTAAAATACTACCATTGAAGTCACAAGTTGTGCAAACAAAACGTGCTAGCCATCTACTAGATTTTTTCGATTCCATTCACAGAAGATCCGTTCATGTACAATGTTGTATTCTATTTTTTCATCAGAAAACTATTGCTTTTACGGACACAACACAGGAGTTGAAAATGTTTTTGATTGGTAGAACATGCCCACCAAATGCCATTCCTTCAACTCTTCAGCAATCTCAAGAAAAAAAATAGCTATTTGAATAACAAGGGAGGAAAGTGCTACTTCCTGGCCCGTGGATGAAGTAATCATGCAAGGGAGGAAGAGGCACTTTACCCCCATGTTATACATATGATTTTTCCGCCTCCCTCAAATAACAAGTCATTTTTAAATGATTTATTTATGAAACTAGCAAGAAAAAATTATTGAAGAACTAAAACCAAGAAGGAGGTACAGTTTAACTTATAAGCACGTTATTTTCATTCTTGCATCCTACATATCTTTGATTTGTGGTAGAGTAGTTATTTATACTAATGTTAAACGTGCAGTTCTGAGCAGTGGTTATTTGAATACCACTAGCGGTTATTTGAATACCACTAGTGGTTATTTGAATACCACTAGAAGTGAGAGCAGTGGTTATTTGAATACCACTAGGAGTGAGAGCTACGCAGTTTTCGTGATATTTTCATTAACTACTTTATTATACAGCTGGTATCCCCCGGAAGTACTCGTGATTACAATCAATTCCATTAACTTCAGTGACTCCCATAATTTGGTTCGAAATTTCTCGCTTTTTTACAAGAATGTCTCCTCCAGAATTTGCAAGTAAACTTGCCGTGGTTTTTCTGAAACTATGCCCAGTATAATTTATGGCAGTAGGCAGTTTTAAAAATTCTGCAATTTTTTTAGGAATTTTAGCAATAGTATTTTTTCCAACCATTTGGTTGATACATTTTCCTGCTCTATAGCAGACAAATGAACGTGTTTGATCTGTTTCAGGGCGTAGCGATATATATTTTCTATAAATGTCAATATAATAAGGGGCATTTCCCGGTGAAGCATTGATTACAAACGTTCTCTGTATATTTGTTTTGGAATTTGATATATTAACTATCAAAATTGAACCTTCATCTCCAATATCTGTAGTGACCATTTTAAGGAGCTCGTCACGCCTGCATGAGAAGCGCCTACAAAACAAAGGAAAAAGAATTTAAAAAAAAGCTGTCGACGCCGGAATTCGAACCAACACCTACAAGCTTATCATGAACAGTGAGCAGTGCATCAACTCGTTGCGCCACCGGGACTTGCAACTTCTGCGGAATCATGAGCATAGCGTATTATTGTAGCTCTATTATAATATTTGCCGTTTAACTTTTATTTTCTTAATATATTTACTTCTTGAAAATATCTTACCTTAATTAATGAAGAATTATCATGGGGGGCTTCTAGTAAAAATATATTTACTTTTTCTCTTGAGAAGGTTTTTGCCATATTATGTTTATATCACTGGTTTTGTCTTTTCCAGAAAGCAATTAATTTTGGGTATTTAAAATCCCTTTTTCTCTTATTTGAAGCATGGTACGTAGCTTCGAATACTTAGACCACAATGTAGAGGCTTCTAATGTATTTGATAATAGCGAAAAATACCCCAAAATAACATTTTCTGAGTAAGTACGAATATGCTTCTCTTCGGCTCATTGCTTGAAATGGAAACACTGTTTTTCGTATTTTTCTTTAGATTTTTGGGATAATAGGGATTGTACTGTTACATTAACTTGTTCCAAAATATCCGGTGGTGTTTTATTAATATCTTCGAATTCGCTCGAATCACTCATTTTTTAATATTATTTTATATTTCGTAGATATATTATAGCGTAACACACTTTGAAATTGTTAATCTGTCAATCGACCATAGTATGCTATAATATTTCTGTCCTAAATTCGAAAACCGGATGAATCTATGAATTGAAGTCGAATTATAAATGTAAAAATCGTTAAATTAAAATAACAATTTACTGATTTCTACCGTTTTGCAAATGAGGCCAGGAAAAGTATACTTTGCCTAGAGGTAAGCGGATTTTTTTTTTTCTCCTTTTCGGACGCGTGTAACTTTTCAAGGAAAGGCCTAAGAGCTTTTGTTTACATGAAAGACCCCCTTTAATTTTCAACAAGGAATCGCCCCCTAGAAACTTTCGCACTCATTTGATAACACCCTGTATAACAATACAGAGTACTACATGGGCTATTCGGCGGAAATAACCCCGAATCGCAGTGGCTCAACTTAATCGGGGATTCTTACATTTTCCGGATGTTGGTCTCAGCAATCGTCTCGGTTATCCTGTGGGAATCCAGCTTTGTAGATAAATGCCCCATCATCGTCATTGTTATAGGATATTTGCAGACAGATGCTTTGTTCTCCGGTAATTGCCAGCTGAGCTTCTGATTAAGTGCTCTTCCCAGATCTGCCAGTTGAACTCATCCGAGCACAGATGGAAAGAATCATAAATATATCGAAGGTTTCGATGAGTTCGTTTTATTCAAGCACGAAATATTCTGATCGGAAGTTGGATGAATTTGGATGAGAGTAGTGGATATTGATTTACAGGGTGTATTTTGATTTTTTGGACTCCCACGAATGAAGGGTATTCACGGCCGTATTTATTTGTAATACCAATAGATGTTGAATTATTTCCGGAAATTTTTTTGAGCTCATGAATATTTTGAAAACGAGGGATTGATTTCTAAAAATATTCATGAGCGAGAACAAATTTCCGGAAATAATTTAACCTCATGTGGTATCCGGTAAGAAAATTTCACACCAGATTGTGTTTGAAAATTAAATAATCTTATAATTTATTTTTTGCCTCTCAACAATGCCAATTTGTTTTCTTCGACAAGACACTAGCAAAACATATAATGTTTTGATTGACAAAAATAAAGATCTATTTGTCGAGTCTACACGTGTGGGTCCAAGCTCGTGAATAAAATCAGTTTAAGTGGTACATAGTGGAGTTATTCTGTGTCTACAAAGGTCCCCAACAAACAGGAGATCCCCGTATCTAAATAAACTGCAGCAAGTCAAAATCTTTTCGACCTCAAACAGTTTTTCTTGCATTTCTCGATAATTGAAACATGAAACCACCAGAACAACAACTTCTTACTGCTATTTCTTCCTTCACGCAAAAACTATCTCAGACATAAAACAACTGATAAAGCTTTCCCAATCTCGAACGCAAAAAATTGTCCTAAAGATGAACGAAGAAAAGTCAATGAAATTTATTGACGATTCCAACAAGAAACAAACAGAAGACATCAAGAAATACTTCCAATCTGAGATAACGACAATCAGTAGCGCTCTCGGCGAGGAACGAAAAAAGAGATTGGACAACGAAAAAAAACTCATCGATTTGACCATTGAATACAAAACACTCGAAAAATCACTGAGGAGAAACAACTTGGTTAGTTTTGGCCTAGAAACGAAGGAAAACGAGAAATTGCTTGAAAAACAATAACACATTGCTAAACAAGCTTGAGTTAGCCTCACAACTTCAGACGTGAATAATATCTATTAGATTGAAACGGAAAGGTTAAACCAATCGTTCTAAAACTTGTTTCTGTTTTGAAAAAATCGAAATACCGGAAAGCCTGTAATAAACTGAATGGGACGAATATAGCATTGCTTCTTTCACCTTCACCTTCACCTTCACCTTCACCTTCACCTTCACCTTCACCTTCACCTTCACCTTCACCTTCACCTTCACCTTCACCTTCACCTTCACCTTCACCTTCACCTTCACCTTCACCTTCACCTTCACCTTCACCTTCACCTTCACCTTCACCTTCACCTTCACCTTCACCTTCACCTTCACCTTCACCTTCACCTTCACCTTCACCTTCACCTTCACCTTCACCTTCACCTTCACCTTCACCTTCACCTTCACCTTCACCTTCACCTTCACCTTCACCTTCACCTTCACCTTCACCTTCACCTTCACCTCACCTTCACCTTCCACCTCCACCCCCACCTCCCCCTCCACCCCACCCACTTCCCCCTCCACCCACCCACCCACCCCCCACCCACCCCACCCACCCACCCACCCACCCACCCACCCACCCCCACCCACCACCCACCACACCACCCACCCACCCCACCACTCACTTCACCACTTCAAAGGAGAGGGAGAATCTCAAGACCTTGAGGAAACACCTGAAAGTAGCCAGAACTAATGAGCTGAAGGCTTACATTGAAGGGGGTGAACTATATGTAGAGGGAAATCCATATACGGCGGAAGAACTCCAGAAGAACGAGGACTCTGACGAGGAAAGTGAAGAGGATCCGCTATCCGCAATAAAAAATCCCAGTCGTGTAGAATCTACGAGACCCGCTTCCTCTCAAGAATGAAGAAAAACAACCCTCCATAGAAAAGAATATCACCAAGAAAAACTCTACGACAGGGGAACTGAAGGAAAGATCATTAAAGATACTCCATAGCTACAAAAACTAGGTACTGCTAAAATACATCCGCCCCAACATGAAATAAAATTATATCTAAAAATAATTCGATCCTTCATAACTGTACTACTACCATGAATCATTTTGAACTTACTTTATGGACCAATTTGTTAGAGATTTCAAAGCACCAACTATTGATACCCTTGAACTCGATTCCTTCAACAATATACTAGACTTTCCGTTTTCAGAACAAAAAAGTTCGTTCATACGAACATTCAGAGCATTCACAGGCTTTTTGATGAATTCCTTTGCAGCATTTAGAAAACGAAACCTAGGTTGATGTTTACAATTGCAACAATGTTGAAAGTGCAATGTCTAATTGTCAAGTTGCTTTAAAAAAAACACATAAAAAAGTCAACTGAAACCTATAAAATCAAACAATTTCGAAAAAAAGCCGCGGATAACTTCCTCAAACAAACTTCCGAGAGCTCCAAACGTACATACAGAAACTACCGATACCACTTGACGAAAATAATGAAGAAATCCAAACTCCAATATTTCTCGAACAAAATAACTCAAAATGCTAATAACTCAAAACTCCTATGGAGTGTAGTTAACGAATTCTCGGGTGAAAGTAATCGTAACAAACTTCTCGAAATGAAGAAAATAAAAATTCGAGAGGTGTCAAGGGACACCCGGATGGAACGAAGTTCCTTTCGAATAATTAGTGAAGGAATTGTTATATATTTTTTTTTTAAGTTATAATAATTTTTTTTTATCATTAACAAATATAATGTAACATGAACTTAATCAGTAGGCTCAATTTTAGTACATACGCATTGATATTGTAATATTAAACTGAACACACAATAATGGAGAGATTATAACGCGTATGACTTGGTGAGCACAATAGTAAAGAGAGGTTATAATGCGTACTTGCTGAAAATACATAAGCATTCATTATTGTCTGTATAAAATCTCTACTTACCTAACTCCATCAGCAATATCCGGAACTTGTGCAGAAACACTGTCAGGATTCATTAGTGTTATTATTTTTCATTATTTATTATGTACAAAAAACCTGTATACACTCAACAAAAATAATCGTCGCGACACCACACTGTTCAAGCGAAATAGAAAGACGAAACGAAAATAACTGGCTTGCTTTCTATGAGAGAGAGAGAGAGAGAGAGAGAAGAGACATACAGAGAAACACGCGCACGCCGCACGGCTATAGCGAAAAGTCTCGTTACAACTTTTGGTCTTAATTTATTCCGTCTAGCCGTCTTTCGCAACGCGCGATAAGGAACTACGTTCCAAAAGCAGCCACTGGAGGAATTATTAGTGACCCTAAACAAATTGCTAGCACTTTCAACAAACAATAGTTCGTGCTTTGCCTTCTTATTAATCATTGTATTATCTGTAGATAATAATAATAATAATAATAATATCGTCTTTATTGTTTGAAAATAAAAGTGGATAACAACTTTTTTAAAGTGTTGGCGACATTCGGCTACAGCCGTTCTTCCATGCAATCAACAAAAAAAAAACATAGTTATGAACATAAATGGTTCGCAACAACAACAACAAAAAAAATATTTACATATACTGGTGACAGTTATAAGATTCCGTTAAAATTTGCGATGGAGTTTTAATAATAATAATAATAATAATAATAATTGAGGTGGAAAAGGAAGAGATAAGAACATTTCTCAATCTCCCCACTACTTGCAAATATAGCGCAATGCCGCGACAGTATAAATACACTGAATGCCTCCTGGTACACAAAACATAATTTTCACATATTTATTATAATTGGGCTACTAATTGTCTATTTGAAAGAATCCAGGACTTGATATGCTTCCTAAAGTTATGCCGGTTTTGAAGCGACTTAATGTGCGCAGGAATAATATTGAAAATTTTCACTGCATTGTATGAAAATCTCCGCTTAAATCGTGTGGAAGTGTGCCTAGGGATACAATAGAGATCTCTAGCTCTTGTCAGACAGTTGTGATAGTCGCCAAGTTTCATAAGTTTGTCTAAGAGGTAGGCCGGTGTTTTGAAATGATTGATTTGATATACGAGTCCAGCTAGTCTGCTAAAAAACCTCTCTTCTAAATTCAAAATTTTCATATTGTCATAGGTTGAGGAAACATGGTCATATTTTCTCATTCCACATGAGTATCTCATACAAGAATTTTGTATCTTTTGTAAAGTGTATTTATCCCTTGCTAGAAGGGAGGGCCAGTATATTTCGGAACAATACGCCAAACGAGACATAATCAAAGACTCGCATAATATTAGCTTAATGTTATTTGTGAGATAAAGTCTATTCATATATAATAATTTTAGAGTAGAATAGCTATGTTTTACCAGTTGTGACACATGCGTATCGAATTTCAATGTCGTATCCAGATGAAGACCAAGAGTTTTACATTGTTTCACAATGGTCAGTGTTTTCCCATTCAAAATTATTTCGAAATTTGGGTCGTTGGATATTTCATCAGTGTTTTGACCAAATAATATTAATTGGGTTTTTGATTCATTCAGCAATAGCTTATGTGATTTCGACACTGAGGCAATAGTTTCCAGGTCTTCGTTGATACTAACACTTGCGAGAAAACTTTCAGATGTTGAGAATGAAAAATACAATTGCGTGTTGTCAGCGTATTGATGAGTTTGACAATAGTTCAAGAAGGAAGCAAAATCCGCAGAATACGCTGAAAATCATAATGGTCCCAGAATTCTTCCCTGTGGAACCCCCCTAGAAATATTTTCAAAGTTAGACATTTTTTCCCCCATCATGACTCTCTGTTTTCTCCCACTCAAGTAATTTTTAAAGAAACATATTGATTTATCATCTAAACCGAAATATTTAAGTTTTTTCAATAATATACTGTGGTCCAACGTGTCAAATGCCTTGCTGAAATCGAGTAGTATTAAACTTGTAATTTTTTTATTGTCTATAGATGTAAAAATGTCATCTGTTACTTTGAGCAACGCCGTGGTGGTACTATGTTTTTTCCTGAATCCTGACTGTGTTGCTGGCAATATTTAATTTAATTATTTTTGAGATAGTGGGTAAAATACTAATCGGTCGAAATTGTGATATATCATTCGGGTTTTCAATTTTTGGAATGGGTATGACATTGGCATATTTCCAAGATTTCGGAAAAGTGCCATTTGAAAAGCAAGTATTAATTATATGAACTAAGAACGGAGTTAATGTAGGAAACACAATTTCTAGCATTCTTATATTGATATCATCCGATCCCTTAGCCTGTGTTTTGATTCTACGAAGAGTTTGTTCCACCTCATCATTTGTAACTGGGTTTGAAGAAAAAGTTTCACCTTTCAACTCTGAATATATTCCATCATATTTACTCAAAATATTGTTATCTGTTGGATGTAAATCTGGAACAGAGTTCAAAAAATGATCATTGAAGGCGCTAGGATCTATATCAATATCGCAGCCATGGGATTTTTTCAAAATGTTTGAAGACTTCAGGGATTTCCAAAAAAGTTTGGGGTCCGACTTAAATTTATGCTGCAAAAATGCTTTTTTCTCAGCTTCAATGCATCGATTCGCAAAATTTCTCAAGTTTTTGTACTCGTTGAAGGATTCAACTGTGTTTAAATGTTTATATTTATTATAAGATTTTTTTTTCAATTTTATTATACATTTTAGATTCGGAGTGAGCCAAGGAGCGGGGGGTTTAGTGACACGTTTAGTTATGAAAGGTGCATGTATATTAAAAAGATGATTGACATTAACATTCCAATAAGAGATCATTTCATCAACATCATCCATATCAAATATATAATCCCAATCAATACTGTCCAGGTCTCTAAGGAAATTATTATAGTTGAAGTGGGAAAAGTCGCGGAAACTGACGAACTTGGGCTGAAATTTTTCTTTTTTACATTTAATTTCACATTTGACTAAACAGTGATCTGAAATACCATCCATTTTGAACACTGTCACATTTTTTATAACATCAGAATCCGTTGAGACTAGGAGGTCGATACAAGTACTACTAATTGCTGTTATTCTGGTAGGCTCATTACATTTTTGAAATAGATTATATTTTTCGAAAAAGGTCCATAGTGTTTTCATATTATTGTTCGTCTCATTCAGAATATCGACATTGAAATCCCCACCCAATATAATGAAGTCAAATTGTGGTATAATAGAAGATATAATATTTTCTAGGTCAATCAGGCAGCTTGTTAGATTGATAGTTGGAGGTCTGTACAATGTACCTATGCATTTTTTTTTTCGGATATGTTCACACTTATCCAGAAAGTCTCTAAGGAGCTATTGTTATGGTAACCATCATCAACTATTTTATATTTGATAGATTTCTTTATGTAAAAAGCCAAACCTCCACCTTTTTTTCCCTGACGATCTTTGCGTATTAGATTGTAATCTGGTACGCTGATAGCTCGGCTTGGAAATGATTGGTTGAGCCAGGTTTCCGATAGACTACATATATCTAGGCACTCCTCATGCATAAAATCAGAAAACATATCAAATCCGGTTAGTAGGGATCTTACATTGAAATGGGAGAAACTAATAAATTCGGTACGAGGCATTATTCAGAGCTGTAGTAGGAACTCCGTTAAGTACAGTAATATAATGAGATTATTATTCTAGGATAGTAGAACGATTCATTCAGAGAAGGTTATTATTTCTTTCAAGGTATTAGCAGGTAAAACTAATGAGACGAAAAACATTTAAGTAGTTTTTACCAATACATCCGATAAGAATGAAAGTTTTAATCTAAGATAACAATAGTTCAGGCATCAATGTCAAGAATATCCTGTTCGTTATTGATGATGATTTTCTTGTTGTGTTTTTCATTCCATACGAAAATTTTCCCTCCGAGAGACCAAGCCATTTTTGGTCCAACCTTTTCTTTTGCCATCTTCAATAGTTGAAATTTTTTCTTACTCAAGTCCTCAAACACTGAGATGTTTTTATTCTTGAGCAACTTTCTAGCACCTATTATTTCGTTTTTCTTGATATTAGTAATAAATTTCACAATTATCGGACGGGGTTTCGCCACATCCTGACGGCCATTGATTCTGAAAATGGAATCAATTTCTTGTTTGGTGCAGCTGATGTTTAAAGAGTGTTCAAAAAATTGTAAGGTATTTTCAAGGAGATATTCATTATCCGCTTCTTCTCTTAGTCCTTGAATTCTAATGCAGTTTATGCTCTGGTGTTGTTCTAGATCACTTATTTCTTTTGTCAGATGTGCTATTTCAATCTTGTTCTGAAATGCGCATTTTGACGTATTACTTAGGGCAGTTTCGATGGAGGCGAGTTGTTTTTCCATTTTACTGAATTTACTATCAAAAGATTTTTCGATTTTTGAATAAAACTCTGCACAAACTCTGCTTATCAGTTCCTCTACATCTGTGTCCTGAAGCTTGATTTCATCAGTTTTATCTCTAGTTCTGGACGTCATATTTTACTCAGATTGACTGTACTATATCGTGTATATTATAGATTCTAATTCGCTCACCTCCAAAAGTGCACTTATTGTAGCTTCCAACAGTCAATTATACTAGAAACCGATTGTTTGCTTTTGAATAAATACTTTCAATGAATCTCTGATATCAGGTTGAACTATTTCCTATTGAATTTCACAACGAAACGGAGCTCGAACAGAAGTACTTCTACTCACTGCGAGACATATCACACACTTTGTAAGAAATAAACAAAATGAAACTTCTAATAGACAAGTTCTACGGATTGTTTTTGAGTATCTTTTTCCCAAATTTTTGCACTATATTGTAATTCTATAATGGGGAATAAACATTATTATTATACTCAATTGTTCAGTTACCATGGCAACTAAGTAGAACCGTGAGTTCCAAATCTGTCAAGCGGCACGACGTGAAAAAAAATGTTTCGCTTCGGTCAAGAAAGTAAAGAAAGTATTCATCAGGAGATTCAGCAGTTAACACCCGCGAATACAATAAAATCCAAGACAAGCATATGAAGGCAGTTTACAAACTTTTACGAGAAAAAATCGTATGATTTTGATAGAGCGGATATAGCTGTGGGGGAGCTGGCGCTTACTCTTGATGACTATGGCTTCAATATGCGAAAAAAACACTCAGAAGACAACAAGGAGAGTGTAGTAGGAGTTTTATGGAATTCCACAGCCAAACAGTTGCAAGAATATTTTTTCAAAAGGAAAATCGCAAATTTAATCAATTTTCTGATATATAATTTGAGAACTCAAGAGCTGCTGAAAATGCTGAGCGTCGGAAGTTACAGAAGGACCCAGCCAAGAGAAAAACAAGTTAATCCGCATTATCAACAGACGAGTGTAAAAAAAAATTGAGCTTTGTGATAAAAACACACCGGAGGGCATTGCAAAAAAAGTTTTGCTACATCGCTGCTCATGAATTAGCTTGGAGAGGGAATGAAGGAGCTGCAGCTTGCATAGAATATTTTGTGGAGGAAATTGATAATCAAGGAATACCAATAGGTCGAATTGAATATAATTCAGTTTTCTCTACAACTACCCAAGGCGGTTAAAAAAAATGGCTGACAGTAAGTGGTCAGTACCAAATATACTCAACGGAGAAATATGCCCGGTTAGACTTTCCAAAAAGTTAACAAGCAAGCGAGATCGCCTCATTAAAACCAACCGTTTATTTTTAATTCCCAATCCGGCTGGACAAAATACGGTCACTTCCTGGTTCAAATCGGCGGCATCATCAATTGGAATTGACGTCAAAAAGGTCAAAATTACAAATCACTCTGCAAGAGCCACTGCTGTTTCAAATTCAGCCAAAACAGGAATTGGTGTACAGCAATTAATTAAAATCACAGGACATGGAAGTAGTGACTCAATTAAATCATATCTGCAGATAGATTCGAGTCACTATTAGTAAATAATTGATGCAATGAGGTCTGTTCCAACTTCTGTGAAGTCAAGTCATGGAGTTCCAAGCAAGAACAAGCCACCGCTCTCAATCAACCTCTTGTCATAGTTTATAATAATTGCGATTTTACATAAACAATAATTACAATAGTCAAAATGATATAAATAATTGATTATATTATTATTTGAATAATTTGTCATTTTAAAGCTACCTGATTTAAAAAGTAAAAGCTGATTCTTTTTATCATTTTTTTCACTACAACAAACAAAGAATAGTTGATAATTCTCTATTCATTTGATTTCCATATAGGTTCACGAACAAATTCAGTTTGCGTCGCAGTTTCGGCACCAATAGATTCCTAGCCTATAATTTCTTATTTCTACCTATTGTAGTTGCATGAAAATACCAGTTTAGATTGTAACATATTATATTCTTCCATTTTATATCAACTTTGGGTTTCTACAAGTGGTAGAGGATGATAATTTCATCAATTTTTCATAGGTAGGTGCATATTATAATAGATGCAGTTTGGGCACCAATGGATTCTTAGCTATTATATTCTTAATTTCTACTAATTGTAGTTGCATGAAAATAACAGTTCAAAACGTAGCATATTATATTCCAATATTTTATATCAATTTTGGGTTACCACAAGTAGTAGAAAATATTATTTTATCAGATTTTCATATTGGTACATATATAGATTCCCAGCCTATAAGATGTTGAATCATAGCTGTTCTAGTTGCACGGAAATACCATTTTACAATGTAGCATATTATATATTTTTATATAGGTACATAAACAGGTTTAGTTTCGTCACCAATGGATTCTTACCCTATAAATTGTTGATTTCTACTCATTGTAGTAGCACAAAATCACTATTTTAGGTGGTAAAATATTATACTCTATTATTTTATTGTTACTTAGAGCTACTATAAGGGTTAGAATATTATCATTTTAACGCTCTTTCATAAAGGTAGGCACATAACAGATTTAATTTGCGTCACAGCTTCGGCAGCGATTTTAGCCTATAAATTGTTGATTTATACTTGTTGTAGTTGCATGGAAATAACATTTTAAGATTGGACATAGTTCATTTTTCAATTATACATAAGTTTTGAGTAATTACAAGTGGTAGAAAATTGCTTTTTTTGCCTTTTTATTAATTTTCTATACGCGGTTTATTGCATAGCATTCATAACCAGCGTCAGCGAACATCATCGCATTTTGATAGTACAAAACGTCAGCAAAAACTCGGGTTTTGTAGTAAAAAGAATATTGCGCAGTCAATAGGAACGCAAACTTTTTTGTTTTGAAAATGTATCGATTTGAAAATCATGCTGTATGTAAAATATGCATTATTTGTCTGATGTAATGATGAATCATTGTACTATGTCTTATTTATCCGCATTGATAGAAGATTGTGGTTTCTACTTGGAGGAAGAAAATTTGTTTCGAATTGTTCAGGACTATTTTTTTCTAAACTACCCAAAATTGAAAGTGCTAAATGGAAAAATAGTGAATCAAATAGTGTCTAAATATTATATATATATTTAATCAGAACAGTGGGGAATAACGGGGATCTTCAGTCAGCACAAGTGTTGAACTATGAAAAACTCTTTAATACGATGGACCGAGCTTTCGTTTCAATTTTGAAACTTTTTCAGGGTCCTAAAATATGTAAATGACATTATTGTGGAAAAAATACTCAAAATGAAGGAAGTACTTACAGTAATCTGAGTGGATGATGAATGAACATTAACTTTAAAGAAAAAACGTAAAATATGTAAAAATTTTGTCGGAATGGTGTTATATCTTTGACGCTTCGAGTGACATTGAAGGATTTGAAATGACAACCTATGATTAATCGTCAAATCCTTCAATGTCACTCGAAACGTCAAAGATTCAACACCATTCCGACAAAATTCTTACATATTTTACGTTTTCTCTTTAAAGTTAATGTTCATTTATCATCCACTCAGATTACTGTAAGTACTTCCTTCATTTTAAGTTTTTTTTTCACAATAATGTCATTTACATATTTCAGGACCCTGAAGAAGTTTCAAAATTGAAACGAAAGCTCGGTCCATCGTATTAAAGAAATTTTCCTAGTTCAACACTTGTGCTGACTGAAGATCCCCGTTATTCCCCACTGTTCATACCAATTTTCAGTCGTTATTTCTAAATTTATTTAATCAGACATATATATTTAGAACATTCAATTCAAATTCCAGCTTTCTCGCCTTTAAAGAAGAAAGGAGGTGTCCAAAGAATACAGAAACATTTCAACTATTCCATTGAAATGTATAAAAATCAAATAAAGGAAGAAAAATCAGTATGGTCAAAAAATATCATTCGGTCATAAAAACGTCAAAAAATGTCCGATTTAGTTCGCTGTTGGGTACCCAAGAGAAAAAAAAATCCACTAAAATACAAACGATGCCATGGTGATCTGTCACAACCAATTACTTATCTCGATACGTTCAAGTAAAAAAAACTTGAAATCAGCATTCGGACAATTCATGGAGCAGATATTCATCTTAACTCATCAAGCATAATTTGAAATGGAATGATTTGTTGAAAATATAAACAGGATGTTCATAAAATCAGATGTGGAATCATCTGCGACTGAAAGATACATTTTAGTCACTATCTTCCATCGTCAAGATTCCTCTTGTGGGGTATTCATGTTGAAAAGGGAAACATTCTCAATTGAATATTGATAGAAAGATTCTTCTGTGAATTGAAAACTCCACGATTGAAATGAAGTTATTTTTTGTGGATGTCTAACAGAAAACAACTACTTTCCTGGCTAAAGCCACGCTGGACATTGAACTACATCTGAGAGATATTCTGAAAAGGCCCTAAATCAAATGAAAAAATCTGAAATTGAAAATTTGAATTTTCATTCAGATATTTACTTGATTTTCTATTCCAGTCTTAATTAAGAACCCATTAAGATGGATGAGGCAAAGAAGAATGTTTTCCAAAAGAGAGTACTCACCAGAAATCATTCGTAACATTGACGCAGGAGAGACATCGCATTCACTAGGTCTTCAATACATTTTTGTCGACGAAAATCTATTTCACGCTTCCACGATCATCAGGAAGACAGGAAGAAATGGAAAACACATTTTCAAGAAGCAATCTCACTTTGCAAAGATGGAAAAAGTTAGAATCATTTCTTCTGGAGAGACACTTTGAAATTGGTGTTTTCTGACATTAAAACCTGTCATGGGGTATGATAGATTGATTCGTTGAAAGAATAAACAGGATGTTCATAAAATCAGATGTGGAATCATCTGCGACTGAAAGATAAACTTCAGTCACTATCTTCCATCGTCAAGATAACTCCTTGTGGGGTATTCATGTTGTGAAGGGAAACATTCTCAATTGAATATTGATAGAAATATTTTTCAGTGAACTGAAAAATCCACGATTAAAATGAAGTTATTTTTTGTGAATTTCTTACTTAAAAATCTTTCTATCAATATTCAATTGATAATGTTTTCCTTTTCAACTTGAAATGGAATATTTCGACATGGATTCCTTCTATTCAATTCAATTTTCAATCGCCAAAGTAAGCCAGCAATCATTCTAATTGTGTCAGAGACATGATAGGATGAAATATGTATGCACACGAAAATATTATTTTAGAATATTTGTCGACAGAAAATCTTTCTCTATAAACAATGGTGAAATGGAAATGGGTTCATCTGCCGAGTAAATATTTGATCGGAGGGTCACTCTCTGTCGAATCAGCTGAGTTGAAGTTCATGTTTATTTAGAATGTCTGCTGTTGCTAGCAAAAATGCGAAACAAACTCTGCGTGCCCTCTGCGACGTCCTTGAATGGATCGGATCTTTCTTGTCTATATTGCAAAATCGATATATCCCTTCTTGCGCTGCTGAGATTATCATGTTGTCCCGAAGATTTGTTATGCTTCATGTATTATTGGCATCATTAAGATTTCAGAGGCGTATTTTTCAGGTCAAAATAAGACTTTTTGTTCCATAAACATGTGTCCGAAAACGCTTCGTTACCTATCTACAGAGTGTTGACGTTTCAATATTTTCTTAGTTTTTTCTTCATAGCTCTTTCAGTTTTTGCGATATTAAAATCAAATTTGGAACATAGGTTTACGTTTGAGGGTTAACATCATTCAGTATGCCAAGTGATTGTGAGAATCTACAGGGAGATATTTGAACTGAAATCTTTGTTTTGTTTTTACATATTTTTGTCACTTGTAATTTTTACGCATCTGCGACCGTTATCGAGAAAAAAAGTAAATTTTTTTTTTGTGATTCGCTAGGGTTAATCAACTTTCTCAACGAAAAAGATAATAAGTAGGCTTTGGCTGCTATTTTCATTTTGACGTTGAGGTTTGTTCTGAAGCATGTGACATTATTTAGTTGGTGTATTTGTTTAACATTGAAATGGAAAATGAACGATATTCATTTGAACATCGGGATGACATCCATTTTGTTCATGGTCTGGCTAATGGTAACGGACTTGAAGCTCAGAGGTTGTACGCGTTAAGATTTCCCAATCGCCAACTCCCCAACTATAGAACTTTTATAAACTCCCATCAGCACCTTTGGGAATACGCCAGATTTCAGACTCCAAGGCAAGATGCTGGCAGACCGTGACAAATACGCACCCCAGTAAGAGATAAAGAGATTTCAAATGTAATCGAAGGAAATCCAGGTTTGAGTACTCGAAAAATAGCACGGGATTTGGATATTCCCCATTCAACTGTCTGGAGGGTTTTACACGGAAACATGCTATACCCATATCATATCCAGCGCGTCCAAGGTTTGCTGCTGCGAGATTTTCCACGACGCTTGCAGTTCTCACGATAGATACTGCGCAACTGTACTAGGGATCCGGCATTTTGATTTCGTATCTTTTTCACCGACAAAGCTCACTTCAGTGAGTAGTGAATTACCACGAGGTTCATATTTGGTCACTAGAAAATCCACATATGATCAGACAATTTCGACACCATGAACAGTCGTATCGAATTTGAGAACGAAAATTCGCATAATACACGGTGAGGAGTATTTTTCGACTGCAATGCTCCTTTAATGACCTCATCGCATAGCAAGAATATCTCAATTTAACACAGAGATTATGTATGTGAGATTCCCAGTTTGACTTCTGATCAAAGATAACTCCCAAGATCTTGACATCGTTTTGAATACTGAAATTATATGCGTTATTGTTACATAGCGTTTGATCGTGCCCTCGATGGAAAATAATAGGAACCGTTTTTTCCTAATTCAAATTGATGAAATTTTTTTCTGACCATAATATACACCAAGTGTATACCTTTTCAGCAGTAGCCATTGTTCGATCGATGTTAGTTTCCGTAATTAACAAATTAGTGTCATTGGCATAACAAACCATATTTACATCTGAATACTTTTGAGGAAAGTTATGACGTCGTTGGCAAAAATTATTTATAAAAGAGGTCCTAAAATAGACCCCTGAAGCACCCCTTGACTAACGCTTACGGTTTGACTGAAACTATTTTTGATTTGCACTGCTTGCTTACGATTTGTTAGGTAGGATTCAATGAAATCTAGTGGTATGCCTCGAACGCCATATCGGTTCAGTTTCTCAAGTAAGAGATAATGGTCAACACAATCGAACGCTCGAGAAAAATCGATACATGAACCAAGGGGAAGCAACTTTGACTCAATGGCATTGACAATCTGAATATTCAAATCTGTTGAAGCTGTATCTACGCCCCTTTTTTCACGAATCCGTGTTCGTTACTGGAAATTATATTATTTCTCAAACAGAAGTTTGACAGTTGTTAGTTCAAGGCTATTTCAAAAAGCTTTGATATGCTTGACAGCAAGGTGATCGCTCTGTAATTGGAGTACTCATTCGTGTAACTTTTTTTGTAAGTGGCCTAATCACGGAAGATTTCAGTTTGTTAGGGAAAGTACCTTGGGTGAAAATTAAATTCATCAAGAAAGTGAGGACACTGCTGGTACCATATTTACACCGCTTCAAAATGTTATTCAATATATTGTCCAGACCACTAGAATTAGACGGTTCCAGTCTGTTAATGAGACCAACTACCTCAAGCTCGTACTGGCGCCAAAAAAAGGATTTGTCATAAAGTTGTTTATTCGACGTTAGAAATTCTACATAATTTTCGCCTTTATCAGTTGCAAGACTGAAATGTCCGAGGAAATTATTGGCGACTACCTCATCATCGAGTTGTTCATCATTTTCTGTTATTTTCGAATTGGCTGCTTCTCTTTTACCTTGTATTTCCGAAATGATGTTCCACGTTGCTTTCGTGTTGTTTTGAATAATCATTATGAATGAATCTATGGTGCGATTCCTTCGATTTTGGAACAAGAAGAATTGTTGTATCTTTCCACGTTGAGAATTCGAATATAACATGAATTATGGTAGTTTTATTCAGTTTCAAGTGTGATTCGGGAAATATTCTCATCAAATATCATTTGTGCTGAAGGATTTCATCGCAAAATATTTGTAATTTTCCCTCAAGAATATTGCCTCTAGGAAATTTAACCCGTGCAATGTGCGGCCTGATTATCGAAGATTAAACCACTCAAGCTTAGCTTTTGTGGGTTGATCAGATAATGAGACCGCTAATCGCACTCAGTAAAATTTCCAGGCAAAATGCTTTCTCGAACATTTCAAAAAAAAAATATTGCGATAAAACACCTAGCACATTTGATATTACCGTCGATAAAACCCCTAGTACTTGTAATATTACGTTCGATGAATTGTCATTCAGTAGAGTCCTTATTCAATGTTCTAATGGTAATAATAATAATAATAATAATAATAATAATAATAATAATAATAATAATAATAATAATAATAATAATAATAATAATAATAATAATAATAATAATAATAATAATAATAATAATAATAATAATAATAATAATAATAATAATAATAATAATAATAATAATAATAATAATAATAATAATAATAATAATAATAATAATAATAATAATAATAATAATAATAATAATAATAATAATAATAATAATAATAATAATAATAATAATAATAATAATAATAAAATAATAATAATATCATACGAAAAGAGGATGAGAAACGGACGAAGTATCGAGATTTACTCTTCGAGCTCCGCAGACTCTATCCAGACCATTCTGTGAAGATAGTGGTTCTGATAATAGGGGCCCTTGGTGGAATGATGCCAACGCTACTCTCAAACCTGGAAATTATACCGGCATGCCGTAAATCGGCAAAATCTCTAGCCGGCCGCATGCAGAAGGCAGTCATTCTCGGATCGTTACGTCTGCTCAGGGCACATGATTCTCGGACCCAATGATCTCCACCCACGGATGTGGGGAGAGGTCACTGGTTTATGTAACCAGCACGCCCTTCCGAATGGGTCGGAGCTTCGGAAGTTAGGGCCTGACTGGAAGTGTTTAGAACGGATAATAATAATAATAATAATAATAATAATAATTTATTGGCCCAAGTTATGTAAGTTACATTTAAGGTTGTCAAATTATGCGAAAAACAGCAAATATGAACAAAACTGAGTACAGGTATATACAAGACACGTCGACAATTATAGTTAAATTTTGAATATAAAACTATATGTCTACTTATGTTAAGTTCAGTCACCTGAAATACATAAAATAAAATATATATACAATTTAAAATTAGTCAATATTACATCACAACAGAAGATACATAGATAAAAATATGCCTGTTTATATCTCAATCAATTATTTCGTCAAAATCGAATTCGAAATATTCTTCCAGAGAATAGAATGTATTTTTCAATAATATATTGATGATTGCTGCCTTTAACTGTTTGGTATGGGCATTTTTCAGTGCATCCGTAATTTGTTAAAAATTTTGATGGATGTGTGATTAATTGGCTGTTGAGTTTTTTTCAGGCGGTGATAGGGAATGCTCAACGAATTTCTATTCCTTGTGTTATGAGAATGGTAGGAAGAATTTGAAAATAGAGACTTTTCGTTTTCTTTTATAAACATCACACATTGTAGAATGAATACTGAAGGTAAAGTTAAGATGCTAAATTTTGCAAATAACGGTTAACAATGTTCTCGATAACTAGCCTTCGCTATTATTCGCAAAACTTTTTTTTGTAGTTTAAATATTCTTCCACTTTCTACGGAGTTTCCCCAAAGAAGAAGTCCATGAGAAAAAGTTGAATAAAAGTTACTGTAATAATATGTTAATGCGGTATCTACAGTAGTAAATTCTATTAGTTTCCTAATTTGATACACTACTTTATCTAATTTTTTAGATAAGTAGTTGACATGTTCTTTCCAGTTCAATTTCTGTCAATATGTATACCTAAAACTTAACGCTATTCTCTTGACTACCATTTGAGAACATAAGCTCGCTTGTTTTTCTGTGTTTAGTTTTAAATTATTTGTCGAAACCATTCTGAAGCCTTTGCTATTGTTTCAGTATTTTGAGTTTGGGGTTTTAATATCAGGGCTTATATTTAAAATTGTAGAGTCATCAGCATATAATGTCATTGCGTCAGCATTTAAATATTTCGGTAAATCATTTATGAAAATAATAAAAAATATGGGTCCCAATATTGATCCTTGGGGAACTCCAATATCTATTGCCATTATGTCTGACTTCTCGCCTGATGGTAGAACCACTCGTTGCTGTCGACTGTGTGAGTAGGAAGCGAATAATTCCAAGGCAGCACCCCTGATCCCATAAAAATCTAATTTTGCCAGTAGGTATTCATGTGTGACGCAATCAAATGCCTTTGATAAATCCAACATTGTGGCACACGAAAAGTTATTTTTATCAATCGCATCCATGATTTTTTCTAAAATGAATATTATTGCTTTTGTTGTTGATTTATTACTGCGGTAACCAAACTGCTCTTTTGAGAAAAGTTCTTTATCATCAAAATATGAAACTATCCTAGATTTCAGTGAACATTCAAAAATTTTTGAAAAAACAGGAAGCACTGAAATGGGTCTAAATGAGTTAGCTTCGTTATGGTCGTTTGTTTTTGGAATCGGTACTACTTTTGCAATTTTTAATTTATCCGGAAAAATGCTCTGTTCTAAGCACCTATTAAAAATGTAACATAATATTGGAGCCAGTTCATCACACAGATGTTTAACTATGATGATGATGAATAGAGTCAATAGAAAATATCGTGATATCGCTCTCAATTGGATTCTTCTTGAATTGAATTTCCTACGAACCGTCTCGCTTCGGTCATCACCTACTTTACCAATATCAAACAAGGTCGTATCCATCAACAAAACAATTTTCTGAGAACTGATGCGTCAGGTGAACTTACAAGCAACTCCGTCAAAGGACAGAATCTTCTTGTATAGTCTCAATATGTCTATGTACCGAAGTAACCAAGTTATAAAGTCATTTAGTTTCGCCTATACTACTACTACCATGTGGTATTCTGTGAGCGATTGTGGAGCTGGGAAGCTTTTGATGTAAATACGATGCTAATTCAATTCAAAGCCTACATCATTCTTGGGTTTCGCTCTCCAACTCATTTGGGTCATTAGAATAACCGAATGGAATTCCGGGAAATGGTTGCTATCCAGTAGCAAATATATCTTGTTTCATGAGACATATATTGGGAATATTTGAAATATTTTCAAAGATGATTTACCAATTTGAGATTTGAAATGGCGAAAATACATATTACCTGAAATGCCTCAATTTGGAACATATTGATTCATCTCAGATTTCAGTGATACTTTTGAATTGGTAGCACCAACAGTGTGAATCGAAATGAAAGAATACTCAACGACCATCGACGCATGTTGTTTCGTTCTTTATAGAGATTGGAAGAAAAAACATCTAGCCTTCCTCGGAACAAATCTTCAACTTAGTGGTCGGGAATTTGATAACGAGCCTGTTTTCACCAAACCATATTGAAGAGCTTGAAAATATTGGAACTGAATGATGACTGTTACTTATCATGAATCAATGAATAATAGACAATGATTATTATAATAATATGTGTATTTTTTTTATTTTTTCAAACTCAATTAATTACGCAACGTATAGAGGGGACGGTTTGGCAATGAAAAATATTTCTTGCCGCAAGATATGGCTGGCCTAAAAACAAAAATGATTATTTAAATATTTTTTAATATAGCACGTTTATAAAAATGTATAAAATAATTCATCCCACCCCCATACAGATTTATATCCCCATACAGATTCCTAACCCCATAGAGATTGTCCAGAAAATTCATGATTGTGAATTTTTGATAGCTATGAAAATAGTTGTGAGATTTAAAATGAAAATCATAAGGTGCATGCAAAATATAATAGTATTTGTAACGTAAATAAACTTAACTTGGTTTAACTAATTTATTTAACACTAATCTACAACTTAATTTATATTACTACGCCACTAAATAGCTCGATCGTATGGGCTCGTTCAGACTGTCTACTCCCTCTTGAGGGCTGTCTATTTATCTCCGATACAGCATTCTCGATGTTTCGAATTCGGACGGTTGGCGACTAGCATATTCCAATTGTTTCCAATATTGACCGTTGTTTTCTCGCGGCAGAGCGACTGGATGGTTCTCGAATATCTCCGGGGATGATCTCATCGCTGTCGATGGCAACACGTGAGGCGACAGGTCCGGCCTAGGTTCGTTACATTGCCCCCTTCTTAAAGACATTTCGTCCCGAAATTTCATCCCTGGAGTGTGACGATATCTGCATGACTCCCCATATCTGCACCGTGAAGTTCGATGGAAGTAACACTCCACGGTCTTCATGATCGGTCGTGGAAGAGGGTTACAGCAAACCAAAATCTTGACGCCGCTGGATCTGAATATCGCCTCCAGCATACTTCTTATGACTCTCCAGTCCAACCCATCAATACCACAGGATAATTTTGGAATTGCTAGATCCACCAGATTCTGGTCCACCATAGTATCTCTTAGTTTGGTGAGACTCTTCCAGACATCTTCATAGGACGGTTTATCTTGGGAATGCCTCTTGGTAACTAGGTAGTAGATGTTTCTCTGGCCTTTCTTCAACTGTAGCACCCCACCAACTTCTGGATTCTGCTCCTGCAGTGTTTGGAGTTGACCAAATTTTCGCTGAGCACACTGCGGTCGATGCGGCTGGAGATTTGAAGATCTTCTGCCACACAGTTCTCTAGTGCGTTGTCAGCAGGCACCTCGAAAGGTCTCGTGACTCCTCTCTAGTAACCCCATATAGAACTTTCTGCCCGTTTGAATACAAGGACATAAACTTTCGAACGTCATATCATCCTCCGGTGGCTTGAGGGTGCGAACTTGGTCATGGTTTCCGGCGTAAGGGCCAACCTGTTGAAATGGACGACCCTTGGTTTCTCGGTGGCTTATGGATTCGGTACACAAGGTCGTTTATCCTTTTCACGATTTTATACGGGCCTTCCACGGTTCCGCAACTTTGGTGATAGTCCACGACGACGTTTGGGGTTGTACAGCCAAACCAGATCATCTACCTTAAATCTTCCAGCGTGGGCTTTGATTTCATTGGTCTTCTTCATTTTATCGCTTGCACTCTGGATGTTCAACCGGACTCGTTCGTGGATGTCGTCCATTCTCTGCCGAAGTTTGCTGACGTAGTCCTCTCCGCAGTGTCTTGTCCTGGCGGTATCCCAAACTTCAGGTTACACGGCAGTCGCAGTTCTCGGCCCATTATAATACTAGCAGGAGTTTGACCGGTTGACTCGTGTGCTGCGGATCGATAGGCCATCAGGAACAAATGAAGATACTGGTCCCAGTCTCTTTGATGGTCAGAGACAACCTTGGACAAGTGGCGGTTGATCGTCCTGTTCATCCGTTCCACCATTCCATCGGACTGCGGATGTAGGGCCGTGGTTCTTGTCTTGCGGATGTTCAGCAGTAGACATATTTCTTGGAGAAGGTTGATTCAAAATTTCGCCTTGATCCGAGTGCAGCCCATTGGAATACCGAATCGACATATCCATTCTTTCACCAAGACGTCGGCGACGGTGATGGCTTCCTGGTTGGCAGGGCATAGGCTTCCGCCCACTTACTGAAGTAGTCCATTGCCACAAGGATGTATTTATTCCCGTGGTCGGATACGGGAAACGGGCCGGCGATGTCAATGGCGATTCTCTCGAACGGCTGCCTACGTTGTACTGACGCATCGGGGCCTTGGGTCGTATTCGAGGTCCATTGCTAGCAGATACAGCGCACTTTCTGCACCAGTCCTGGACGTCAGCTTGACAATTGGCCCAGTAAAACCGTTGCCTCACTTTCTGCAGGGTCTTCGTCACTCCCAGATGTCCCCGGCGACTCCATCATGGATTTCCGCAGCACTTCCTCTCTTCTGTTCCTGGGAACAATTATTTGGCGTCTGTCTTCCCCACCAATATCGGCTTCCAACACACGTTTGGATCCCATTGTCCAGAATAAGAGAGTTCCATTGTGCCCAATAGGACTTAACAGCCGGTGAGTAACCTGCGACTTCCGCCATGATGGTCTTCGATTGCCCTTCTTCCAGCTGACGACTGCCAGGTCGGGTCTCTCTTTGGTCTTTCTGGATCTTGCTGTCATTCCAGTTGTCATCCATTGCCGCGGTTCTACAAAGTGTTGCTTCTTTCTCTTCTGCTCGTCGGCAATGTGAGCAATCATCTGACATGGTCTTCGCGACAAGGCATCTGCATTCTTATGGCTAGTTCCGGCTCGATGTTCGATCTCGAAATCGAATTCTTGGAGTCTCTCGATCCAACGTGCTACTTGACCCTCAGGATTTTTTGAACTGTAAGAGCCATTTGAGAGCTGCATGGCGTTCTCAACGGAATCTTCTTCCATACACGTACTTGTAGAAGTGTTCCACTCCCTTTACAACGCTAACAGCTCTCGCCTGGTGACACAGTAATTGCGCTCTGGTTTGCTAAGCGCCTTTGAAATAACCAATGACCTTCTCCTGTCCCTCCTGGATCTGAGATAGGACAGCTCCAAGTCCCACGTTGCTGGCGTCCGTATCCAAAATGAATTTCCTTTGGGTAGGGATAGCCAGTATAGGTGCGTTGATCGAAGCCCTTTCAGCTTCCTGAATGAGTCTTGACATTCTTCGACCACTGGAACTTTGTTTGGCCTTCCGTGAGCTTGGTCAGTGGTTTAGCGATGTTGGAATCCAGCACATATCGGCGATAGTATGTGCATAAACCAAGGAAACTTCGAAGTTGGTGAATGTCTTTTGGGATGGGCCAATCCTTAACAGCTTTGATCTTCTGGTCGTCCACTGCTACTCCTTCCCCAGAGACAACGTGGAGTTCCTCAGTCGCAGGAATACTTCCTCCAAGTTTTTCACGTGGTCCTCAAACGATCTGCCGACCACAATTATGTCGTCGAGATACACTAGACACGTGTTCCATGAGAGTCCCTTCAGTACTGTTTCCATCAATCTTTCGAATGTGGCGGGAGCATTACAGAGCCCGAATGGCATAACGGTGAACTGCCACAATCCTGAGCCGATGGTAAAGCAGTCTTTTCTCGATCTTCCTGAGCCAGTTCTACTTGCCAGTATCCACTCTTCAGATCAAGGGTCGAGAAAATCGTGGAACCAGCCAACGTGTCTAGGGTGTCATCTTTTTCTCGGGAGGTAACTGTCCTTCTTCGTGGCATTATTAAGTTGGCGATAGTCTACACAAAGAGCGTGTCGATCCATCCTGTTTCTTCGCCAGTACGACTGGAGAGGACCAGGGACTGTCTGATGGTTCGATAACTCCTTCTTTTCCCATATCGCTGACTATTTTGTCAGCCTCTTCCTTCTTGGCTAGAGGAAGTCTTCTTGCTGATTGCCGGATCGGTCGGGCACCCCCAGTATCAATCTTGTGCTGGACCACATTAATCGACCTCCTTTTCCTTGTCCGGTATCGAAGATGTCTTGGTACTCTTAACTAAATCTCTTAGTTTGGGCTGTTGAGCTGGTTTTATATCTTTGGAAGAGATGGCAACCAATTTTTCTAGTTCTGTGGGCAAGTTGTTGGGTTTAATCGTACCTCGTACACCCCGGATTACTGAGGAAACTGACGAGAATGCCCCAATATTGTTCCTTTTCTTCAAGGTCACTGGAAAATAATTGATATTCATGACCCTTACAGGGCACAAATTTGTCAGCACGCAACAAGGTCTTCCTAGTGCAACCTCGTCCAATTTTCTCATCATGAAGTTTGGGCTCGAACATCACCACGTTTCCGCTGCTCGTACTCCCGTCCAGGCGAGCCTCCAGAATGGTTTCAGCCCTCTCAGGTACGCTTACATCTTCAGCCAACAACACACGGATAAACCCCCTCACTTCTCCCATGAAGCACCAGCTCTTCTCCGTTGACACGTAGGACGCCGTCTTTGAAATCCAATTCAAACCCTCTGGAATTCATGATGTCCATTCCGATGATTGCATCGTCTTCGATGCCCGCTACAAGTGCCTGATGTTTCACTTTGGGTGCTGCCCAAAATTATTTCAACGGTAGCTCGCCATATACAGTAGCTGGCTCCCTGTTGCTGTGCGTAGCTTCCAAGTTGTCGGTTCAATCCGTTCCGGTGTTCTGGCAAAGAAGGCCGAGAATTGTCCTAGTCGCACCTGTATCTAGCAGCATGGTGCAAGGCCGTTATTGATGAGACCGTCTACGAAGACACCTTTGTTCTGTGCGACATATGCGTTGTTAACCGGGGCTTGCCGTGACACATGCCGACGATTGCCCCTTCTCGTCGACCTTTTTAGTTTTCCTGCATCGGAGTCGATGAATGTTGGACATTTGCTACGCACATGTCCATTTTGCCAATTTCGGCATCTTATTCTTTTTCAGGCAAATTCCTTCATCACTTTTCTTATGGCAGCTTCCAAGTTAGCAGGCTCCTGTGAGTCTTCCTCAATCGTTTGAACTTTACTTCTGGCTTTGCAGCATTGTTTTGCTGCTCGAATTCCAAAGCGCGTGCCAGTGTCTACGAGATGTGTTGGACGAGCTAATATCAACGCTTGTCTGGTTTCTTGGTCACGGAGTCCATCCAAGAATGCCTGAACCGCTAATCGCTCCATTACATTTTCCGGTATGGCTGGATATGCGAGACGAACCAAGCGTGCAATGTCAGTTTCAAATTCTTGTAAGGATTCGCCCGATTTCTGACAGCGATTTTTCAGCTGGGAGTGATATACGTGTTCCAAATGGGCCTGGCCATATCGTAATTCTAGATGTTTAATCAGCTGATCATAGTCCTCCTGTTCTTGGGCGGTAAGAGTTTGTAGAATATTCGTCGCTTCTCCACGTAATGCAAGTGTTAGTGCTAGCAGCTCTTTCCCTGCATTCCATCCATTTGCTTTGGCCGCTGCTTCAAACTGTCGGCGGTAATTTTCCCATGGAGTTTTTCCGTCGAATTGAGGCGGCTTCATGGAAAGCTTCCCATTTCAGAAATGACCTTGACATCTTTTATACCCTCTTGAACTTTATCCAAGTTCAAACTCAAGTCCAAGCATTGCATTTTCGTTAACCATCTCTGTGGAGGGCGCACTATTAATTCGTTTTTCCAGCTTACTGATCGTTTCCTTCATTTTATCTACCTCCGTGTTCATTTGCTCCCTAATTTTATCTATCTCTGTCTCAACGGTTCCCATTCTTTCTTCTAGAAATTTAGCCACACCACACAATTCTTTTTTTAGGCCTTCTGTGTTTTCCAGGAACTTCTCTTCCAGGCTTCTTGAATTTTCTAGAAGCTTCTCTTCCAGATTTCTAGAATTTTCTTCAAGCTTCTCTTCCAGATTTCTAGCATTTTCTTCCAGGCTTCTTGAATTTTCTAGAAGCTTTTCTTCCAGATTTCTAGAATTTTCTTGAAGCTTCTCTTCCAGATTTCTAGCATTTTCTTCCAGACTTCTTGAATTTTCTTCCAGATTTCTAGAAAGCTTCTCTTCCAGATTTATAGAATTTTCCTGAAGCTTCTCTTCCAGATTTCTAGAATTTTGTTGCAGTTCTTCTTTCACGGATTTAGTAGTTTCTTCGAGTTTATTCATTACCAAACTTAAATCACCTCCGGGCTGTCTATTTATCTCCGATACAGCATTCTCGATGTTTCGAATTCGGACGGTTGGCGACTAGCATATTCCAATTGTTTCCAATATTGACCGTTGTTTTTTCGCGGCAGAGCGACTGGATGGTTCTCGAATATCTCCCGGGGATGATCTCATCGCTGTCGATGGCAACACGTGAGGCGACAGGTCCGGCCTAGGTTCGTTACATATTATTAGGGAGTAGCTAGCGTTGAGAACACTCACACAACATTTCAAATAATGTTTTACTTTTGACTCCATTTTATAAACGTGGTATACTGAAAAAAAAAAATTGTTAATATTTTTTAACTTTTTAGTCCGTTTTATAAACGTTACTGAATTCTTCTCGTTGGATTTTTCGGCTAATTTGATTTGACTCATCAGTTTCTTTTCACCATATTTTCCATTTTGCGTTTTTTCGGATTTCTCGTGTTCATAAAAATAGGTACAAATTAATTTCATTGGACAATGTATTAATTTTATTACAATTTGCGCGACAAGCTTTTTGAAACCAAATAATTCAACAAAAAATAATTAAATCATTATCAGCGATGACATAAACTTATTTTATACGTTTCAGTGCACTGCTCGAATGGAAGCTTGTCATTAAAAAGTTTTTTGTTAGTTATTTTATGTTTTGATTTTTAGTTAGTTCGCCTTGATCTATTCCATTCTGATAGAGCACTTATGACAAGGTCTCTTTCCTTCTGAGCCGAAAGAAATAATGATCTCCGACCTCAAAAACTCCCACACACCAATTTTGGAATAGAATCTGACCATGAAAACAAATAATGAAAACATCTTCGAACAACAATATACTTTATGAATTTGGCCAAAAAAGTCATAATCTCCGAACCTGGAAACCCTCACATACCAATCCTGAATAAAATATGACCATAATAATGAATTTATACATTTAAAAAACTCAAAATCTCCGACGCGAAACCTCGCATATCAAATTTGAATCTAATCGGATCCTAATCAGAAAACTCTCCTCCATCTTGGGGCCGCCATTTTGAATTTATGAATTTGGAAAAAAATAAATCTCCGACTCTGAAAACCCGTGCATACCAATTTTGAAACAAATCGGACCATAATTACAAATCTCGTCGGCCATCTTGGAGCCGCCATTTCGAGTTAATGAATTTTGGCAAAAAATTCATAATTTTCGACCTCCAAAACCCCCAAAACCATGCATATCAATTTTGAATCGAATCACAAAACTCGTCCTCCATCTTGGGGCCGCCATCCTAAATTTATGAATGTTGACAAAAATTTCATAATTTCCGACCACGAAAACCCCTACGTACCAATTTTGAATCAAATCGGACCATAATCACAAAACATACCATCTTGGAGCCGCCATTCTGTTTCATTATCTAACGAAAATCATAATACCGGAATTATAACACCTGCCAAATTTCAAATCAATCGGACGACTAGAGGTCGGTCAAAATTCACTCGCAAGACTTGACTCAAACTAACGAACGAACGAACTAATTGATAAGTGAAACTAAATGAAAGCTTGTGAAATAAAAGGAAACAACCAACAGGCCAAATGGAGGAGAAAACAGTCACCCTGAACAAGTCGCAAGAGATCTGAGACAACACAAAAAATTGGTCGGAATGGACTAATGCTTTCATACCGAATTTGGAGGACTGGATCGGTTTCAAGCATAGGCAAGCCGACAGTTTTCCTCTGCCAAGCATTAACAGGGTGGTTCAATGCATATCTAAAGAGGATCCAAAAAATGGAGTCTGATCAATATATGTACTGCAAAATGGTGGATACTGTGGATCATACTATATTCGAAGGCGAAGAGGGGCTTTGATGAGTAGTCTAGAGTTTTAGCTCTAGTATCTCACACTACCAGAGAAAGGCAGAACAAGTACCTAAGCGAGCACGAGCATCCTCCCTGTCAAAAAAAGTATACCAATCCTGATAATATCAGTGGATCTTGATGGATGTATTCCATGTGTCTTTTTCTCGAATACCACTCGCAACTTTCCATATGTTTTTCAACCGACGAAACCAAAAATGAAGAGGTTCTCTACTCGACGCGTATATTATATTTTTTTATAATTTTTTTTATGTATGATCACGCATAACTTTTTACTGAGGCGTCCGATTCCGATAGTTCTTACTTCAGTGGATAGGGTGTACTTTGAAGTTGGTCCTTTTCAAATTTGAGAGATGAAATTTACCCCTAAGGGTAGCAAACTGAAGGATATTGATCACTCACCCTCTGAATTCTCCACCCTTACGGGTAGAAAAATAGGGGATAATTGATTTTTCACTTGTGAACATTTGCACACATATGTAGTTGACAATGACAGATCGCTAGTGTCATTATCACAATCATTATATTCTATGAGAGGATGGAATGATATACAAAGTAATGAAATGAACTAACGGAACAACAAAAATAATTTATATTACAACAAATAGTAAGAGTAGATAATCATATCATTTAACTGGTAATAGTTGAAGTAAGGTGGGTAAGTAATAAAAAAACAAGCAGTTAGTAATTAGTAGATTTCAGTCACAAGAAATTGAAAAATAAGAACTTTTTAACAAAAACTTAAGCCGACGAAATACGGAACTGAGAAGTAAAAAATAAAATGAATCTTCTTAGTCTGAATAACTAAGCTCCTAAACTAATGTAGGTAACTAATTTTTAGTCGGCGCCAAACAAGCAATCAACGAAGATCATTGAATTACTTCAAAAAATTTATCAGAATGTCACCGCCCAACTCGATTCCATCATTTTACGCCTTACCTTAATCATTTGCTTGTTTTATTGGCGCCGACTCAAAATTAGTTACTTACATTAGTTTAGAAGGTTAGTTATTCAGACTAAGAAGATTTGTTTCAATTTTACTTTTCAGTTCCGTATTTCGTCGGTTTAATTTTTTGTCAAAAAGTTTTATTGATTATGTGATTGACATCTAATCAATGAATAACCCAGATTTTGCAGCATTCCATATCATTACTATGTTATTAAATTCAATTTCAAAAGTAGGGTCATTGTCAATTTTGTTATTATTACTACCGAATAGTATCAGCTTAGTTTTTGTCTATTTGAGTTTCTAATGGTGTTACTTATATAGCTCAGCTTTATAACGTGGGTGCGAGTTACTTTTCTCGCAAGTAATATCAATATTTTCTTGTCGAATGGAAAATACATCTGTTGTCTCCATATTGATGGATTTCACAGAATTCGATATGTTTGTGGAATTCTGCAGTATACACAGAAAATTGCAATGGCCCCAAACTATTACAGCTACACCATCTACAATGGAATCTGATATGTTGTCATTGATTATAGTTATCAAAGAACAAGACTATTACTCAAGCCAAAATATCTAATTTTTCAAAAAGTAGGGAATGATTGAATGTATCGAATGCCAAAGAGGATGAGGCATATATTGAGTATAAAATCACAAGAATTGTATATATCGTTCGTAACATTTGACAAAACCGTAGTAGTGCCATGACCCATACGAAATCCAGACTGATTTGGTGACAATATTTTTGAAACTTCAAAGTAGTGTGTCTTTGGGGAAGCAAACAAATTATTTGTTTTTCGGGAGTTATTAGGTGTGCAGAAATTCTTCACAATTCCTACTAGGGTATGTTAAGTAATCTTTGATTTTGAAAAAACGAAATTAATACTACTGTTTTATCATTTCAAAAAACTGAATTATGGTTGAAAACGTTTCACAAAGCAGCAGCATTTTGTCGAGATCAAGCGACCATCTGCTATAACCAGTTCCAGGCTCTGAACAATGCCTAAATTCTAACTATTTTCAAAGTCCATCCAACATCAACTGAAGTGGCTGTAGAGTGCTGGAGGCCAGATGACTAGAGTTGAACTATTTTACATCGAATGGGAAATATCACTCAACACTTTTTTCTGAATGTTTCCGAACTTTTATATGTTCCATGGAAATTCTAATTAGAAAAGGGTCCAAATCATATGCTATGAAGTACGTTGGGAAGTAACCTAGAAAAGGAACATACATGATTACATAGACATTCTTTTTTCTCCACTCGATTCTTATTGGTGGAACATTGATAAATAAAATATATTCTTTCAGCAGAAGACCAATAAAATCATTGTCAACTGACCATTTCCATGCTATGATCAATTCCACGTCATTATTGGGTGATTCTGAAATTCCTGAATTCTAAACATAACATTTTTTCAGGAATGACTGTACATCAGCAGCGGAGTTTTCCACATTAGGCAAGTATTTATAATAATGATTTATTTTCACTAAATGAACTGATATGTAGCATGACTATCGTCTCGTATACAACTCAAACATAATAGTCTCATTACAATTTCATTCCCAGTCTTTATATACTACAAGCGCGGGTCAATTTCGGAGGGGGTCATGTGACCCAGCATGAATTATATTCAGAAATATGGTAGTATACGAAACAACTCTTTCAGGCACTATGCCGTCAGTTGTGACCGGTGCAGGTGAGTACGCATGCGAAAGAAACTTCTATGAAGGGAAGAGATATTCCGACGAAATATTCTGGAACGGCATTTTCAAGTTGATAGATCATTGAAAAATAATCAAGTAGGACCAGTGTCGTACAAAAATATCGGCACTGAAATCCAGGAGGAATATTTATTTCCTGCACATTTTTGCCCCCGATATAGGTGATTCACTACTCTACGGCGTTTGTATAATTAGATTTTTATAACTACGTAGATTCCATTTTTAGCAACGCCGTACATATCTGCCGGTACAGGAGGGAGAAGCCCCGTTGGGGTCATTTGATACAACACATTCAATGATCTAAATACTATTTTATAAAACGATGTAATTTTTTGAAAGATAAGTGCCATGTGAAGTGGAATGAATAGAAAAATCGAATTAAACGGTTTTCTTCACATAAAGGATTCAATATAAAATTGAACCAGAAAATGGTAGATCTCAGGTGAAAAACAACTACTTTCCTGGCAAATACCACGCAGAACATTGAATGATATTCACCTGAAAATCCATGCATACTTCCATATAATATCAATGGACATTGAATGCAAATGTTTCTTTCTGATAAGCTCGATTATGTTTAATTTATGTCGTGTTCACCTAACAATCCGCATACCGGTTTCAGGCTTCTTGGCCCTCATCTGTACGGAGTAGTCAACCAGCCAAAGGTCCAAAAAACTCTGGCTGAAGTGAGACACAACGTAAACAAACCATCATCGATCTTGTAACACCTATAGGTACGCCGGAAAAGATAAACTTTAACTGGCGGTACCTAGTGACAGAAAGAAACACTCCGAAAATCTCTCACCTCGATAGGTTTCTAAATGAAAGATTCCTTCTCAGTAGGATGGCAAGCCCGTCTAGCATATAGTGAAAGATAAGTGCCATGTGAAGTGGAATGAATAGAAATCGATTAACGGTTTTCATAGGATTCAATATAAATTGAACCGAATTAGTCTGGTGAAAACACTATTTCCTGAATACCAGAACATTGATGATATTCACCGAAATCCATGCATTTCATATAATATCAATGGACATTGAATGCAAATGTTCCTTTCTGATAAGCTCGATTATGTTTAATTTATGCGTGTTCACTAACAATCCGCATACCGGTTTCAGTTTGGCCTCATCAGTACGGAGTAGTCAACCACCAAGGTCAAGAACTCTGGCGAAGTGAACACATAACAAACCATCATCGATCTTGTAACACCATGGTACGCCGGAAAGATAAACTTTAACTGGCGGTACCTTGACAGAAAGAACACTCCGAAATCTCCACCTCGATAGGTTTCTAAATAAAGACCTTCTCAGTAGTGCAAGCCGTCTAGCATATAGTGAAGATAAGTGCCATGTGAAGTGGAATGATAGAAAATCGATTAAACGGTTTCTCATAAAGGATTCAATTAATTGAACCAGAATGTAGATCTCAGGTGAAAACTCTTTCCCGGCAAATACCCCGCAGAACATTGAATGATATTCACCTGAAAATCATGCATACTTCCATATAATATCATGGACATTGAATGCAAATGTTTCTTTCTGATAAGCTCGATTATGTTTAATTATGTCATGTTCACCTAACAATCCGCATACCGGTTTCAGGCCTGGCCCTCATCAGTACGAGTAGTCACTAGGTACCGCCAGTTAAAGTTTATCTTTTCCGGCGTACCTATAGGTGTTACAAGATCGATGATGGTTTGTTTACGTTGTGTCTCACTTCAGCCAGAGTTCTTTGGACCTTTGGCTGGTTGACTACTACGTACTGATGAGGGCCAAGAAGCCTGAAACCGGTATGCGGATTGTTAGGTGAACACGACATAAATTAAACATAATCGACTTATCGAAAGAAACATTTGCATTCAATGTCCATTGATATGATATGGAAGTATGCATGGATTTTCAGGTGAATATCATTCAATGTTCTGCGTGTATTTACCAGGAAAGTAGTTGTTTTCACCTGAGATCTACCATTTCTGGTTCAATTTTATATTGAATCCTTTATGTGAAGAAACCGTTTAATCGATTTTCTATTCATTCCACTTCACATGGCACTTATCTTCACTATATGCTAGACGGCTTGCCATCCTACTGAGAAGGAATCTTTATTTAGAAACCTATCGAGGTGGGAGATTTTCGGAGTGTTTCTTTCTGTCACTAGGTTCCGCCAGTTGAAGTTTATCTTTCCGGCGTACCTATAGGTGTTACAAGATCGATGATGGTTTGTTTACGTTGTGTCTCACTTCAGCCAGAGTTCTTGACCTTGGCTGGTTGACTACTCCGTACTGATGAGGGCCAAGATGCCTGAAACCGGTATGCGGATTGTTAGGTGAACACGACATAAATTGAACCTAATCGAGCTTATCAGAAAGAAACATTTGCATTCAATGTCCATTGATATTATATGGAAGTATGCATGGATTTTCAGGTGAATATCATTCAATGTTCTGCGTGGTATTTGCCAGGAAAGAAGTTGTTTTTCACCTGAGATCTACCATTTTCTGGTTCAATTTTATATTGAATCCTTTATGTGAAGAAAACCGTTTAATTCGATATTTCTATGTAATTTTTTGTTATGCCGTACATTTTTCATGGAACATGGCGTGGATGCCTCAGGAAAAAATATTTCCCTGTGAAAAGGATAATTCAACGGTCAATTTTTTTTACGGCATGAACATATTTTATTATTAATTATAAAAATAATCAATGAAAACTATATGACGTACAAAAAAAATTGTTCTACAGTGTGAATTTCTAACTTGGAATAAATTCAGTAACTCAAAGACAGTTGTTTTGTTAGAAATATGCCTGGACAAAATGATTTTCATTTTAAATCGCGCTCGTTTTTATGTAATGAAATTTTATACAGCGTGTCTCAGATTTGAGATATGACGTCATCGACTATTTTTTTACATGGCAATCCTATTTTTTATGACTATTCTTGAAGAGTATAGTAGTTTCACATGCGTATCAAATATCAAATTTTTATTCTTTGTCGTTTGACAGATATTTTAACAAACATCAACTTATTCGGAAATGCGATCCACCTGATCTATCTGATATCAACTCAAATATATTTCTTCAATGAATGCTCAAAATGTTGTCCATTAACTAACTGACAATATCCAAACGGAATTTAAACTCGTTTGAACATTTCTAATTACTTGGGCGGAAATTAGTCTACACTCCTGTCGTATTCGTTCTTGTAACTGCTCAATGTTTTTCGGTTTGGTGTTAAAAACTTTGCTTTTCAAGAACTCCCATAAGGAATAGTCCGAAGGTGTTGAATCCGGAGACCTGGGAGGTCATTCAACAGATCCTCTTTATACCAATCCATCTGCCTGGAAATACATCATTCAGATACGAACGGACATGTCTTTTAAAATGGGGGGGCGCACCGTCTTGTGGAAACCAGATGTTTCCATTCGGGACATCGGCTTCATCCGGATCAGGAAACAGAGTAGCCAAAGTTGGAACTAGTTCTTCCCGCATCTATCTCCATTGAGATCCCTTTGGAAAAAAATTGGTCCTATCACTCGATTACCAACAATCCCCTGCCCAAACATTAACTTTTGGTGTATATTGAGTGTGGCCTTTCCTCATTCGGTATGGGTTGTTGTCTGCCCAATAACGACAATTTTGATGATTTATCCCACCATTTAACGTAAACGTTGAATCGTCAGAAAACAGGACGTTTTCTATGTTTACAACATTTCTGTCCAGTAGATCGTTCATTTCTTCGCAGAATTGGATTCTTCTATCTGGATCATCTTCGGTGAGTTTCTGGAGGATTGTCATTCCATAAGGATGAAATTTATGGGTTTTCAGAATGTTCATCACTGAAGACTGGCCAATTTCGAGTTCCCTAGCTATCTGCCTAGTGGGAACATGATGATTTCCTTCAACAGAAAGGAGTACATTCATTTCGACATCTTCATTGGGGGCACTATGACTATGATTCTTTGTTTTTCATAAATGCCCATTTTCCGAAACTATTTTTCAATCTGCTCATGTACTCTGCGATATGGGTGGTAAATCAGGTACTCTCTCTGAATGAATGAATAACTTCATTTTGTGTTCTTGTCCTATCTCCGTAGCCAATCATCATTGAAATTTCAATCTTGTGGGTTTCAGTTAAGTACGGCATTTTGTTAGATTTTTCAATAAACGTCGTTTCTCACAAAACGACAAACTAATAACTTTGGTAAATATCCTTGCTCGATACGATACTATTCTCCTCACCTGTTTTCATTCAACTTTTTTGTTCGAAATTGTCAACATCAACCCAGTTTGACAAAAAATTATAAAAACATACCTCTTGACATAAATCAGGGCCGGACAAAAAGGTCACACCCCTTTTTTTTTGTGAACGACACCCTGTTTATGTGGTGTTCCATTCGTCTAGAGTCCCATAGTCAACTCCCAACTTGCCAACTGGTGATGACCGATCTCCCAACTGACCCCCTATGAGCGCGTCCCTCCCCAGTTCCTGAATTATTTCTTTGAGTCAGGTTCCTTCATTTCTCGCATTATTTGATGTTTGTTACATATCTGTCAAACGACGAGGAATGAAAATTGGATATTCGATACGCATGTGTAACTTACTATGCCCTTCAAGAATAGTCATAAAAAATTGGGATTGCCATTTTAAAAATTAGTCGATGACATCATATCTCAAATTTGAGACACGCTGTATAACATTTCTTTACTTAAGAACGAGCGCAATTTAAAATAAAAATCGACCTATCTAGGCATATTTCTAACAAAACAACTATCTTTGAGTTACTGAATTTATTGCAAGTTGGAAACTCGCACCGTATATTACTGAAAAAGTATTTTGTCACCCCAAACATTCATCATATTCTTGCAATTCTTTCCTCCTCATAAATGTCATTAATTACAGTACACTGTTTGTATAATTGAATTTCTAGTATTACTTACATCAAGTTCTTACCAACGCCGTAGATACTAATTTACTGATACAGAGGGAAACCCATACTCAGTACGATGGGAGGAAGAGCCTCCGCAGGTGCTCATACGCACGCATACAAATGTGGCTGTCGGCACAATTTGTATCTCTTTCTACATTTTCTGGCTACATCATTTCTGTGTTGCCGATTGGCGCATAATTGTCCTTTGTGCGCATTTTTGCAAGGGTTACGTATATTTTTCTAATCCTAAAATATTTCGGACATTTTCGGACAGTCGGATGCGAAATAATGAATTGATACATTCTGTTGGCAATGTCTTATTGTACCTGTTCGTTCATTCTACTGCCCACTGCCTCAACCAGGTCACAGAGTACTTGAGTAGTAATTTAGTTCTTTGGATCCAGAGAGCATGCTGGGTCTGAGTTTACTTTAAAAAAAGTCATGACATTCAGTTTCATGGCGTTCTCCTTTTCAACCGACGAAACCAAAAAGGAGGATGTTCTCTAGTCGACCCGTATATTTTTTTTCCATCATTTTTTTATGTATGATCACGCATAACTTTAAACTGAGGCGTTCGATTTCGATAATTCCTTCTCCAGTGGATAGAGTGTACTTCGAAGGTGGTCCCATTTCAATTCAAAAGATAAAATTCACACCTAAGGGTAGCAACATGAAGGATATTGATCACTCACCCTCTGAATTCTGGTCCGTTAACCGATTCTATCAGGCATAACTTTGTACTGGGTTCTTCGATTTGGATGATTCTTTCTTTAATAGATAGGGTATACCTCATATCTAGATTTCGAATGGAATGATATACCCTTACGGGTGAAAAAATAGGGGATATTTGATTTTTCACTTATGAACATTGGCACACACATACGTAGTTGACAATGACAGATCGCTAGTGACATTATTTCTGTTCCACATCCGTCAAAACCATTTCATTCTATGAGAGGTTGGAATGATATACAAAGTGATTAAATAAACTGACCAGAACAACAAAAAATGATTTATATTACAACAAATAGTAAAAGTAGATAATCATATTATTCAACTGGTAATAGTTGAAGTAAGGTGGGTAAGTATTTTGGAAGTAATCAAAAAACAAGTAGGTAGTAATTAGTATATTTCAACCATGAAAAATTGAAAACTAAAAACTTTTTAACAAAAAATTAAACCGAAGAAATACGGAACTGAAGAGTAAAAAATAAAATAAACCTTCTGAGTCTCAGTAACTAAGCTCCTGAACTAATGTAAGTAACTAATTTTAAGTCGGCGCCAAACAAGCAATCAACGAAGATCATTAAATTACTTCAGAGAAATTATCAGAATGTCACCGTGCCTTACCTAATTCATTTGCTTGTTTGTTTGGCGTCGACTCAAAATCAGTTACTTACATTAGTATAGGAGCCTAGCTACTGAGACTAAGAAGGTTAATTTTATTTTTTACTTTTCAGTTCCGTATTTCGTCGGTTTGATTTTTTATTAAAAAGTTTTTAATTTTTTATGAATTTTTTGGAAAATTGTCATAAGTAATCAAAGGATAACTTTCTCTATCATGGAATGATATGTTTCAGAATGCGAAAATGAGCCCAATTCTGATGCGATAGTGAAACTTCTGATGAAGAATGAAGTTAAATTTGTTTATTACTTAAGGATTATATTTTGTTACTTTGTTCTCTTACTTTCACAAGCCATAATTATAATTAATAAAAACTAAATTTTGTTTTCAGTAATAATAGTTTATGAAAGTTTTAAAAGTCATAAGAGTTTTTTTTTAGTTATTTTCACAATATTTTTGGGTAAATTCGTCTTTTACAAACTTATTGAAGTATTTCAAGTTAGGTATTTTATTCCAATATATAATCAACAATCTTATAATATTGTTATAGTATAGTTTAGTTTATTATATTTTTTTTGTAACAAGTGTCTGAAAGATATTAATTTAATGTTTTTACTTGTCCTAACTTTTCACGCACAGTATTCTCTGATATTTGAAATCATTTTATTATTTATTAGAATCTATGGGGAAATTCTTATTGAAATTGAGATTCAAAAAGGGGTCATTTCAGGAATTGACAAAGTAAAAAACGTAAAATACAAAGATTGTAAGGTACAGTAAAATATTGTACGTTGAAATGAGAAAAAACTGATAGTTGAAGCTCGAATTTTCAAGTTACACGGTTTCAGAGTATCGTATATTTTAAGTAAAATTCCATCTGATCTGAACGGCAGTGTTATTTTTAATCATTATGGTATATTGCCTATCATCCTGGAAAAACATAATGGACAATCTTATCAGCTGTGAGAAATACTCAAATTAAATATCTACGGCATCATTTTGTTTTTGTTTTGATATGTTTGAAAAATAAAGAAAGCAATAATATTCTGAAAATTACTCTTCTAATAAATCACAGTGCAATTCAAAAAATTTCGGAAATTCAATATTTTTTGTAGTCCTATTTTTATTTGTTCCATTAATCAAAACAATAATATTTAGTCACATTATGTCCAAAAACCTCTGGCCGTACAGGAATTTATGATCTTTCTTTGAATAAAAACTTTTTAACAAAAAATTAAACCGACGAAAAAATCAACTGATAAGCAAAAAATAAAATAAACCTTCTTAGTCTAAATGATAATTGAGCTCCTAAACTAATGTAAGTAACTGATTTTGAGTCGGCGCCAAACAAACAATTATCGAAGATCATTATCTATGAAAGAAGTCATCAAAACGCAGCCGTGCATCTCGCTGCCATCATTTTACGCTTCACCTAATTCAATTGCTAGTTTGTTTGGCGCCGACTCAAAATCAGTTACTGACATTAGTTTAGGAGCTCAATTATCATTTAGACTAAGAAGGTTTATTTTATTTTTTGCTTTTCAGTTGATTTTTTCGTCGGTTTAATTTTTTGTTAAAAAGTTTTTATTTTTCACTTTCCAGTTCCGTATTTCGTCGGTTTAATTTTTTGTTAAAAAGTTTTAATTTTTCAATTTTTTGTGGCTAAAATCTACCAATTACTACCTACTTGTTTATGATTACTTCCAAAATACTTACTTACCCACCTTACTTCAACTATTACCAGTTAAATAATATGATTATCTACTTCTACTATTTGTTGTAATATAAATTATTTCCGTTGTTCTGGTTAGTTCATTTTATTACTTTGTATATCATTCCATCCTCTCATAAGATATACTGATTTTGACGGATGTGAAACAAGAATAATGTCAGTAGCGATCTGTCATTGTCAACTACGTATGTGTATGCCAATGTTCACTAGTGAAAAATCAATTATTCCCTATTTTTGTACCCGTAAGGGTGTCTAATTCCTTCCGAAATCCAAAAATAAGGTATACCCTATCTATTAAAAAAAAAACATCCAAATCGAAGAACCCAGTACAAAGTTATGCCTGATAGAATCGCTACCCTTAGGGGTGGATTCCATCTTTTAAATTCAAATGGGACCAAATTCAAAGTACACCCTATCCATTGAAAAAAGAATTATCGGAATCGGACGCCTCAGTAAAAAGTTATGCGTGATCATACATAAAAAAATATGATGGAAAAAAAAATATACGGGTCGAATAGACCATAATATTATATTAACCATAATTTTTAGACGGCATAATTTTTGAAAATTATTTTGTGTTGAACAAGATTGAGTAGGAGGGCTCCTCACCCCAGTACCGGCAAATATGTACGGCGTTGCTAAAAATTGAATCTACGTAGTTATGAGAATGTGATTATACAAACGCCGTACAGTAGTAAACACGGGGCAAAAATTGGGGGAAAAAAATGTTCCTTGTTTTTAGTACCGTTATTTTTGTACGGTAGTTGGTCCTACTTGATTATTTTTCAGGGATCTATCAATTTGAGATATGCCGTTCAAGAATATTTTGTCGAAATATGTCTCCATTCGAGGAAAAGTTTCTTTCACCTGCGTACTCACCTGCACTGCTGCCTGCACAGTGTCTGAAGGAGTTGATTCGTATAGTACTATAATTCTGAATATAATTCATGCTGGGTCACATGGCCCCCCAAAATTGGCCTGATCTTTGTAGTCTACTAGCTTGTGGAATTGTTTCTTCCCGGTATAACCATCACAAGTTTCATTCCATACAATTGGCACGTGTCAAATATATGTGAAAATTTGTAGAAATCCAATCAATTTTTTGGCTCGTTCTGGAATGGGTTGAATACCAAAATCAATTTTAGTCATGGAGACAATTGTTTTCGACACGATGTATAATTTTTTCTTTAGTTATTTCATGTTTTGTATGTTCGAATGCAAAGCTCGAAGGGGTGATAATTCGAGGTGCATTTCCTTAAAAAATGACGTAGAGAAAAAAATCGTTTTATATTTGTATATGGTGAGGGCGTACACAATAGATCTGAAATGGTCTCAGTAGAGAGGGTTCTAGCTAATAGCCTCAAACACCCAATCTAATCCAATTAATCTACTCTCCAGGCATTTCTTTTCAATTTTGAGTAAAAAATTTGCACCAGATCATTCACAGTAGAATCATCCAAGGGATGAGAGATTTGAGACATTACAGCTTACTTCATTCCTAGAGGCAGAGCTCAACGAATCTCTTTGATTTCACAACATCAATATATCTCTCCACCTGATGATTTGAGTTTGAATTCGAATGCTAATTGTTTCTTCAGCAGTATTTTCGAAGAGGGCAAAATCCAAAAGGTCATCGGGGTCTGAATAACTAACAAACTAGTGCTTCGATTCCATATAGATTGCTGCTCCGGATCACACCCCAGTAGTATTTGGAAAGGAAGGAGCAAATCGCCCTCAAAACCTCAAGTAAATGATGGAATTTCATATCAAATTGAACCCAGATTATCAAGGAGAGATCAAAGTTTCAAACTCCAAGTACTGTACATAAATGATATTGCGCTCACATTGAAAAACATTACACATAAACCTCCCACATTATTTTCGCAACATCATTTCAGGAAAATTACATGATGAAATAATTTTTTTTGTCGTTATATTTTAATGATGGGAGATGTTTTATCGAAGGAACATTTACTGAAAAACATTGAATTGGCTTGAATGGAATGATGAACAATACATAACATATTGATTTTTTGAAAATATGAATAGGTGTTCATAAAATCGGATGTGAAATCATCTGTGGCTCGAAGATAAACTCAAGTAACTATCTTCTATCGTTGAAGATAAATTTTGGGGGGTATTCATGTTGGAAAGGGAAACATTCACAATTGAATAATGAATAGGAAGTTTTGTCTGTAAATTGTATAATCTACGATAAAAACGAAGTTATACTTTTGTAATATCTAACAGAAAATCTCTAACAGAAAAAAACTTATTTCCCGATGTTACGTGGAATGTCGAATTCTATAATTATTGCTTTCAGGCATCCCCAAATCAGCATAACAAATCCCGAACAGAAAGCACCTCGTTTATAATTAACGACCGGTTATTACCAGCCAGTTACTTGATAGGGTTACCTGGTATTTTGTGTCATTACCAAGATCGGGATACAGCTTCAGATTATAGACATCCGCTGGTAATTGTACGAGGGATAACACGATATATGACATTAAATAGATTGAATTATACTTTACTATCCATAAGCGGATATATTTGTCTCAGAATCTCAATATTCTTCGCTAGGTAACATGAAATTTTTCTTTCGTCAACAGATATTTTCCAAACTTCATCTGTCACCTTTCTCTTGCCGAAGGAGAAAAGGGAGGATATTTTGAATAATAATTCCCAGAGTGGTTTTCGAAACTCCAGATTAGGCAGTGAAGAGACCAAATACTTATTTTTATTTTATCCTTATAATAATAATCTTTATATATATATATATATATATATATATATATATATAATTCTACTGTACGTGTGTGGCACTGAATTCCTCCTAAACGGCTGGACCGATTTGAATTTTTTTTTTTGTATGCGTTTGGGTAGCGCCTTGGATGGTTTAGATTCACAAATCAGCCGGCAGATGGCGCTGCAGTCGGTATCATAAACGGCTGGACCGATTTGAATGAATTTTTTTGTATGCGTTTGGGTGGCGCCCTGGATGGTTTAGATTCACAAATCATCCTCCTAAATGTTAAGGGTGGTCCAACCCTTGATTTTATTTTTATTTTTTTGAAAAAAATTTCTGTTTTTATTTTTTTATGATACATCATTCAAAAATACATACAACCCCTATTTTTTTGACAAGATTTTTATTTTTATTTTTTCATGACTTAGAATAAAGAAATTTATATTACTCCTGATTTTCACCCTCCTACGATTAACCCCATTTTTTTTTTTTTATAGAAAAAACGGGATAACAGGAAAATGGATGACGGGAATAACGGGATAACAAAAAAAAACGGGAAAACGGATAACGGTATGACAGGATGAGGGGATAAGGGGAAAACGGGATAACAGGATAAAGAAAAAATGGGATAACAGGAAAATGGGATAACGGGATAACTGGATAATTGGATAACTGGATAACGGGATAACAGGATAACAAAAAACGGGAAAATGGGATAACGGGATGACAGGATAAGGAAATAACGAGAAAACGGAATAACGGGATAAATAAAAAATGAGATAACAGGAAAATGGGATAACGGGAATAACGGGATAACGAAAAAACGGAAGAACGAGAAACAGGATGACAGGAAAGGAGATAAGGGAAAAATGGGATAACGGAATGAAGAAAAAATGAGATAACAAGAAAACGGGATAACGAGATAACTGGAAAATTGTAAGGTAACAAGGGAAGGAAAAACGGAAAAAGGGAACGGGATGACAGTAAAGGAATAACGGGAAAACGGAAAAACGTGATAAATAAAAAACGGGATAACAAGAAAATGGGATAACGGGAATAACGGAATAATGAAAAAACGAAAACGGGATAACGGGATGACAGAATGAGGGGATAAGGGGAAAACGGAATAACGGGATGAAAAAAAAATGGGTTTACAGAAAAACGGGATAACGGGATAATGGGATAACGAGAAAGGGATAACGGAATAACGGGAATAACGGATAACAAAAAAACGGGATAACGGGATGAAGGATAAGGGGATAACGGCAAAACGGAATAACGGGAAAAGAAAAAAAGGGGTAACATGAAAATGGGATAACGGGATAACGGGAAAACGAGATAACGGGACAACAGGAAGCGGAAGGAGTCAAAAGCATAATCTAGATGAAACAACATAAAGAAAAACATAGAAAAAAAAAATTCTACGCGGACGAGAGTTTTCGGAAAAAATATTTTAGGGAACATAAAAATTTGGACAGGACAACGTCTGTCGGGTCCGCTAGTAATAATAATAATGAAAGTCTTCAATCCAGAATATACAAAGATATCAATATCTGGAAAGGGCGGAGTTCAGAGTACGTTCCCCTCTTCCGTTTCTGAAAGGAGGAAGCATTTTCTGGTCTTCTACTCAACCCTGTATGTTTATCCTATTAAAAAAAAACACATATTTTTCAATTATTTGAACAAAAAGAAATTATTCGAACAAAAAAAAATTGTTTTTTGATTTCTCAGTTATTTATGAGGTGCAAAGTTCATAAAAGCATGGGTCCGCAACGCCCTCATTTTTTATATACAGGGTGTTGAAAAATTATTTTCATTTTGATTTTTCGTGAATCCTTTTTAAAATAATGTCGATATTTGGACAGGAATTGGTATTTGGAAATTTTTTAATATGATAAATTAAAATTTGATCTTATTTTGGCCCTTAATTGTAGGGATCGCCGCCTACAGGTCTTTGCCTCTTTTGGGGAGTAACAACTTTATCGTGCATGTATGTATCACATTTTCTAGAACAAAAATCGATTTATCTCTCATTTTTACGTGAAAAAGGAATGCGCTTCAAAAGTCGCTACGAGCAGCCGTTTTCGAGATATTTTGATTTAAATTAATCGATATATGTGTTTGCAAAAAGTGAAACAATTTTGAAAACTTTTTTTTAATTCAACATAGAAACATTCCAAATGCTAATTTTCAAATAACAATAAACAACGGAACACTAGATATAAATCTTGATCAAAATCACAATAAATGTTCGAAATGTCCACCTCCTGCCTGTATGCATGCATCCAATCTTCTTCTCATTGATTCGCGCACTCTTTGGAAAATTTCTGGAGTATTTTGAATCGTTCTACAAGAGTTAATTATTCCATTATCTAATTCTTCTTCATTTTGAATGAGTGTCTGGTAAATCAAGGATTTCAGATGTCCCAACGGGAATAAATCCGAACTGTTGAGGTCTGGTGACCTAGGGGGCCATGGTTGAGTCCTCCCCGACCTATCCAACGGTTGCCGAAAGTTTGATCTGAAAATCATCGCGCTTGGGTGCTAAAATATGCCGAAGCACCTTCATGCATGAACCATATTTCATCTCGTAGTCTGAGAGGCACATCTTCCAATGGAATATGCGAATCTTCTCCAAGAAAATGACGATATCTCTCTCCGTTTAATCTTCCCGGAATAAAGAATGGACCTATGAAATAATCTCCAAGGATTCCTGCCCACACGTTAAGAGAGAACTGTTATTGGAAATGTGATTTCTGTATCGCATGAGGGTTCTCCTCTGGCCACAAATGATTGTTGTGAAAATTGCGTATAGCGTTGCGTGATAAATTTGCTTCGTCGGTAAACAGGATTTGATTTTCAAATAAAGAATTTTGAATAAAGCATTGGAGAAACCAACGACCTAACGGAAAGTCAAGAGGGAGTTGTGCCTGAACTCTCTGAATATGGTAAGGATATGAAACGTTATAAATTAAAAATTTTCGTAGCAGAACATGAGATATATTTAACGTCAGCGCTATTTTACTGGAGCTTGTTTCCGGGTGTTCTCCTACCAGATTAGGAACTGCTTCCTCGGTTTCTGTGGTTCTTACCGTCTGATGTGCACTCGACAGATGACTAGCTTTCTTAAAACTTCCTGTTTCCATCAACCGAGCGTGAATTCTTGAAAACGATTTTGAAGTAGGAGTTGTGCGGTTCGCATAACGCTCGTGATACAAACGTCTAGCCTCATATGCATTACCGTTAGCAAGGCCTTATGTAAAATATATGTCAGCATACTCTGCATTGGTGAAGTTTACCATTTTTCAACAAATGATCACAATAAAAATAAATAAAACTATTTAACTATGCTTCAAGATGACATGACATGACATGACAGCACCGAAAAAACATTGGAATTAACTTACTAGCCTACTTGATACTTTTATTTTCAAAGAGTTCGCGAATCAATGAGAAGAAGATGGGATGCATCGATCAGTTTAACAAATCAAAATATTTCGAGAACGGCTGCTCGTAGCGACTTTTGAAAAGCATATCTTTTTCACGTAAAACGATAGAGAAATTGATTTTTATATAGAAAATATGATACATACATGCACGACAATTTTGTGACTCCCCAGAAGAGACAAATACCTGTAGGGGCGCCTCCTACAATGAAAGGTCAAACTAAGATCAAATTTGAATTTCTCATATAAAAAAATCCCCAAATAACAATTTTTGTTTGAATACTGACATTTTAAAAATTATTTACCAAAAAATAAAAAATTTTTTTTTTAATATTTATATCAAAAATGTAGGCATTGCGAACCCATATGCTTATATAAACTTTCACCTTATAAATAACTGAGGAATCGTCCTGTGAAATATCGGAGACTTATTACATAACACCCTTTATACATTAGACTAATATGTGTACAGCACAGAGAGAAGAACTGAGATGTACCGTCTTAGGGCCATTTTAAAATTCAGTTCGTTTCTGACATAAGTTTTTTTGTATTTTTTTTAGTCTCTTGGTGCCATCAATTTTATGTCATCGGGAAGACTGTTGAATAGCTTTGCAATGCTGAAAGTGTAGCTTCGCTCGAAAATGGTTGTTTTATGGATAGGGGGAGTTATGGCCCCTCTGTTACGCACGTTGATGCTATGTACGTGAGACCTAAATATAATTTCGTTGTGGAGGTATGACGGCTTACCGGAAAACATAATTATGTTGTATAAGCATGACTCATGCAATTTTCTTCTTCCCTCCATATTCAACCAACTCATTTCTTTTAGTTTATGAGAGATATTTTTATTTCGGATGCCATGGATTACCCGCGGGCAGGCATTTTGTAAAAGCTGTATTCTGCATTTTTCTGTAGATGTTAAACAGTTTCCATATACATCACCGTGGTTGAATATAGTGATGGATTGTTTGTTTATACCAATTATTGAAAATAAATAATAAAATTGGGGATAACGAGATACTTTGTTGTTTGTCTTGCGGTGGAAAGTACGCATATGGTAGCAATACCAATCAAAGATGCGGATCGGGAGTGAAGTATTTGGGGAAAGTTGTTTTTTAATTTGTTGTTAGTGTCATTTCTTTCCGTCGGACAAGTGGTGGGACTTCTGGGGTTGGTAAACGTGGAAGATTGTGATTGTGTGATTGTGATTGGTGTGATTGCTGACATGGTAGGAGACTTGTTTCTCAAATATGGAATTTTTTCAGATTATTTTCGAGATTTCGATTATTGTTTAATAATCTTGGCTAACGTTAATGATATCGGTTGCAACACCCCTTACTTTTGAACCCCAGATTTTAAATTATATGATTCAAATTCAAGAAGGTGAAATCACTTTGCCGATAGGCTGCTCAGATGGATACGGTTAGGCCGTGAGTAAGGTTCAATTAATGACTTTTCCTAGTTAATCAAATTTGCCACTAAAAAAATTATACATTAATTAACTTGACTAGTTCAAGAGTTGGGCGCCAGACTTGCTAAAGACAAAAGTCAAAGATAAATAGAATTAAATAAATGTTACCTAGCTTGTATGGGAAGGCAAATAAATATGCAATAAATCAACTTAACAAATTTATTCCAGTTGGAATTTTGAACAAGTTAAAAAATTAACAAATACTTGAAGAGTATTGAACTTATCTTAAAAAGATCTGAAAAATTACATAAAAAACCAGTATTTTTGACTTTGATCAAAACTCGAACATTTACACCTATGATTCCTCCAGTTGTTGGTACCACGAATATACCTTTGGAGATCTTGAATGAAAGAGATGAAGGCTAGTTTCTTGAAGCTGGTCTCAGCGGTTCTAGCAGGAACTTGGTTTCAGCGGTTACGATGAAGATGGTCTTGGGTGGTTCGATAGTTGATTTCAGACCCCCTTATCGGCGTGAATTTAGTTGATCTTCACGGACCAGTGCTGATATTGGTGTGCTGTAAGACCTCCCAGGCTACTAGTCCTTCCGTCTCCGTAGATGGGTTCCCTCCGTGGTATATATCATGCGAAGAAGATAATAGGAATCAAAATATGTACAAAAAGGGGAGAACGAAGGATATCCTTTGAACCTCAAGTTTTATGTTTCAAATTTTAATCGAGAGTCAAAAGATAGATGCAAATGATAGCATACAATAAAAATCTCAGTCTATATAAAATACTGGAAAGTTACAGTGAAAAACAAAGATAATAAATAGCAATCCAATCTGCTATTCTGGGTTAAATTTATAAACAAAATTTAAAACCAAACAAAACAAACCTCACCCAAAACGTGATGTTCAAATTCAGTTAAATTTTGAAACAGGTAAGTTTTGATAAGGTGATTCTATGTACCAGAAGGGTAAAAAAAATTCAATGTGGAAAGGTATTTCAAAAGAAATATATCAATTTCCTTGAAATTTTACCAGAAAAAAAATATAGTATTTTAAAGCAAAATACTATAAAATTGCCAGAGAAAAATCTACTATTTTAAAGCAAAATATTTAAAGGTTGCCAGTACAAAGATATATTATTTTAAAGCAAGTGCCAAAGGAAAATATAGCGTTATAACCAAAATATCTATAGGCTAAAAAAAAGGGTTTAAAGGTTGCCAGTACAAAGATATATTATTTTAAACACAGCCAAGATAAGAAGAGAGAGACACACGTCTTTCAGTGAGCACGACTCTCTTAGATAAAGATAAAGTGAAATAATTCTTTTTATAGAAGAATTTCCAGAGATAAACCGAAGAGGGAGACCACACGTCTTTCAGTGGGCACGACTCTCTTAGATAAAGATAATGTTAAATAATTCTTTTAATTGAAGAATTTTCAAAGATAACTGAAGAGGGAGACCTCACGTCTTTCAGTGGGCACAACTCTCTTAGATAAAGATAATTTTGAAATAGGGCGGCAATTCCTTTTCAAATCGATAAACAGGTAATTCTCAAAATTAGAATGAATCTCCTGCTCTTGGCGATAGAGGTAGTAACTGAAGTGAATTGACTCTGCAACGATCAAAAATCAAATAAGCTACACTGGGAATTGAATGGAGTAATAGATATAAGAAATTTATTAAACGGAAATCAACTTTACGCTTGAGGCATATATTGAATCGAGTGTTCTGAGACCGTTAGGCCAGAGGTACAACTCTCTCGATAAGCAATTCTTTCTCAAGAGAAAAGAAAATTACTCTCATAAACATATAGTTATGAAATAAAGAAAATTGCTTACCAGAGAGCCGTCCTATTAGTCACTCCAAACAATCAAATACGCCCTTCCTTTCAATTAGAATCCTTGGAACAATCCACTGGTAGTATGAGGGAGTAAGCTCTAGTCCATTCGAGATTACCAAATGGTACCTAAAATGCAATAGCGTAGAACTGATTTCCAATGAAAAAAAATCAGTTCCCAATATTCGGAACAGATGTTACGTTAGCCACAATATGTACTATGAATGCTTTGTCAAAATGGCCGAAATAACTATCTTTAACCTTCAAAAATTACCATGCGGTATATCCAAGAATTCTAATATTACAAGCATAAGAAAAAACAAGAGAATGCTAATCAGCTACAACATTAATTAAAAGATAAAGAGAATAATATTACTCTAAACTCCAGCAGTGATACTTATTTCATCTATAGATTGTACAAATCAAAGCCAACTCACTCAGTACATCTGCCTATCTCGACGTTCTATTCAAGAAAGAGAACGATTATCCTTTCGGTTCGACGAAATCACAGTTCACCTGTTTTTCATTCTCGGTTTCTTTCCTATTTAAAAAAACTTGGAAAAAACCAAACGCTCGATAAACGCGATCGACACGAAAATGAAATGTCACGGTCACACTGTCAAAATACCATTTTCTAGGGACAATAATGAACGCACATTCTTCACGACCTGAGCGCAGTGACTACTGACCCGTACTACCGTAAAGGACGTAACGAAAAATGTTCTGTTATTCATTGCGAGTTAGCTATTTTATGATATATATATATATATATATATATATACATATATATATATATACATATATTTATATATGTATATACCGGAGGATTCTCCAAGGTGGCTCACCCCTATAACTTTTTTATTATTGAAGAGGGAAAAACGAAATTTGGGGGTTGGGTATTATAATTCAATTAAATTTTTTTCACATATTCACTTGCTTTAGCATACTTCCAGTTTGTGACCCAAACTTTCGATTTTTGAATGGGACATCCCATATATTTTTCTTATTTCGATCGAGAATGACATTCTGAATCAAACAACACCTCACTTGTCAATATTTGACAAATAAAGTCATTTTTATTCCAATTTTCATTTTTGGAACTAGAATGCCATGGATCGTGTAAATCGCATTGATTAGCTGTTCTGCCACCGCCCTTACTTCATACTCCAGTTCCTCACGAGTAGCTGATGCTGTTTTATACACCTGATTTTTAATTGGTCCCCAGAGAAAAAATCTAGCGGAATAAGATCTGGTGATCTAGAATATGGAAAAGAAATAATACATCATGAAAAAATATGACATGTTAAGAATGTACCTCGCAGGCTACTGAATAGGTCCAACCCACTTTTCTGGAATGGTGTCATTCAGATGTTCTCTTCCGACTTTTGAATTGTGAGGTGGCGCTCCATCTTGTTGAAAATAGATATCAACTTGGTTAGCCAGTAGCAAATTTTCAATAAAATCTGTCATTTGATTTCTAAGGAACTGTAGATATCTTTCCGCAGTAAGTTGTCCGTCGAAAATTATTGGCCCCAAAAGTTTTTATCCGATAATACCCATCCAGCAATTGAAACCAAATCGCTCTTAAAACTGTCCTCCTTGCATCAAATCTGAATTTGTTTGACCATTTATTATTCCGATTGAACAGACCGAAGTTGGTGAATCGAGTTTCATCTGAATAAATAATTTTAAATGGAAACCGTACATCATCTCTGTATTTAGTCGAAAACCAGCTGCAATAAGTTAACCTTCGGTTGTGGTCGTTATCGTTAAGATGTTGGTGTAGTTGGTACTTGAATGATCGATAAATATATTTGTGACGAATTCTCCAAAGGGACACTCAGAAACAATTTGGCGAATTGACGCCGTACAATTCACTTCAACATAGGCCAACACGTCTACTTCTTTTTCTTCACTGACGATGAAGTTATTGGCATTTCCTTCCGACTCATTCCGCATTTTCCTTTCCAGTTTTGGAAAATAATTCCGGGTGGGATGGCGACGATTAGGAAATCTCTGAGCATAAATTCGAGCTGCATCTTTGCTTCTGCATAAATTAGCAACATGTCAATTTTCTCGTTTCTAGAATAATTTTCCATATCAAATTCTAAACTACGCAACAAATACATTTTCGAAAGTAACAGCATATTCATTAGCTATTCGTTTAGGTAGTCCTAGCAACAGCTTCAATTGTTTGTCACGGATAACTAGAATAACAGGACTTTGTGCATAGGTATTCGCTGTGTGCATTAGGAGACTGGAGGAGATATATGAAACTATGACAGCGCCCATGGTGGCAGAAGTAGGTAATGATCCTGATATTCACTGATCACAAGCACAAGCTGAAAACTTTCAGTTTTTGAGGTCCCCCCGTTTATTCACATATCCCTTAAAAATATTGTACCATACTTCAGAGGAATGAACATTGGGTAGTATAACAACAGTAGTCCTCGCTATTGCAAAAATAGAACGTGTGAATTTTATACACTCCCAACTGCATCACAAAAACTGCAGCAAAGATATAAGTGTTGTGTTATTCCACGATATTTCAATCTCTACTTCTGGGACGTGAGGTTTTCATTCGATAAATATTCGAGATGATTTTCGTTTTCTTTCTGATCGTCGAGAAGTGGATAGTAAAAGTATTAACCTAGCTCCGTGGGACGGTGTTACCCGGTGTTTCAATTTTCACGAACTGGTTTCGGTTACAAAAGCAATTGGCCTTACATGTGAACTAATGTTAAATGTGATGCAGTTCAAGTACTAAGAGTAAACATCGTTACTTGTACTGTATAAGCAATACCCAATATTTTGTGGACAATTATACGTGTTAGAGGGTGTTGAACGTGTTTGTATTATTTAGGAACCGTTCAACGTTCTTACATCCTTGCAAGGGTGAAAGTAGGATCCCATATTCAGGTACAATTATGAACCTCATGCCTTTTCTGATTATTATATTATTTGAGAATCTCATTTATTAGTTTTGCGTTGAATCTGATGTTATTTTCTGGTTCCCGTTAGGTTAAAGCCAGCCAGGGTTATATGGGTACTTTTTTAATTTGTAAAACCACTTGGCTCCTTTACTTTTTTATGTTCTCAAGAGCTTAAGAACCTGCGGCCTTAATAAACTAACAACGAGCAAGCCCATCACTTGCCTCACCTAAAAAAACACAGAAGTAGCATTACTTTATGATATTCCAAATATCATAACTTTAGATGGATAACCTCCAAATGCGGTGAACTATCGTGTCAATACACATATTTTTCATAATTTACTTACATTTTTCTTTGACAGAAAAAAACTTTGATTCATCTGGAACTAGCGTGAGCACAAAATTGTCACATCTTGGTGGATTATTTAGAAATTGTTAAAAAATTTCAATGGTTACATAGTGAATATTGGAAATGCAACAGGAAAAATTCAGCTATCGTATCACTAGAGGGCATTACCAGTCTTGCACACAGCGAATACCGAATACGTATTATTTGTTATTGGGTGTGATCGCTTCTTGCAATTATTCAGTAAAATAGTGAGAATAAAGTGAAAGTGGGTGGTATCAAATTATTCGTAAGAAAATTATCTTTCACAAAAAGTCGACGCGCCACTCCCTTTCCGTTTGAAAAAATCAAGTTAACTGGAAAAATTCATATTTGCGACTTTTAAAATAGCCTCAAAGTCGTATTTTTCCCATGTAACTTGATCAAGAATGAAGCAATTCACACGATCCATGGCATTCTAGATCAAAAAATTTAAATTGGAATAAAAATGACTTTATTTGTCAAATATTGACAAGTGAGTTGTTGTTGGATTAAGAATGCCATTCTCGATCGAAATAAGTAAAAATATATAGGATGTCCCATTTAAAAATCGAAAGTTGGGGTCATTTCCGGTCAAACTGGAAGTACGGTAAAGCAAGTAGATGAGACAAAAAATTCAAATTGAACTATAATACGCAACCTTCAAATTTTGTTCTTTTATCTCCAATAATAAAAAAATATTTGGAGTATGTGAAGGTCGGGTTGAACCACTTCTGGAAAGAGGCTAGGGAGTAGCTGTCGTTGCTGAAACTCATACAACACTTCATATCATTTGCAGTGCAATAAAATTGTTAGTGATTTAGGTGAACTATTCATGCTTCTATCATCAATCGCATGCGCCCCACGTTTTTCGCTTTAAATCTCACAACTATTTCATAGCTATTGAAAATTCACAATCAAAAATTTTCAGGACAATCTTAAGGGTTGGAATCTGTTCAGGGATATAAATCTTCATGGGGCTAGGATATATTATTTTATACCTTTTAATCCATTTCAAAAACGTGGTATATTGAAAAAAAATACATAATTGGTTTTTACTTTTCAATCCGTTTTATAAACGTGGAATATTGAAAACACAAAATTCCATAACTATTTTATACTTTTATGAACGTGGTATATTGAAAAAATTATCTGACTAACTATTCATTACATCCAACTCTGTGTCGCTCAATGACCCTTTTGAATTTTCTTTCTGGCATCCAGATTTTTTGGGAGTGTTCTCCATTCCTATTTTCGGGTTTTTCATTCGCACGTTCCTATTGCCTATTTTCTGGAACTTTGAATTCCCCTTCATCTTTTCCTTTTCGTTTTCCATTGGTTACTGGATTTTTCTCATTAGTTTTTTCGCCTCGTTTGGTTTGTTTATCACCAATATCTAGATTTCCATCTGTTTTTGGGGATTTTCCAGAGTTTTCTAACCGATTTTTAGATTTTCCTTGCGCGATGCCTGTAAGGTCGAGAATCGCCATGGGGTTCACAAAGCGCACTCTAGATCGCACAACAACGTCGACTCGTTAACGGTATTCGCTGTGTGCCTTAGGCTGGAGGGGATAGATGAAACTATGACAGCGCCCATGGTGGCAGAAGTAGGTAATGATCCTGGTAATCATAGGCACAAGCTGAAAACTCTCAGTTTCTGAGGTCTCCCCGTTTATTTTAAAATCACTTAAAAATATTGTACCATACTTCAGATGAATAAACATTATTATTGTCGTAGTGGCAACGGTCACGGTCGGGTAGTATGATAGCAACATAGATATAATAACAATGAGCCCTCGCTATTGCTGTGTAGTTGATTGCAAAAATAGAACATGTAAATTTCATACATTTCGTACTGCATCAGAAAGACTGCAGCAAAGAAATATAAGTGTTCTGTTATTCCACGATATTTCAATCTCTAATTCCGGGATGTAAGGTTTTCATTCGATTAATATTTTAGATGTTTTCCGTTTTCTATTCGAATGTCTAGAAGTGGATAGTAAAAGTATAAACAAAGTTCCGTGGGACGGTGTTAGCCGGTGATGAAATGCAAATAGCGAGCGACTTACGCCTGAATGCACCGTTTGTCAATTCTTATTCTAGTTCCCCAACCCCGTTTTTGTAATCTTTGGCCTGTAGCTATGCATCGTTAGCAGATTGAATTATCCAGATTGGAAATCTGACATTGTTGGTTTCGCAAGATTTTTTCACAGTTGAAAATGATAAAACGTCAAAATTGTCAGTTTCGATTTTCCCCAATTTTTCCCCGGAAGAAAAGCAGAGTCATGAGGATATACTCTCAAAACACGCTAATATTATCGAAGTCAAAAAAACAACCAAAGCTTCCAATGATGATAAATCTCAAGCTTGGAAGCGAGTTACGGAACAATTCAACAGCACTGCACCTATACTCTGCTATACGACCGTCGAACAGTTATAAGGGCTCTACGAAAATAAAAACAAAAAGAATTGAGGAAGAAACTTGCTGAAAATGAACAAGACGATAGATACTTGCGAGTAGCCGTTATACCACCACACCTCAAATCACCGAAGAAGTATTTATGTAGCCAAGGAGCATTATCCATGAAATAAGTTGTGTTGGGTAAAGGTGCATGAGGTGGGGTAATCTACTAGCCAACATAACACAAAGAAAGACACACCCTTGCAATTATCAACTTACAAATCATTTTGGAATTCAATTTCGTCTCCTACGTTTTCCAGGAAGCTGAGAACTATAGGTTCTGTAAGTAGAAATCTTCGAAAAAATTAATAATTGTCCATTATGTTGAAATAATCAGTTCTTTAGTAGACTCTGCGAGGAAAACCAAAGATGATGATATCGAGGATATCTAGGTCATCATCAATGGACATTTCGTCCTTTATTTCATCCCAAAATAATGAAAAATTTTCAAAAAAACTCAACACTCGAAAAATTGGTGAAAATAAAATGGACGTCATTGCTAAACCACGCTTCGTTGGCCGATTAGAAAAGCTGCAGCTTAAACCAGATTTTTCTTGCGGTGCATAATAAACAATAATCTAATACAGGTTTCCGTAACTAATCCGCGAAATTAGCTCACGGTGCATACGGGTCAAACTGCGAGTTCGGGAACCCCTGGACGGTGTTGTAAATAATCAATCAGTCTTATGAACAGAGGACACATATACTTTTGATGTCTTTTCGAATTGTCCATCATACACCGCATTCTATCAGGACGAAGTACCTCGCAGAGGATTATCAATTTGTGTTTTTATTTTCACGAACTGGTTTCGGTTAAAAAAGCAATTGGCCTTCCATGTGAACTAATGTTAAATGTAATGCAGTTCAAGTACTAAGAGTAAACATCGTAACCTGTACTGTATGAGCAATACCCAATATTTTGTTGACAATTATACGTGTTAGAGAGTGTTGAACGTGTTTGTATTATCAGGGACCGTTCTATATCCTTGCAAGGGTAAAAGTGGGATCCCATATTCAGTTGTTTTGTGTTGAATCTGCGGTTATTCAGTGGTTTCCCGTCAGGTTAAAGCTAGCCAGGGTTATATGGGTACTTTTTTTAATTTGTTAAACTACTTGGCTCCCTCACTTTTTTATGTTCTCGAGACCTTATGAACCTGCGACCTTAATAAACTAACGAGCAAGCATAATACTTGCCGTACCTGAAGGTACACAGGAGTACTTTATGATATTCAAAATATCATTTTAACAATGTCATAACTCTACATGTATAACCTCCGAATGCGGTGAACTATCGTATCAATACACATATTTTTTATCATTTACTTACTTTTTTCTTTAACGGAAAAAAACTTCGATTCATCTGGAACTAGTGGCGAGCACAAAATTGTAACATCGTGGTAGATTATTTAAAAATTATAAAAAAAATCAAATTATTACATAGTGAGTATTGGAAATGAAACAGGAAAACTTCAGCTATCGGGTCACTAGAGGGCATTACCAGTCTTGCAAACAGCAAATGGAGGAATTGTGGTCCGGTAGAAAAACAGACAAGAAAACGCGTTAATATTGTATTGTTATCCAGTTCCTAGCCATTTCCGAAGTTACAAGTCTGTTGCTCATCGGGAAGTTAGTTTAAAATAGATTGCAAGATTTGTACCGGTCTAAAGTAAAAATGTGTGTTTCTGCACAAAAAATATGCTCAAACGATACGAAGTGATTCAATCCATCCTACTTCAAACGGAATTCGCATCTTTGTTAAATCTACTGTTCCAGGCCAGTTAGTTAAATCTCTGACCGGGAAATTTTCGGTCATGAACATGAAAGGACATCAGCCCAATGTTTCCATCAACCACGTCCAGCTACAGGAATTTCCGTACATTTCGCTCTGCCGCAAGATAACCAAGATGTCACAGAGATGATAGATGGTAGCCAGACCTCGCCGACCACCCGACATTCAATTTTATGCATAAGTGCATCAGTGAGAGTTCAAGGGTGAACGGAGCGCTGGATCTCTTTGTTGGGCGTAATCAGACGGAATTGAACCAGATATTCAATTGATTGAAAAATATCCTCCACGATGATTGTCAATCAGGGATATGTTGAGGGATGAAATTTAATATGTGATGGACTAGTCAAGAAGTGAGTTTTCTGCGAAAAGTCTCCAGGAAATATGAGCAATAACTCTTTTGAGTCAGATGCAATTATGAAAAAGATGTTTTTTTTGCTGACGAAAATTTCCATTGTTATTAACAAAAAAGGGGTTTCGTTTTTTTTATAATAGCTGGAAAACTGTAAGTGATAACAAAAATCGGAAAAAAGATTTTTAAAAACGAAAAAAATTCCGAAACTCTGTCCCCATTATTCATAGTTTTGATTAACCGATGAAAATAGGGCTCCAAGCGACTGCTACGGCATGCGCGCGCTGTCTCTAAAAAAAGTACACCACATAAAATAGTTTTTTATAGTATTAATTATCAATTTAAAATGTTGAATAAATTATGGCGTGTTTTTATCAAATCAAAGAACAAGATCCCCCGTTGTGAAAAAAATTATTAATTTTTCAATAAGTGAGGGATTTGTTCATTACTTTTGATTTTTCGGACCTCAGTTTTCATTTAAACGGCATAATTGTTTCAATAATAGCTCTATGAATTTTTCGCTTCTTGGAGCTCTTCTTATCCAGTGACCGTCAGAAAGTACGCATCATGCGGGAAATTGTTTTATTAATAAATTTCAATGAATACCGATACGTGCAATCGATTGTGTATCATAAGAAACCTCAAAAGACGTTGTACAGTGCCGTTCGTCTTTTCGTGTTTGGCGGGTAATTTAAAAAAAATAAAATTATGTCTTAAAACACACTTATTTGGGAAAATATCGAAAAATAATTTCGGGGAGAGTTGTTCAGAACGACGATTCATAGTTATGTACAGGTTTTGAAATAATCTGAGACAATAAAACTAACATACATTTTTTGCTATGAAAAAAAAAATTAAAAAATACATTTCGGGCAGAGAAATTCATTAGTAAAGCCAACAGTAATATTTTGAATGATATTTTGTAGAGATTCGCAACCTATTTCTATTTTATTCGGATAACATATTCAATCTGTGAATTTGACATGTGTTCAGCTGCTTCATAAGATGTCACTGAAATATCTCCAGGAATTATATTCCGATACAGTTGATCATCAATAAAAGACCATGTATCTACATAATTTTAATTTATTTTCCATTAGAACAAAAATTGATTTATTTTTTTACAGAAATTTCAAATTTTTTACTTTTTATTTTCAAACACATTATAATAAAATTAGAAGCTGCAATAACCAAAAACCAAACAATTTAATACATACTCAAAACTTTGTAATTGCCCATTACTCGACATATCCACCCTGATGTTCAAAACATGTAGTTGTTCGGGATTTCTCTGGACACATTTCACGGCATTTGTTGTATAATGTTATTAATACATTGTGGTATTACTTCTTCTAAATGGTCGATATTATGAAATGCCGATAATTATTAACCTCACTTTCAAAGTAACCCCATCAAAAGAAATCCAAGGTCGTCAAATCTGGGGTTTTTGCAGGCCATGGGTTTTCTAAATATCGTCCTATCAATTTATGAGGAAAGTATTCGTTAAGTCACGCTCTGACTTGAAGGGTACTATGTATTGACGCTCCGTCTTGTTGGAAAAAAATATTTCTTCTTTGCAGCGGTAATCCATTTAAGAAAAAAAAGAACTCGTCATTTAAAAACTCGTGACTTTAGTACAGTACCGAATGATGTAAAAGTCGCCTCATCAGTAAATAAAATTTTTGTAGGAGCATTTTGGCATCATTCAATCATGCCTTGGAACCAAAATGAAAAATCTAAGCGGACATCGAAATCTCTATCGAGTAAGGTGTGGGTGAATTTTGGTTTGTAAGCACGAAATTTATTATTCTTCAAAATTGTCCTTAGGAATTTTTCAGATATACCAGTAGTTCCTGCCTCTCCGATAGTGCCATCTGTGGATTTTCGGTGACCGATAACTAAACATTATAGGTACCTTCTTCATTAATGGAATTTTGTAACCTGTAGCTTTAAATTTGTTTAAAATACCCAACACAATAGATCCATGGATATTCTCATTTGGATATCTAGCATTGAATATATCTACTACTCCTCTGGAACTATAAAAACGCTCGTCATATTGAGACAAGCTCAGTTTTTTCTTGCAAACTTGGCTTTTCTTGGGGCATCTCTGATTATTGTTGAAGCAATACAAATTGTGAAATAACTTTCAAAATGAAAAATGGTATATAAGACAGACGATAAAAATACCTAGATGAATAATAACACTATTAAATCGTTTGACAACTCTCAATAACATAATAGCATTATTAGTCAATTGTATCATGAGGAAATCTGTCGATGCACGCCTCAACAATTATAATATTGTAGGTATGTATGATTCCAACAATTTGCCAAAAATCAATTAATTTTTTGTTCAATTGGAGAATTCAAACATAAATTGTGTAGATACAAGGACCTTCATTAATAATAAACAGTATCGGGATTTTAATGTCCTGGAAATATTTCAGTGACCTCTTATGAAGCAGCTAAACACATGGCAAATTCACAGATTAAATTGTTTTTCCAAATAAAATAGAAATAGCTTGCGAATCTTTACAAAATATCATTCAAAATATCACTTACTGATAAGGTCCTTTGTCAGAAATGTTGACCACTGGGTGGGTGATGGAAGTCGATGGAGTGTAATTTCCAATGTTTAAAGAACACAGGAATGTCAATTTTATATTGGTGGTGTGGATAGGCATTTCTGGATACCCCCTTGAACAAATATTGACGATGGAGACAATATGTCCTTCTGGAGAACAGAGTAGCCAACCCAATCGCATGGATTGAATGGAGGATCCCTATTCTTTTTTATTTTAGAGCAGACAATATGATGAAGTCGTTGAACTGATAGAACAAATGCATGTTCGCAACAGAAAAAAACTCAGATATTATACATATTATTTAAATTTCAATGGTGTGTGTTGTTAATTCCAATGGTTTGTTGTGGTTTAGGCATGGGAAACTGTATGTCACCCATTTGTGCAGATTTTGTGATGTCAGAATTATAACAACAATGTTTAAAAAAATTATCCTTCTCACTACCTTTTCCCAAAAGATATATAGATGACATAATTACAGCCATTGCTAGCGATAAAAAAAAGAAAATTTTAAATATTCTCCAAAGTTTCCACTCAAAATTGAAGTTGGAAGTTGAAAATAATAAAAACTTCATAAAAACTTCAGATAATACCTCAAAGGTGGACTCGTATCATTAAACCAGTTTTTCGGATATATTTTTGATCTACTTTTCCCCCCATAATTTTCAACACAAAATTGATATTATAAGAAATTTAAAACCATCAGTTTCCATTTTGCAACCAGAGTACCAAAATCAACAGTTCAGAATTGATAAAATAATACATAGTAAAAAATTATTACCCAATATCATTAGTTGATAGAATTATTCACAAAAACAAACCATCCATCACAATAGATAATTCAGCAACAACAATAATGGAATATAACAAAATATCATATGTCAATTCTCAGAAAAAATTGCAACAGTTTTGAATGACGAACAAATCAAAATTGCTTTCACAAATGATAACACTTTTGGAACACGATTTTTTTCGTGACAAAAAACAAACTCCTTCAGAGATACAATCCAGTGTTGAATATAAAAAATTGATTGTCATAACTGTAATAAATGCTATGTGGGACAAACTGGTAGGTACCTAAAAAACGAATGTCTGAACATGAGAGAGACTTAAAAAAACTATCCTACCACTCTAGATGAGCACGCCAGAGAAAACAACCATAACTTTGATTTCACAACCCCAAAAAACTTTCAAGTGAAGAGATCCAAATTCTCAAACATGACAGCGTTAACGCTAGAAGAGACATCGATGGCTCAGTTACTACCTTTTTCAATTTGATCAACCACATTCCTAGATAAATTATCATTCCTATCATTATTATTGCCTCAACACCTGTTTTCTTATGAATAGGAAAAACACTGGCACATTTCCATTATTTATATTTTTCATTCTGAAATCTCTTCCCAATCTTAGATTTTTACCTTATTGTTCACTTGTCTCGTTAGAATATATGTACTATTGTGCCTGTGTATTTTCGTTTCTGTATCTATTACGTCTGACCTGGTTTATATTTTTAAGGATTTCAACCCAGAAAGAACTACTTTTGGTGAGTACTTCCAAAATATTTTATAAAACCCTTGATTACAACAATATATCATGGCAAGTAACACTATTTTTTGTTTTTTTTATACGTTATTATATGAGAAACCATTGTTATAGAGCCTTGGGGATGAATTCAATTGAATTCGAAACGTCGGCAAGAAAACAGTAGTTTTTTCTTCAATTTCTATTGACCCCAATGTCAACTATTCTCCGGCAAAAATTATACATATCCTGTAAGCGAATTGGAAGAAATGGAGAGAGAAGCGCTTGTATTGAAGTTATTCCAGTTTTATTTGAATGAACCGATTAGGACAACAGCCAGTCAACGAATCTCGCCCATAAATTTTTTTTTCAAAATAGTTATAATCTGCTCATCAAGTCGCGTAGTGGTGTATATGACCTTCTCCTGGTGTTTCCAGGAAATATTTCCTCATATATTCCTTATAAGCATTTTAAATTCCAGTAATATATTTCCTCCCTATCTAACAAATTCAGCAATTCCCAACTCATATTCAATTCCATTTTCATCATAAACTTTGTTTTCCGATGACATGCGGTTACAATTTCCTTTCGAGGAGAATATATCTTCAGAACGGAAATAGTGCCATATTATACCCATAATAGAGTTTGAATCCGCTCAGCTACGTCTTGGATGTATAAAATTAATTTGAATTCAGCTCCACAACTGTGTTAGAAGCGCAGGAAATTCTTTGGGCTTCTCATTACATATTTCACATTTATGTATAGAAGCTGTCAAATTCACCCGGAAATACTGGACTGAGGCTGTTGAAGTGTCTCCACAGATTATACCAGATGAATATGAAAGGAATAAAGTGGAATATCATTATTGAAATGGTAATTCATTATCATGGAACTGGAATGAAATATGCATGATTTGGGGGAATATTTTCGAATATACAGGGTGTTACCAAATAAGGGCAGAAGTTTTCAGGGGGTGATTCCTTTCCGAAAATTAAAGGGGGTCTTTTATGTAAACGAAAGCTCTTAGGCCTTTCCTTGAAAAGTTACACGCTGTCAAAAATGGGAAAAACATGTTTTTTTTTCTTGAAATTGCTGCAGAGTTGAAGGAATGGCGTTTTGTGTGCATGTTCCACCAAAAAAAAAGACTACCTATGAATATTTCTTTAATTTTGTTGTGATCTTCCAAAGGAGTGAAACATGCAACTCCTATTCCATTTATAACCAGAACTTTTTAACAAAACTAAAGTTTCTCAATTTAAAAGTATGAGTTGAAACGATAAATTCATTGCAAAACTTTTTTAACTCCTGTGTAGTGTCCGTAAAAGCAATAGTTTCCTAATAAGAAAATGAAATACAACATTGTGCATGAACGGATCTTCTGTAAATGGAATCAAGAAGTCATAAGTTGTGCAAACAAAACGTGACAGCCACCTACTAGATTTTTTAGATTTCATTTACAGAAAATCCGTTCTGGCACAATGTTGTATTTTAATTTTTTATAGGAAACTATTGCGTTTACGGACACAACACAGGAGTTTCACAATGATTCATTCTTTTCAACACATGTTTTCAAATTGAGGAATTTTTGTTTCATTAAAAAGTTCTGGTAAAAAATGGAATAGGGGTTGCATGTTCCACCCCTTGAAAAGATCGCAAAAAAATTAAAAAAATATTCATAGGTAGCCTTCTCATTGGTAGACCATGCCCACAGCATGCCATTTATTCAACTATTTAACAAATTCAAGAAATTTTTATATATTTCTTTCATTTTTGGAAACGTGTAACTTTTCAAGGAAAGGCCTAAGAGCTTTCGTTGACATGAAAGACATGGGATCACCTCCTAAAAACTTCCGCACTTATTTGGTTACACACTGTATAAATATAAAAATGAATATACAGGGTGTTTCTTGATAACATGCTGATATTCTAAGAGCTTATTCTTGGGTTAATTTTGAGAAAAAAACTTCATATGAACATATGTTCTGAAAAACTTAAATTTTGAACTACAGGATGATAACTTTGGTATGACCCTGGATATTTTTGTGGAACGTATTACGCATCTTATATGCATCAAAAGGCATTTTCTGCTGGACAACATAATTGTTAATACTTGCCAGTGGCGTTCGTGCGGTATTTGCACTGAATCATTTCAAAGATAAAAATGATACACCACTGCTTTCTCTTGGAGTAAAAATCATTTTTGAAAGCCTCATTTTTTTCTGAGTGAATATCTTTTTTTTTCGTTCAACGTACGGTTTTTGCTTAAAAAAAGTATATTCATTCATTTGCATCTCGCTAGACCATTTACGAGAAAAATTATGCATGTAACTTTAAACAAAAATTTAGTTGAGAGAATAATTTTCAAACGGTGAAATTATAATATTGCAATGCTAACACAAAATCACCCTGACGGCACAAAGAAATAAATTGAATCATATGTTCAAAATGTGAACTCCTTGCAAATATGCATGCCTCTGCTCTTTTTCTCATGGACTCACGTACTCTTTTGGAAATGCCGAGACTGTTTCTGATAGTTACGCGAGAAAATATGATGCGATTTCTCAACTGATGTGCTGTAAACCAATGATTCAAGATGACCCCATAGAAAATAATCAAAATTTTATGTTATTTGTCAATTCATACTTAACCTATTCCCTGAGTGGCATTCTGAATACTTTCAAGGCATTGAATACATTACCGAAATGAGGTATACAGTGCGTTCATAAAGTGTGAAAACCATTATCCTCCATTATCTGATCGATTTTGTATTTTAGTTTTTCACCTTTTCCTTCAGAAAATAGATTTTTTCCCTTACAAAATATGACGCCAACAATATTTTTTTTTAAATTGAAAGGGTATATTTTCTGAGTTCAACCATACCACATATGTCATATGTAATACTCCAAGTTAGAGTATACTGAGTATAAAGGAAACCAGTGTTCCTTAACATTCATTTAATAATTTATTTTGCAACGGAAATTTCATAACTAAATATTAAAAATAAAAGATAACAAATTCGCGAACGAATGCTCCACCTGAGCTCCTTGGGTTAGTTGACAATATCCAAGACGTCTGATGAATTCTTGGGTTAGGTTTGACACCATCTCTGGTGTAATTCGTTGAATTTCAGTTCGAATTTTTCCTTAAGGCTCAAATTGGTAGGTCGATTCATGTGCACTTGACTTCTCAAGTAACCTCAGAGAAAAAAGTCCATGGTAGATAAATCTGGGTACCTAGCAGGCCATTCAATCTGACCACGTCGTCCAATCCAGCCATTGGGAAAAGTTTCATTGAGAAAATCTCTAACCTGCTCCTTCCTGATGGAACCAAATAACAGAAACTATTCGATCATGTTGATTAATGTCTGGAAATGTTACAGTTAAACATAGAACTACATAAGTTTGTAACATTGCCAAATAATTTTAACCCGTCACAGTACCGTCAAAAAAATATGGTCCCACAATGGTATTCCTAAGAATCCCAGCCCACACAGTTTTTTTTGGGGATATTGGGAATGAGCTTCCATCGTCCAATTGAGATTTTCTGTTACCAATTAACGACAATTTTGCGTATTCACGGTAACGTTTATACAAAAAGGTGATTCGTCGAAAAACAAGACATTAAATTCAAAGTTATTATTTTGATTACACACTTCTTGCATAATTTCACAAAACTCCATGGGTCAATGTTCATCAAATTCATGTAAAAGTTTTACTTTATATGGATGTAATTTGGTTTTTCTCAGAATTTTCTGCACAGCGCCACGACAGATCTCATTGTTGTCAGATGAAGTTGAAATTGAACAATGGGGATTTTCTTCAATTCCAAGTTATACATTAAATTGAGTGTCTTCGGCAATGGTAGACCTGCCACTCTTAAGCTTATCACTAACATTGCCAATCTCATTGAATGTATGTGATATTTTGCTCACCGCCAATTTGCTTATTGGTTCTCGAACAGGATATTTTTCATCAAAGATGTCGCATACTTCTGCCATACTATTTTTACGATCGCCGTAACCTAAGATCATCAAAACTTTTATTTGCTGTTTTTCTGACAGCACCATCGTTATTTCAAATATTTTCTTCAAGGGTAGTATTTTTCAGAAAGGTATTATTGAAGACTTATAAATCGATATGCTACACAACAAATCAATTTAATACTGACAAATGCAATTGTAACTGAGGACTAATTGTCTGGTTGCTAAGAGCTTCCGGATGTTTACATAGCCTACTCAAGTTTGGCAATATACTCGTATTAACTACTGAGTAATCCTCAGGTTTTCATTGCAAAATCAATAATTAAATGAATGTTAAGAAATATGAACACTGGTTTTCTTTATACTCAGTATACTGTAACTTGAAGTGTTACATACCGTAACTTGAAGTATAACATAAAGTTATAAGGTGTATTGCTGCAAACCGCCACACAGGAGAAGTAGTGATATACCTTCGTGATGACTATAGTTTCCAGATTGTCAAAAAAGTTATCGTTGACTTCTTGTATTGGTGTTTTCCCTTGAGAATAAGGTTTCATGATGAAAATTTATTGGTTGGCTGTTCATATCGTTCTCCTTGTTCCGAGTTTGATGCATTTTTTGATAATTTTGAAAATTGGGCAGAAAGTATTTTCACTCAACAATACAAATGCATTTTGATAGGGGATTTCAATTTAAACTTCTTCGATGTGAATGATAGTATGGTGAAAAAATTCAAGAATTTTATTGCAAATATGGGGGAGCAACTGATTCAAGAACCAGCAGGAGTCACCAATAATAGTAGTATATTGATTGATTTTGTCCTAAGTTCGTCGACCTCAAATCAGTGTTCATTTCATGAAATTCCCAAGATTACCGATCCATAATATAATAACTATTTCAATCAAATCCATTCATCAACAGTACTCTAGCACTGTAAAATAAAACTTGAACTTTTGAATGAAAAATTCACCGATTGCAACTGGAATATGAACTCGAAATTTTAAGTGAACAAGTTGATATTATTAGTCCTTTGAAATCATCTGACAATATAAAAACCAATTGCCTTGGTATGATACGAAGTTTTCGTTGCAACAAAGAATAGGGATAAAGCTTACAATAGTTTAAAATAGTAGAAATGTGAATGATGAACAACTCAATTGGGACAGTTATAGAAACGAGGTAGTTAATTTGTTGAAAATAAAAAAATCTGATTACTACAAACGGAAGATTGATGATTGTTCGCGTGATTCAAAGAAAATGTGGAAAACCCTGAAAACGCTTTCAAACCAAATAATAGTCCTATTCCTGATGTAGTTATATTTGATGCGCTGAGAGTGAGGTCTGATCAAGATAGCCGAAATTTAACAATTTTTTCATTGAGAGTATTCTTGATATTGAAGCAACAATTCCGGTTATTGGTCAAGTGAAAATTTTCAAACGATTGAATACAATTTGTCTGATTTCAAAAGTTTGTCCCTGAAGAATTGAAATCAATTATTTACCGTTTGGATAACTAGTGCAACACTAATATAATGAACAACAAGTTTCTCAAGAACATATTTTATGTTCTGGATCACGTAATTCTTGATTTTGTCAATACGTCTTTGATAAATGGGCAATCGACACAGGAGTGTACTTGGTCCTGTTTTATTCATTCAATATTAGGGATTGTGAATTCATCAACCTCTTTGCAGATGATACTCTTATCGCAGCTAGCGATGTTGACATTCATAGTGCTGTACGTAAAATTAATTTGACATCACACAATGTTTCGAAGGTTTTTGAACATAAACAAACTCACACTGAATACCACTAAAACTAAAGCTATGATAATGACAACTCGATATAAATAAAATCTAATTGATATTAACTCCATGAATATTGGAGATATACGGTGACACTATTGAAATTGTTGAAGAATTCAAATACCTGGGCTTTATCGTTGATAACACTCTGAACTTGAAAAAACACTTTCAATATGTGTGTAATAAAATTTCGAAAAACATGTTTTTCTTTATGAGAATTAGTAGACAACTAACATTCCAATCAAATTTGACAGTTTATAAATCGATTTAACAACCACACTTTTGACTATTTTGCAAGTTCAATATCATTGCTAGATGGTAACAGTATTTCAAATCTTCAAAAGTTTCAGAACAGAGGTATGCGTATGTTGTTAAAATGTAATAGGTAACTCCTATTTCATCAATGATTAATCTTCTGAATTGGATGACAGTGGAGGATATACTACACAATTTTTCACCGATCTTCATATTCAAAATACTCACTGGAAAAACACCATCTAACTTTAATGAATTCATTACCTATAATTACCAAATTCACAATTATGCTACGAGTGGTAAAAATGACCTGGTTGTCACACGAACTAACATTGTAAGAACAATGCACTATTTATTTCACAGAGGGCTCTTGGACTATAATAAGCTTTTTGATGACATTGAACAACTCAACTCCCTCCACCCCTTCAAACACTCCTGAGCGCAATATCTCCAAGAGCACTATGTTTCCAACTGAATTGGTCATCATTGCATTTAGCATTTTTATCATTTACTACTACTTTATACTACATACATTTTCAATCTGTGTCATACATCTTGTTATAATTTATATATTCGTATCTTATTTATGTATATTAGGATATCTATTCCAAATAATAATAATAATTTCATTCTCCGAAAGGACAATACAAGTATTGTATAGGAGTAGTCCTTCATCTAAAGTAAAAGTAAACAGTAAACAGTACATGATAACATTCAGGTAATTGTAACATTGTAACATGTATATAACAGACAAAACACAGTAGATTCACAAGTACTTATTATGATACTTGAGTAGTCATTTATCTCAAGTAAAAATGAACAGTAAATAGTAAATAATATATGATAACATTCAGTTAATTGTATAACATGTGTTATATCAGAATCCTGAATGATCCCATTGTCCCAAGATTGCATCATCTTCTACGCCGTATCTTTTTCTACGCAGTTCGACAGGAAACCAGTCAACACTTCTCAAGGTGCCCTAGATGAACGACGCCATGCACCGTCAGCACTCCATAGTCTATAAAGGAGGATCCCAGACTCCAGGAGAGCATTCTTTGATATCAATTGCTATTCATAGTTACTCATTAGCATTCACTGAATCCGATACATATTGTATTGTATAAATATTCATCCCAGTTATTCATACTGCGGATTAGTTGTAATTAATAAAATAAAGTTCTTTTTTAAAAAGACGTATAAGTGAAAAACCCCATAACACATGTATATAACATACAAATCACACTGGATTTACAAATACTTGTTATAGTGCCTGATCGACTTTATAATAACATCTCTCAATTTGAAATTGTTTAAGACATTTTTTAAAACTTGTTAAGGTAACATGGTTACATGGTCTGGTAATTCATTAAATAATAAAGGACCTAGTGAATTGGGACAGTTTTTAGATATTTGAACCCGGAAAAAGGTATATTCAGATGCTTTTTTATTCTTGTGTAATGTTTATGAATGCTAGACTGGTTGAAAAGCTGTTATAGTGACTGAATACATAAACACAAATTCCAAAGATGAAGAGTGATGGTAGCCTCGAAATTTTACGTGTTTTGAATACATCAACACAACTCTATCGAGGAGTATTCTCTTTTGCGCAACAAATACATCATTTGCTCCCGAAGACATTTCCCAAAGGCAGGTACCATATCGAAGTCTACTGTTTACAACTGATCAATAGACAGATCTGTTCTCAAATTACGTAATTAGTAGGAAACAGAATTCAATTCATTGATTAAAATTCGTTCGTCTATATATAAACCAAGAAATCGAGCGGTCTCATCTACTGACTGTAAGTCACAAAATCAATGTCACCAACTCACAAATCTTCACAGTATCGTTGATATAGAGTAAAAATAAGGTGGGTCCCAGGACCGAACCCTGAGGAACTCCTACTTCAGAATATTCACTACACGATGACAGATGGTTACCAATAGTGACATGGTTACTATATTTACTCAAATTTTTTTTATCCATTCATGAGTGACACCACGGATTCCGTATCGAGACAGTTTACCCAATAAAATACCGTGACTAATGCAATCGAACGCCCTGCTGAGGTCACAAAATACCCCAGCAACGCACTGGCCCGCATCAATGCATTCAATAACTTCAAGAACATATGAGTGAATTGCAGTTGTGGACGATTTATTTTGCACAAAACCGTGTTGGTCTTCTGTTATGATATTAAAATCATAGAGAAAAGATAACAATCTCTCCAGAAATGATAATTCAAATATTTTGGAAAATAAAGAAGGTACCGTAATTGGTTGATGTTACTTATTAGGGAGAAATCGCCATTTTTATATACAGGTGTAATTTTACCAGTTTTCAGAGCTTGCGAAAATATTCCATTGGCAAATGATAAATTTATGAGATGGACAAGTGGTGCCATAAGGTATCTAAGAACACGTTCAACTATCAACTGAGGTACCTCATCAGATCCCGAGGAGAATTTATTTTTCAATTTTCTGTTGAGCATGACAAATGGTTCACGTTCACTATAGGGAAGGAGAAAAAAGGACCGAGGCTGTATTTCAATATTATTCAAAAATTGATTAGCTACATCTTCATCAATAGATTCCATTTGTGAGACTTATTTGAGGGGTTCATTAAAAATGAAACTGCTGAATATCTCAGAGATTTCTTCAGGTATTTTATTGTCGTATTTCATGGAGGAGACTGATTGTTTACGTGATTTATTAGTTGATTCATTCACTACACTCCAAGCTGCCTTGGTAGGGTTGTCGAAATTATTTATTTTCTGTTGAAAGTATTGTTTCTGAATTATGTACTAAGATTTTGTGCTTTTTTTTTCCTCTTTATAGAAATCATTCAATAATTGGTGTTGGCTTTCAAGCGCAAACAGGTCCCTTAATTTGCTGCTGGACCTCTTGATATCGTCAGTGACTCATTTGCAATTAGGCTGTTTAGTTCGGTGATGTTGATATTGTTCAACTTCAGGAAAGTATTTCAAAATAGAACAGGAAAATATTCAAAAAGTATTGAAAGGCACCATTCATATTTTTTATGGTAAAAAGACACTCCCAAGTTTCATTACAGATATCGAGTTCGAATGAGGTTATTGCATTCTCGGAAAAATTTCTATTTCTAATTCTACATATGGCGTATGTGGTATGGTTAAACTCAGAAAAATATGAGCTTTCAGTTTTGGATATAAAAATATATCCTTCTAATCAAAAAAACATATCAATGACGTTGTAAGGTGGTGGGGAAAAATCATTTTTTTGAAAAAAAAGGTGGAAAACTGAAATACAAAATCGACCTGTCCGAGTTTCACCTTCGAAAATGATTAACTCGTGAGATAATGGAGTGTTTCCACACTTTATGAATATATGGATTTTTTCACTTTTCCTAAGAGTACGATATATACAGAATCACTAGATGCATGATTGATGAACGATTCGATAGCTCCTTTCCACAACAACATTGATTAACGTATAGTCGCTCCTCAACTGTACTGGGAAAGTACGATGTGATAGCTTCTCCCACTGGGAACAAGCAATATCGCCCTGACCGCTGACTCGTATAAATGGCAAACGACTTTCGCTCGATGGGTGCAGCTTGAGGAAAAGTGTGACATCAACTCTGAGATATACGCTCGGTGCACTTTTCTGTAGCAGGAGTCTATGACCTGGACAATTCACTGGAATTGGATTTCTCTCCATAATAGAAAATTGCATTATTCTGAAAGATAGAAAGTAGTAGAATTCCATAGGAAACCGGAATGTAGATTGTTTCAGACGTGAAATGAAAATTTTAGGTTTATGGTTGTTGTGGAAAGAGTGCTAATTCTAATCAGATTATTAACTTGCGCGACATTCACATAAATGACACCTTTCCCGTGCATTCTTAGAGAAGAGTACTGCCTTGACCTATAATAACGAGGGCACTTACCGATATAATTACGATTTTCCGCATTGTCTTCCACGCTGGGTAACATACTAAGTTTTCTCCACTTTCTTCTCTCCGAAGAACTTTTGCATGTGTGTAGGTATGTATGTGAGTGATAGCAAACCAAAACGGCCCGTCGAAAAGACCTGTCCAGAGCACGTCAATTATACCAGACCAGATTTTGGGTAAGTCATCCCAGGAAACACGGATCTCCCCGCGAGAACTCTAGAGGTTATAATTAGGATCTTATGCGAACTATGTGCTGTAACTAAACTAAAGTCTCACTGGTGTCTCCAGGACAGAAGAGTTCCTGAAGATGTCCCGATAGTAACCTGAATAAGAAATTCTTATTATGTGTTCCTAAAATTATCCCACATGTAACCAGAACAAGGAATTCTCAATGCGGGTTCCTGAAGTTATCCTGACCGTAACCTGAATAAGAATATACAGTGCGCGTTAAAATTATGGAAAAAATTCGATATTTCGCAAGCCATGGACTTTTGACAAAAATCCTAAAATAGGTCGATTTTTATTTTGAAATGCCAATTTTTTTATGTATATTCTGAAGAGGTTATGTCACTGGTTTTGACATGGTGATGTAATCGGTAATTTTTTTAAATTAGAATCTGTGTCTTGTGACACCTCATCTAAAAGGCCTTTCGAAACTGCATTCAATAATAATAATTAATTAGATATTTTTTCACAGGGTGAACAAAAATTAATATTTTATTTCAATAAGAGAATAACTTTATATCCAACAAAATAGAACAGTTGAATAAGATGTTTCAAATGCCATCCACCAGTCTCTTGACAATAAGCAAATCTACGGGCACATTCCTCTTGCACATTGCGAATTACTTCCGGAGTAATTCTGTTAATGTCGATCCTAATTCGATTTTTCAACTCTTGTAGATTTTGCGGCCTATCTCCATAGACCTTCGATTTCAAATAACCCCACAAGTAAAAATCCAGGGGCGTGAGATCTGGAGATCTTGGGGGCCACTCTATCGTTCCGCGTCTACCAATCCATCTCCTAGGAAAACAGTTTTTCAAAAACTCGCGAACATCACGTGCATAGTGCGGGGGTGCACCATCTTGTTGCAACCAAATTCTTTCATTCGGTGAGTTAAGATTGTTGGCGTTTGGAAAAATATCGGCAAGGCTAGGTATGAGTTCATTTCTTAAAAATTCCAAGTAACGCTCCCCTGTGAGAATTCCTTCGAAAAAATACGGGCCAATAATCCTGTCGTTTATTATCCTTGCCCAAACATTGACTTTCTGAGGGTATTGAGTATGCCCGTCCATCATCTAGTGAGGATTATCCCTACTCCAATATATGCAATTCTGACGATTTACTGAACCATGTAGGCAAAACGTAGCCTCATCGGAAAACAGAATTTGTTTTATGAAACGTGGATTGCGGTTACACAAATCCTGCATTATTTCACGGCAATCGGGATCATCATCATTGAGTTGTTGATGTAGCTGTACTTTGTATGGATGGTACTTTTCTGCTTTTAGAATACGTAATACAGAACTTTGGGATATGTCAAGGTCTGCTGCAATTTGTCGTGAAGTATTGTGAGGATTATTCTCTACACCCAATAGAACATCACGTTTCACGTTTTCTTCCATTTTAGGACGTCCAGCATTCGGAATATGTTTGACATGACCAGTTTCTCTAAATTTTTTCTCAATTTTACTGACTATTGAACGACTGATAGGTCTATTTGGATACTTCGCATTGAACAAGTCGCATACCTCTTGCTGAGTTCTGGTTCTATCTCCGCATCCAATGAAAATTAAAATTTCTATGCGTTGGGTTTCACTTAAAGTAGCCATAGTTCACTTTTAGAACCTTTTCACTTAGAATTTGTGAAGAATATTTGTTGATATTTCAACTGACATTTATTTGACACTAACTTGCCTATTATGGCATTGATTTGTGATTATCTTTTGTTTCCATTTTAGAATAGGAAACAGCTAACTATTAATATTTAGCAAGGATCCATTGGTGAAGTAGAGCACTGACTCACTAGTCTGCCAGGGCAGTCTAAGGGATTAGAGCCTTGGCTCAAAAAAGTAAAATTTTGCATTTTTCAACACGCTTCCATTATTTTCAGTTGTAACTAAATAACTCACAATGTAATGAAATCTTGGAAGTAAATATTCACCCACTTCCAATCTTCCGAATAATCTGAAATTTGTCACACATATCAAGGACCGATGACAATACAAGAATTTCATAATCATAATGTAATAATAATAAAAATATATTTTTCCAAGCGCCAACAATCCTAACTCACCAAATGAAAGTATTTGGTTGCAACAAGATGGTGCACCCCCGCACTATGCACGTGATGTTCGCGAGTTTTTGAATAACTGTTTTCCTAGGAGGTGGATTGGTAGACGCGGACCGGTAGAGTGGTCCCTGAGATCTCCAGATCTTACGCCCCTGGATTTTTTCTTGTGGGGTTATTTGAAATCGAAGGTCTATGTAGATAGGCCGCAAAATCTACAAGAGTTGAAAAATCGAATTAGGATCGAAATTAACAGAATTACTCCGGAAGTTATCCGCAATGTGCAAGAGGAATGTGTCCGTAGATTGACTTATTGTCAAGAGACTGGTGGATGGCATTTCGAACATCTTATTTAACCGTTCTAGTTTGGTGGATATAAAGTGATTCTCTTATTGAAATAAAATATTAATTTTTGTTCACCCTGTAAAAAATATCTAATTAATTATTATCATTGAATGCAGTATTGAAAGGCCTTTCAGATGAGGTATCACAAGACATCTATCCCGATTTGAAAAAAATTACCATTACGTCACCATGTCAAAACCAGTGACATAACCTCTTTAGAATATACATACAAAAATCGGCATTTTAAAATAAAAATTGACCTATTTCAGGATTTTTGTCAAAAGTACATGGCTTGCGAAATATCGAATTTGTTCCATAATTTTGACGCGCACTGTATATGTTGTTTCTGATGTTTTCCGGTGTCAGTGGAGGCAATACTGCTGGAGAGTTGGAAGAATGAGAAAGACACATATACACATCGCACATCGGGGAATTCTATGATACAAAAAAAAACAGATCGTGATAGTGAGTCGTGACTCGTGGATCGTGGAGATCGTCCCAATCCGTTCGTAATTTTGAGTGCATGGTTGGCGCTGACTGCTGTTGCTCAAAGCACGAGGTGATTGTTTATCGCTTGTATAATATGTATTTGACTATTTGTGTTCAAGTGTTCAATGAAGAGTAAGGATAAATAAGTGCTGTTTTTCACCATGTTCTCATTTTACGAAGGGTATCTTTGTTTTGAAGACCTACTGATGGTCTTATAGTTGAGAGATGTTCATTTTCCCCATTTTAGATTCATCCCTATACCCAGCAACGAACAAGGAGGAATCATTCATTTTATCATATATCATTTTATCAATTAGTTTCTACGTGGTTTAATTGGCGTATTAGAATATATTTTCACTTCGAAAGATAATAAGTACCTTTTATATCTATTATTTAGAAGTAGTGAATAGAATGTCTGCTCGATAATAGCCTGAGCAATCGGCAAAAGAGGTGCCGAATGAGCATGGGCATTCAATGAAAATCAGGCAATAATGGAGATAATGCCTTCAATAATTATAATCTAGCTGAAGGAGTTTTTTATCCTTATTCAACGGTTGAATATCCTTCATTAAAATTTCAAATTGGTACTTTATTTTCTCTCGACAGGTGAATTTTTTATATTATCCAGTGTGCATTACATGGGGTTATGTAGCTTTTTCAGTTTTTAGATTTGTATTTTGAATTCTAAGATGTCTAAAAACCCTGGTGCTTGCACTTATACCTGTAGAAGTTTGGGATCGACTTGGCGACACTTGGCCTACTTGATAATAGAGATAACTAGCGTGTCAGATGGCGCCAATTTCTTTCAATTTCAATTCAGTAACAAGGTATATTTATTTCCTCAGCTCTCTTTTTGAGGCGAACTGTTCGCAGGTTTTAATTGTAGCTTTGCTATTGGTTGGAAAGAGATATCTGTCAAACTTCACCAATAGCAAAGTTAGAATTAGAAGCCCCCCGAACATTGCACAAAGAAAGCACTGTTGTGTTGTTTTTCGTATTTTGTACCGTTTGAATTTGAGGTTAACATCATTTTGACAGACGGAGAATTGGAAATGAAATTGTCATTAAATTGCAGAAAATATAAAATTCATGCATACAATATAATGAACTTTGAAAATATCATTATTAGTCAATTCGTCAAGATTTGTACTTGCTTTTGGTACTGAATACAGGTGAATATTCGAATCTGCGTCTTTATACTGTCCACACAAAATACAAATGTAGCCCATTCTACAAAAAGTATCCTTACACACTACACTACCTGAAAATAAACAATTCCTCACGCACTAATGTACTGATGAACGAGTGATTTGAATAAGCTAATCAAGATTTCAAATCGAAGAGATGGAAAACGCATAAATACCGACAAAACACTGAAAATAATTTCATATAAGATGCTGCAAATGTCAGAAATTAAGTTCTGACATCAAGCGAGAATATAAACAAACATATTTGGACGGCGCCATCTACCACAGACTACCACAGAGAGAAGCTCTGTTGAAGTAACAGGTGGTGTCCCCTCGAAAATCTAAACAATATCGAATCAGTTCATTCACCAGGGTTTTTAGACATCTTATTGAATTCCTTGAAAGAAACAGCTGATGGTTCACCTTGCCAAAATCAAATCAACCGTTATAGGATATTCGAACAGAAGTTGACAATTTCGTGGAAGTAATAAAGAATTGGAATTTTCAAGAGGAAATCACTACCGAATTTTGATAATAATTCAGCAATTCTTGTTGAGTTATTGTGAAAAACTTAAATTTTCAACCAACACCCTGTGGAATATCCATAGGGCAGTGAAATGTATACTTGAATCAATATCCCGAATATTATGGTCTACCATTTGCTCTCTGGTCCACCGAAGGTGACAACTAGATTTATGCCAAAAAGAAAAAAATTAAATAAACCTTCTTGGTCTTAATGATAATTGAGCTCCTACACTAATGTGAGTAACTAATTTTGAGTCGGCGCCAAACAAAGTAGCAATTGAATTAGGTAAAGCGTAAAATGATGCTCATCGGCGTTTTGATTACTTCTTCAGAGTAATATAATGGTCTTCGATAATTGTTTGTTTGGGAGCTCAATTATCGTTGAGACCAAAAAGGTTCATTTAATTTTCTGCTTTGCAGTTGATTTATTCGTCGTTTTAATTTTCTGTTAAAAAGTTCTTATCCAATCTCCAGATGACCGTCTGCTATTCACGATTAGTGACTAGTTTAATCCTGTCATCTATGATTCTATGAATGTTTCTGCCCTCCTCTCCTGCTGCTTCGGGTGCAAACTCTTCATGTTTCTTGATTTCGACTTCAATGGTGTCGTAACATATTCAAGTTGATTTTTTTCGGAAACAAACTTTTTCAGAATGGGCCCATAATCTTCTGACACAGTGTACTATTTGAATATTATGTCACTGTACTTTCAATAAAAACGATTTCAAATTTCGAAACGTATTTTCACCTCAGAATCAGTGATAATAAAATCAATTGCAATTCGATACATTTATCTCGATACATATGTGATCGCTTATAATAATAAAAGTAAGTTTATTGTTCACTCACATAGAGGTACAGTAAACAGACTAGCTCCAAAAGTCGACACTTGTGCGGAGCATGAACAAGGTAGTAATTAGCAACATATAAAATAGTAGACTATTTGGACATATCATGAATATTAATTCAGTTCAGATCGTGAAATGATATACAAATATGTTGAACACTGTTTTCATTGCTATTTCAACAATTCTTTTTTGTCTCGACGCAACGACTGATATGAATCCATAGGTTGATTGAACAAAGATAAGAAATAAATAATCCAATGAGAGTTTTGTTCCAACTTGAAACTTCGAAAATGAAATATTTGAATATCAACAGGGAAGTTTCGCGGTCCCTCAGGCACCATTGGAGATCATTTCACAAACGATCTCTTGATTATTCCGGATTCAGTGAGTAGAATTCCTACTTCCTGATACGGTCTCCTCCTAGTGGAACTTTTCAACTCATCTAAACTTCCCATCAAAACTAGTTTGCCACCTTCGGGATTGTTAGAGTTCAGTACCGCCTGAAGCTCTTCTCACAATGTATGGAATTGTTCGAATGTTAATGGTGTATCTTTTGTGACATATTTCACAGATTCTTGAGATTTGCTGAACGAAGTGCTTGCAAGCGCGTGCTCTGATAGAATCCAAATTTTTCCAAGTTAAACTGGAACAAGTTCAGTCTCATATCATTGTAATCGAGGAGAAATCGCCTTCATCCTGAAGTTTGAAACACAAAAATCATCAGATTTAATGGATAATCTCTACTGGTTGAATAGTACGGAAGACTAGTTGTTGAATATGCATATGGGTGATTCCAGTTGAGTGGTCAGAATATTTGAAATTCGCGGAATGCATCAAGAAGAACAAAACTCTCACGTATCCTCTCATTTTAATACACTGATAGATGATTCGAAACAATTCAAGAAGTTCATAGAAGGAGACCTGAAAGATCTCAAAGGGGAAAATCAAACCCTTAAAACTGAACCTGATTTAAAAAAAAAACTCATTGTAGTGTAAAGAAAGAGCAAGAAATATAATTCATCCGTTTATATTGGTCAAAGATGATCACGTTCGGAAATCATTGCGAGAACTAAGAAATGTTCATCCATATCCGAAATATTTTCGAAAACGGAAACGGATACAGTTTCCGAGACGTCAAGAGTATATAAAGAGTATATCTTTCAATTCAATATTTTTTTGTGATAGGCAAAACATGGAATACGACATTTTACTGACTGATTGAAGATAATCCCATTCGTGATAACTTTTTAACAAAAAATTGAACCGACGAAATACGGAACTGAAAAGTAAAAAATAAAATAAACCTTCTTAGTCTCAATAACTGAGCTCCTGAACCAATGTAAGTAACTAATTTTGAGTCTGCGCAAAACGAACAATCAACGAAGATCATCAAATTACTTCAAAAAAATTATCAGAATGTCACCGCGCGACTCGATGCCATCAATTGACGCCTTACCTAAATCTTTTGCTTGTTTGTTTGGGATGGGACTAACTTTGAGGTACACCCTATCCATTGAAAAAATATAATCATCGAAATCGGACTACTCTATGGAAACATATGCGTGGTATGTTGGCTGAAATCTACTAATTACCACCTACTTGATTTTTGATCACTGCCAAAATACTTACTTACCCAGCTTACTTCAACTATTGACTGTTAAATAAAATGATTATCTACTTCAACAATTTATTGTTATATAATATAAATTATTTTTGAAAGTTCTGGTTAGTTGATTCTGTCACTTTGTACATGATTCCATCCCTCATAGAATGTAATTATTATTGTGACGGATATAGGGAGGATCTGTCAATGTCAACTACATATGTGTGCCACTGTTCACAAGTGTAAAAACAATCATCCTCTATTTTTCTACCCATAGGGTTGGATCATTTCATTTCAAATTGGAATATGATCAACTATGAGGTATACCTATCTGATAATGGAAGAATCATCCAAATCGAAGATCCCAGTACAAAGTTATGCCTGATAGAATCGGTCAACGGACAAGAATTCAGAGGGTGAGTGATCAATATCCTTCATTTTGCAACCCTTAGGGCTGGATTTCATTTCTGAAATTCAAATGGGACCAATTTCGAAGTACACCCTATTAATTATCGAAATCGGACGTCTCAATGAAAAGTTATGCGTAATCATACGTAAAAAAATGAAAAAAAATAAATAAATATACGCGTCGACTAGAGAACCTCCACCTTTTTGGTTTCGTCGGTTAAAAAATCATAGATTATCTGAACCATTCAATTTTATCTTCAGATTGTGGAAGGTTATAATAAAGGGGTTGAGAACTACAAATTATTTGTTACCATTCTGATATGAGAGACGCATTGAGATTACCTTCCACCACAAAAAAAAGTCATTTTCAACAACCAATATTGTTCGAGTGTGTCTCTAAAATTATATGAGACATTCAGCTAACAGCCGTTGATAAGATATTTTTTCATATTCACCTCTTAGCGAATCTGTTCTCCTTCTTTTTATGGGGATGGTATAGTTAATAAGCTATCACCACCCAGAGTCATTTCAGTGAAGCCAGGAACAGAAAATGGATGAATTCCAACTTCCTTCTCTCCAAATAAAATATAAATTTCACCTTTCAAATTTTATCGTAATTTCCCGTTAAATGTAGTTTGTTTCAGAAACCGACCCATAGAACTCATCCTTATCATAAAATAATACACTTCACTATTCTGTAGTGTGGTTAGATCAGACAAAAAGTATCTGTTATGTTTCCTTATTCATGATTACATCGCACCAGAGTACACCAACTTACTCCGTGTGACCAAGGACATTTTACATTTCTAAATTGTAAATGACATCAGAGTTAGTTTGTTTTGGAAAATTTTTGACAGAAAGTTTCATTATTTGAAATGGGCCCAAATATCAAAATATATTCAAATCATATTCTGAGGTGGAGAATCAGAGCATCTGTCGAGCTGCGGAAATAAAAGGATTATTTATGGCATTGTCATAACCTGTAACCTCACCAGTGAGATGTTACCAGATTCAAGAGTGATCAGTTTGCTGTTAGAAATTTGGATTGCTTAGCACAGAGTACTGAAAGGAATGTTTAAAGGAGAGCTAACGTTACAACAAAACACATGAAGGACTCAATGCGGGAAACGTCGGAAACGGAAATTGCTGACCATGCCTGGACTGAGTTTCATCAAGTTCTGTGGACATGCAGCATTATTCATAGGAGGAGCTTGAATCAAGGAAAATTCGGTGGCACCTACATCGAACCAATCACACCTTCATCCAGCCAAGCGTTGAGATCAGGAATATATGAGAAACCTCTCAATTTTTGTTCTAGCGGACCACTGCACCGCAAGATCTATTCGAAACCAATTAGCATCTGGGCTCGTCGATTCCAAACTGCAGACTTTTCCAGTTACAAGCTATCGAATGTTCGTGAAAAACCATCGAAACGATCGGCGTTCGTAATAGACCGGAGATGTGACACAAAATATTAGGTCATCTGTACCAATATGGCGGTTCTTCAGGGGTCTAATTACGGAATGACAAAAAAGAAAATGATGGTCATAGCGCTGGTACCGGCGGCCCAATCGCGTGGGCGTTAATCGAACGTGTCGGATAAATAACGAGTGTCGAACGATTTGTTCCACAAAAATGCTTGTATTTTCCGATAGTCGATAAAAAAAGAAGTAGGCGGTAGCGTAATGCCATACTTCTCCGGTGTGACTCACAGCCCGCCATACCGACGCGAATACATTATTAAAAAAAAAACAATTCAACCATTTGTTCCAGGCAAATTTTTGCACATCTCATCATCGTCGAGTAGCCATTCACGAAATACACCATGTTATACTTTTCTGACGGTTCCAAATGGCCACCATACCGCCGCAAAGGGAGTAATATTTTTTTTTCGCATAACGATTTGCATCAGTATTGCATTTGGATTTTTGGAAAGTATTCGATGAAATGTGACCGTTATTATATTTTCCGTACGTCTAGTAGGGGAAAAAGTGCTGCCATACTTGAAAAACTTATTTATATGACACGTTTCGAAAATACGACTGTAAAACTATGCTTTGGGAAAATTACACTGTACTTATGGCGAAGTGCCAAAGTGGTGGACTCGAAAAAATTGTTTTCTGAAAATATTTTTTTTGGTGTTGAAAAATAAGCCTATACCGTGACCAGGGTGCTGGAGCTGCCACACTCGCTCTGATATGTCGCCAACCAATACAATCTTGAAACCATTTACCGAAATAGCCCACCTGTAATATCGTGACGGGTACATGTGGAAGAAATTATATGCAATATCAATATTAATGCAGTTCATTCCGAAAGATTTACAAAACTTAATGGACTTTAAACGTCTTCTGAACCGAAATCCCCGGCATATTCAAATTCGTTTCCTCGTCCCCGTCACTGCTTACTGCATCAGTATCTATATATTATTCAATTTATTCACACAAGCGCAATACACAATCGCAAATCGTCAACATAAAATTATTTTCCTCAATATTTACCTTCGTCTTCATCTTTCGCTTCTTCACCTCTACAATTCGAGAAATCTTTCGAGCGCCGGTAGCCGTACAATATTATACGACATAACATCTGGTTATAAGACAAGATTGCCGCCACCTAGGTGTTTGAAATTTTGTATTTACATTCGTTAAACCTCAAACTTACGGGAAAAATTATTGCCAAACTGGTACAAATCGTTCGTATTACGAATAAAATCTTAGAATTTTGAAAAAATATTGTACATATTTGCCACCTCCCACAGGTATGGCATGATCAGACTTCATTTATGATCATACAGAGAACTGTTAAAAAAAGTTTTAAGCTGGTACAAATCATTTGGCAAAAAAAAAATTTCACTCCCTTGCGGTGGTATGACGGCCATTGGGAACCGTCGGAAAAGTATGGCAAGGTGATTTCCGTGAATGGCTACTCGACGATGATTAGCTGTGCAAAAATTAGCCTGGTACAAATGGTTGTTTTTTTTTTTTAATTAATGTATTCGCGTCGGTATGGCGGGCTGTAAGTCACACCGGAGAAGTATGGCATTACGCTACCGCCTATTTCTTTTTTTATCGACTATCGGAAAATACAAGCATTTTTGTGGAACAAATCGTTCGACAGTCGTTATTTATCCGACACGTTCGATTAACGCTCACGCGATTGGGCCGCCGGTACCAGCGCTATGCATCTTTTTTTTTTGTCATTCCGTGATTAGACCCCTGAAGAACCGCCATACTGGTACAAATTACCTAATATTTTGTGTCACCATCTCCCGGTCTATAATGAGAATAATCAAGTAACATCGTCTACAACCTTCAAACAAGAACCATTACGATTCTTATTTCCCATCAGACTGAGGTTGGTTATTTTCTTCCAATAAGTGGCAATACCTGGCAGTTGTTCCTGATTTTTCAGCCAGGTCCTGGCTGCATAATTTTGTTGACAAAAAAAATATGTTGAGCAGGTGTTCGTGTCTCGTGTCCCAGTGTGTAGTGGCGAGATTCGAAATATCATCTAGATTTCTGGTCACCTTATGTCACCACTACAATTTTCTCATATTTCAAAGAAAACTTTTATCTCCATTATAATCTCAACCATCCGGAGAAGGTCAACATGACAGGAAATGTACACAAATAAATGGAATTATATTCTGACCTCGATGCTAGACGGGATCATTGTTTGGCTGGAAACAACATTAATATCGGATTAATATTCCCTCATCTCGTCTGTACCGTTCGTCTGGATGATTGATCCAAAGCGACGTTGCGTGATTTCAATCAGTTCGATCTGTCCGGTGATGTTTTTGTTGGAATTGGACTACATGCCTTTTTTGGAACCACCTCGCTTGGATAAGTACAGGGTGTTACCAAATAAGTGCGAAACTTCTCAGGGGGTGATTCCTTGTCGAAAATGAATGGGGGCCTTTTATGTAAACAAAAGCTCTTAGGCGTTTCCTTGAAAAGTTACACGGTTCCAAAAATGAGATAAAAATTTTGTTTCCTGAAAGTTGTATAGATGGCAATTTTTGGGCACATTCTACCAATAAAAGGAACTTCCTATGACTATTTTTTTGATTTTGTTGTGATCTTTCAAAGGGGTGAAACATGCAACCCCTATTCTATTTTTCTCCAGAACTTTTTAACCAAAAATTCTCAATTCAAAAATATGTATTGAAAGAACAATTCATTGCAAACTATTTTGATTCCTGTGTTTTGTCCGTAAAAGCAATAGTTTCCTGAAAAAAAAAAAATACAACATTGTGCATGAACGGATTTTCTGTGAATGGAATTAAAAAAATCTAGTAGGTGGCTGTCACGTTTTGTTTGCACAACTTGTGACTTCAATCGTAGTATTTTAAAATCGAAAAAATGTAGTAGGTGGCTGTCAAGTCGCATTGATTTCCATGTGGTGGTTGATAGTGTGTAACATGTATATAACAGACAAATCACAGTGGATTAACAAATACTTATTATAGTGCCTGATCAACTTTCTAATGAATCTTTCAATTAGAAATTGTTTTAGACATTTTTTAAATCTTGTTAAGGTTTGACTATTTCTTACATGGTCTGGTAATTCATTAAATAACTAGCAGACCCGGCCACGCGTTGCTGTGGCTGTGGTTTTTTCTTTATCCCGTTATTCCGTTTTCCCGTTATCCCCCTATCCTGTCATCCCATTTCCCGTTTTTTTTTGTTATCCCGTTATTCCCGTTATCCTATTTTCCTGTTATCCCGTTTTTTCTTTATCCCGTTATCCCGGTTTCCCGTTATTCCCTTATCCTGTCATCCCGTTTTCCCGTTTTTTCGTTATCCCTTATTCCGTTATCCTTTTCCTGTTATCCCTTTTTTTTATCCCGTTATCCGTTTTCCCTTATCCCTTATCCTGTCATCCCGTTTGCCCGTTTTTTCGTTATCCCCGTTATTCCGTTTTCCCGTTATTCCCTCATTCTGTCATCCCGTTTTCCTGTTTTTTCGTTATCCCTGTTATCTCGTTTTCTCTTTATCCCGTTATCTCGTCCTCAATTAATCGTACTACAATTATCATATTCGATTGCCATCTTGCAACCCTATTGCGGATCTGTGGATAAAATAAAAAAACATAAAAATCGCGATGGAAAATAGGGGTTGATCGTAAAAGGGTGAAAATTTGGGGTTGGTATGTATTTTTGAATGCTGTATCATAAAAAAATGAAAAAAAAATTAAAATGTGTCAAAAAAATAAAATAAAAAATTAAGAATGAAAAATAGCCTATCTCTCAAGTTGGAAAAAATTACACATACATGCCAATTTTCATCGAAATCGGTTGACTTGGTGAAGAGTCCACTGGGAACAAACATCAGGACACTGGATTTATATATATATATTAAGATAAAAGACCTAGTGAATTAGGACAGTTTTTAGATATTTGAACCCTAGAAAAAAGTTTATTCAGCTGATTTTTTATTCTCGTGTCATGTTTATGAATGCTAGATCTGGTTAAGAAGCTGTTATAGTGACTGAATACATAAACACAAACTTTAAAGACAAAGAGTGATGGTAGCGTTAAAGTTTCACAAGTTTTGAATATATTAACACAACTCTATCGAGGAGGTGAGCTAAACATGACTCGGAGTATTCTCTTTTGCGCAAAAAATACATCAAATACCTTCCCCAAAGGCGGATACCATGTCAAAGTCTTGAGCGTAGTAGAGCAACAGCAACTGATCATTAGACAGAACTGCTCTCAAATCACGTAATTGGTAGCAAACCTAATTCAATTCATTGATTATAATACGACAGTGTTCTCCCCAGGAAATATGTTCGTCTATATATAAACCAAGAAATCGAGCGGTCTCATCTACTGACTGTAAGTCACCAAAATCAATGTCACTATATTATTTTCGCCTATCATGGAAGCGAATAAATTTTGTTTCATTTGTATTCAGATGAAGTGAGTTAGCTCTGAACTACTGGTCCATACCAAAGGAAATTTTATTACATTTCTGACGTGTTTATGATTCATCCCTATCTGATACGATAACTGATGTGTCATCAGTATGAACAATAATTGAGCTGTTACAAATCTTCACAATATCGTTAATATAGAGTAAAAATAAGGTAGGTCCCAGGACCGAACCCTGAGGAACTCCTACTTCAGAATATTCACTACACGATGACAGATGATTACCAATAGTGACATGTTTACTACGTTTACTCAAAAAACTTTTTATCTATTTATGAGGGACACCACGGATTCCGTATCGAGACAGTTTACCCAATAAAATACCGTGACTAATGCAATCGAACGCCCTGCTGAGGTCACAAAATACCCCAACAGGGTACTCGCCCGCTTCAATGCATTTAATAAGCTTTTAGAACTTATGAGTGAATTGCAGCTGTGGTCGATTTATTTTGCACAAAACCGTGCTGGTATTCTGCATTTTATGGCCAATGGCCAATATGCATTTTATGTATGGTCGTGCCAATGGAAATTATTTGGAAGCTAGACGGCTCTATGCAAAGATGTATCCCCAGCGCGTGATACTTTTCGCACATCTCCACCAACGTCTCTGTGAAAGAGGGACTTTTCAAAAACGAACAACTGATTGTGGTCGTCTACGAGATCCCCAAGCACCGATTCCTTGCAGGCCAGTTTGCAATTTGCAGCGGGTTGTCGATTTCTACTAGGTTGTTTGTAGGTTCAATCTTCAATGGGGTATCCGCAAGGGGCTCGTACTCCTCTCTTCGAGGGTGCAAGCCCTCTCTCGGACTGGATGAAACTTTCAAAATCACTAATTAACTTTGGCACGATTTTTAACGCGGCTGTCCACGTTCTAGGCAGGACCGGACTGCCATATCTTTGAAATGTAAATTATTTTTTTCTGATGATCTTGTTGAGAAAACACGGTCATAGCTTTGAAATGCTTGTATTGTCATCGGTTCTCAATACGTGTGCAAAATATCAAATATTTTGGGCGGAACTGGGTGGAAATCAATTTCAAAGATTCCATTACCTACATTAATACATACAAGTGAAGCTTATGAAGCGTGTATAAAAACGAAACATAATTGAATGAATTCAGCGTCTTTTCAATGATCCGCGTGCCACTCTGTAGTCGACTATAACATTACACCCAGGCAGTAATTTCCATTTCACTCCACTACTTCTGATGAACAGGTCTGACAAATAAACACGAGATCGTATTTTATTCACGGGATTCGTGGTCACTGTGATTGTCCCCAAGGAAATTTGACCCCTTGTCCAGTTTCTGGAAAACGTTATTTGTGGTATAAAGTACTTCAAAGCTTCCACGGTTTGTGACTCCCCAGATATTATTATTTCTTCTCTCTGAGTCGAAAGGATTTTCTTTACTGATGTGGGCTACATTGAGGTATTTTCTGTGCATATAACGGTATCGAATTGAGAACTCTGACTGAAAGGAAGCGGTTTTCAGAATGGTTTATATCATGTCGCAACCGCAAAATACTTTGATACCGTAAAATACCTGTTCACCCATTGGGTTTTTGTTCCTTTCGGTATTTGCTAAATTGTTGGATATTGAGGATTGTGGTCACTTGGAAGTAGATGAAAGCATAGAATTGCTGACGTCTACACTTGAAAAACATAGTGCGTGTAACCTTTAGGCGCAGTTGGAATGAAACTTCTCTGACGTTATGGCAGATAACACGATTAAACGAAAAATTGATGAGTTTTGTAAGAATTCAATAGTTTGTTTCGAAAATATGATTTACAGTGACCGACAAAAAGGCAAACACTTATTCACATCGAGCATTACAAATAAATTATTTCAATTGAAATTTGAATACGAAATTAAAGATAAATGATAACCCAAATGACAAACATAAAGTCTGAAATGCGAATTTTTGGAATGTTATTGTTTATTGCTGGGAATTTCACGATATTTTTTTTATTATTTTTTAAAAGTTATTTAATGATCTCCGTTGATTGTTTTTTTGGCGCCTACCCAAAATTATTTACCTACATTAGTTTAAAAAGGTTAGTTATCGAGACTGAGAGATTTCATTCCATTTGTCGCTTTCCAGTTTCTTTTTCGTCGGTTTAATTTTTTGTTAAAAAGTTTTTATTCTTAATTTTTGAGGCTGAATTCTACTTATTACTATCTTTGATTTTTCATTGTTTTCAGAAAATTTACTTACCTGCCTCACTTGAACTGATAAGTATCTTACAATATAAATACCTTCTTTAACTATCAATTGTTATAAAGGGTGATTCAAAATTCAGTATCGAGGTTTCAAGGCGGCATTTTTCAGGTCAAAATAAGACTTTTTTTCCGAAAATATATGTCCGCAAACGCTTTGTTACCGATCTCAGAGCGTTAAATTTTCAAGATATTTAAAAAATTTTCTTCGTAGCTCTTTTAGTTTTTGCGATATAGAGATCAAATTTGAAACATAGGTTACGTTTTAGGGTTCATATCATCCAGTACGCCGAGTGATTATGAGAATCTACAGGGATATATTTTTTCAGGGGTCTCAAGCTTTTTTCGCCTCAAAAACTTTTTTGTAGTGCGCCGCTGGTGAATTCTTTGTTCTGTTTTTGATTCTTTCGCCGACTGTTATTTTTAGGCATCTGCGACCGTTATCGGGAAAAAAAGTGAAAACCTTTTTTAATAATTCGCCACATTTAATTAAATTTTTTAACAAAAGGTGTGAACCTATCATCACAATGAAAACAAAAAACGCTACTTATTTGGTTTGTGATCCATATCACGAATTTTCTTCACCTAAAAAATAGGAAACCTAACGAACCTTGACTTTTGCTGGAAATGCCCTCCTCCTTCTGCGATACAACCTTCCACTCTCCTTCTCATAGACTGCCGTACGCGTTCTAGAATTCCGGGAGTGTTCCTTACGGAGTGGAAGGCATCCATAATTCATTCAGTAAGAACTTCGATGGAAGGCACTGGTTCTGCACCATAAACTAGGCCCCTTACATGTCCCCGTAGAAAGAAGTCCAGTGGGTTGCAATCTGGGGACCGTGTGGGGACAAGCAATTGGACCTGTTCTGCCAATCCACTGATTGGGAAACACTGTATCTGAATAATCACGGACGATGACTCAAAAATGAGGGGGGTCCCATCGTGCATAAGCCACATTTGATGATGAACCTGTGAAGGCACGTCTTCCACCAATTCAGGCAATTCATTGTGTAGGAAGTTTGAATGTGTGGCACCATTCACAATTTGCGGTAAAATAAAAGGACCAATTCAAGTATCTGCCGCTATTCCTGCCCATATGTTTACGCTGAACTGTTCATGGTGTCGAGATTTTCTGATCATGTGCGGATTTTCTAGTGCCCAAATATGAACGTTGTGGTAATTCACTACTCCGTCGCTTGTAAAGTGAGCTTCATCGGTGAAAAAGATACGAGATGAAAATGTAAGATTCCTAGTACAGTTGCGCGGTATCCATCGGGAGAACTGCAAGCGCCGTGGAAAATCTCGCGGAAGCAAACCTTGGACGCGCTGAATATGATATGGGTATACCATATTTTCGTATAAAAAACAGTTGAAAGGGAAACATCCAAATCCCGCGATATTTGTCGAGTACTCATACCAAAATTGTTGTCGATAACATTTGAAATTTCTTCATCTCGTGGTTGTCGCGGTCTGCCAGCATCTTGCCATGCAGTTTGGAATCTACCGTATTCCCGAAGGTGCTGATGGAAATTTATAAAAAATCTATATTTGGGAAGCCAGCGATTGGGGAATCTCAACGCGTACAACCTCTGATCTTCAAGTCCGTTACCATTAGCCAGACCGTGAACAAAATGGATGTCAGCCAAATGTTTAGATGAATAAGGTTCATTTTACATTTTGATGTTGAACAAATTCACGATGAGACATCCACCAACTCTCAAATAATGTCACATGCTTCAAAACAAACCAAATATGTCAAAATTAAAATAGCAGTCAAAGCTCACTAATACTCTTTTTCATTGTTTCGTTGGAAAATGTAATTAACTCTAGCGAATTACAAAAAAAAAACTTTTTTCTGGGTAACGGTCGCAGATGCGTAAACATTACAAAGGCAAAAAAATTTATAAACGAAACAAATAATTCATTTCATATGTTAGAATTTACCAGCGGCGCACTACAAAAAAGTTAATGGGGCGAAAAAGGGATCCCTGAAAAAATATCTCCCTGTATATTATCACAATCACTCGGCATACTGGATGATGTATACCCTAAATAATAACCTTCGTTTCAAATTTGATATCAATATCGCGAAATCTGAAAGAGCTATGAAGAAAAAAATAAAACAATCTTGATACTTCCACGCTCTGTAGATCTGCAACGGTTTGCGGACACATGTTTTTGGAAAAAAAGTCTTATTTTGACCTGGAAAATACGCTCCTGGAATCTTGATTCTGAATATAATATAAATCATTATGAAAGGGAGGAATATCGAGGGCACTGTTACTTGTTTCCTGATTCAGTTTCATCATATATAATATTTGTTAGTTCCATTTTTATTTGACCCTGTATAATGAATTGTTTTAAGTCAGTTGACAAGGGAAGAAAACAGAATTGATTGTCAATAAAGTAAAGTCAAGTTTTTCTACAATTCTTTTGATTGAACCAGCCAAAAATATTCTGGAAGACATCCAGACGTCATTGCAGACAGCAACATTGGTCCTTCTTAGCCAAATCTGAAGAATTGGGAAATTCGAAATTCGAGGCGAAACAATGAGTCTAAATGGAGCCCAGACAGGGACAATCAAGAAAAGATATGACACAAGATTTAGCAGACGAGCTAAAACAGCCGATCACTTGCCGAATGCTGCAACTGAGCAGAAAATTGAAACAAATAGTGGTACGAACAAGGAGACTTCTAATATCCAGCAGGATATTACCAACAACGATGAGGATAAAAGTTCAACCGGTAAATCTAAGAGAAAGGACACGGACAACTTAGAGGTGTGGTGAGTTCCAGAGTTTCTCAAGTGGAATCTATCAAAACCAAAAAATCTAATTCCTCAATCGTCGAAAGAAAAAAATTGTTAGAGATCGAGTTGGAAGCAGAACGAAAAAACATTGAAATGAAAGAAAAATGTATTCGCAAGCAACTAGAATTAGAAAAGCTGAAATTGGAAGACACCTCAGAAGAAAGGAAAAGCCAAAAGTCCAATAGAGTTTCGGTAAGAAGTGTGGAGTCAGGTGAGTCATTAGATAATGAATTTCTTATGAATAAGTGGATGGATCAGTCACTGTCGGCAGAAAAAAATGAAACTAGTAGGAACAAGGTTTCAGAGAATAGAAAAGAAATGAAACATTTTGACACTGACAATTTCTTCATTCGAAGACAATGTTTAGACAAAAAACTACCAATTTTCAACGGCAATCCTACCGAGTGGTTAGTTTTCATGAATGAATATACAGAGACAACAGAATTATGTCACTACTCTGACAACGAAAATTCAATAAGATTACGTAAGTGTTTGAAAGGTGAAGCCTTAGAATCGGTCAAAATGTTACTCATATCCCATTATAATGTTCCAGAGATTATCGAAACTTTAGAAAATCTCTACGGTAAGCCAGAATATATTATAAAACATTTGATATCCCAAGTGAGAAGAGCTCCTGCTCCGAAAGATTATAAACCCGAGACAATTTTGAAGTACGCCAATGCTATAAATAATTTAGTTGCTGCTATAAAACATTTAGATAATGACATTCATTTGCAAAACCCTATATTATTGGAGGAGTTCGTTTCAAATTTGTCTGTTGGATTGAAACAACAATGGGCAATGTACGCTATCAATCTCAAAGAAATAAATCTACTGAATTTTTGCAGCTGGATGAAAGACGTAGGGAGAGCAGCCGGTTTACTTCACAACCCTATGACCCAGTTTGATCACCGGATGTCGAGGAAACCAGAAACAATACTAGTGGCCAACCGGAAACGAGACGAAAGTAGGACTGAGAGTTCCAGGAAAAACTGCCAATGTTGCGAGAACAACAAACATGATTTGACCATATGTTCAAAATTCAAAGAAATGGATGTTGATGGCAAATGGAGCTTTGTTACAAAAAACAGGTTATGTATTTCATGTCTAAAACCTAATCATCGCATCAGTGAATGTCGTTTCAAGCGAAATTGTGGCATTGAGAATTGTAGACAGAAACACAATCCACTTCTTCATGGAAATTTCAGCAATCAAATCAGAGAAGATGAGGATGCCGAAAGATCACATGACATTACAGCCCAAGAATCCAGTTACATTCATCAGTCGAGGAGACCAGTGATGCTGAGGACTATCCCAGTGGAAGTTACAGGTCCAAGCGGGAAATTGCTGATTTATGCACTTCTGGATGAGGGATCGACAGTGACACTTCTCGAAGATGAGGTAGCAAATAGAATTGGTCTAGTAGGAATAAAAGAACCACTTTGTATGCAGTGGACCAATAATCAGACACAGACAGATTTAAATTCCAGAAGAGTGAGTTTACAAATAAAAGGTTGCTTTTCAAATGCCAAAAATTTTTCAATTACTGATGTTAGAACAATTAGAAGTTTAGACTTACCTATGCAATCCCTCAACATGGAATATGTCACGCGTACCTGGCCATATCTTAAGAATATTCCTATACAATCTTTTGAAAACATCGTCCCAAAAATGCTTATAGGTACTGACAATTATGATTTGATAATGCCAAGAGATTTTGTAGAACAGTCAAGGTTTGGACCTAGAGCCACTCTCAGTAAATTGGGATGGGTTATAATTAAAAAATAAAATAGATAATACCTATAATTTTCATATTTGCGATAGAAACTATGATGATGATTCTCTTCATATCCTTGTACAAAACTCTCTGCAAAATGATAATAGTCCATTTAATCAAGAAAATCATTTTTCTAATAACGACGATCAGATCATGAAAATGATTGAATCGAGAACGAAAAGAATAGGTAATCGATTTGAAACCGGGTTATTATGGAAAAGAGTAAAAATATGGCCTTAGCTCGACTGTACTGCCAGGAGAGAAAAATGGACAGAGACATAGAATTTGGTAAAGCATATTGTGCTAAAATTGATGAATATATTTCTAAAGGATATTTAAGGAAACTAGATGAGAATGAAATTTCTTATGATTCGGACAAAACTTGGTATCTGCCTCATTTCGCGGTATTCAATCCAAATAAACCAGGTAAGCTACGAATGGTCTTTGACGCTGCATCAAAGTCAAACGGGTTGAATCTGAATGACATGTTGTTACAGGGACCTGATCTATTAAAGCCATTGATTGCGGTACTTCTGACATTTCGACAAAGAAAAGTAGCATTTTGCGGAGATATCCGCGAAATGTTCCATCAGGTTGTCATTAGAGAAGAGGACAGATCATCTCAAAGGATTTTATGGAGAGGTTTGGAAAGGACTCGTGAACCGGATATATTGGAAATGCAAGTCATGACTTTTGGAGCTTGCTGTTCACCATGCCTTGCTCAATATGTTAAAAATAGAAATGCTGCAGAATTTCGATTTGAATTTCCTGAAGCTTATCACGCTATCGTCAATAAACATTATGTAGACGATTTTCTGGCAAGCTGTGACACTGAGGAAGAGGCTGTTAATCTGATCGAAGAAGTTATTCATGTACATAGAAAAGGTGGGTTTCATATCTGCAATTGGCTCTCCAATTCAAAAAGTGTACTGAGTAAACTTCCCCCAAACCTTCGATCAAATTCAATCAAATATTTCGAGTCAGATGCGGTACTACCAATAGAAAGAGTTTTAGGTATCCATTGGAACCCGGAAGAGGACAATTTCATGTTCAATTTCCATAGAGAGCAGGTACAATTGATTGGTAGTGCACATTCATTGACCAAAAGACATATTCTTAGGATCGTAATGAGCATTTTCGATCCCCTAGGTTTTATCAACAATCTAGTTATACAAGGGAGAATAATTCTACAAGATTTATGGCGATACAAAATTGGATGGGATGAAAAGGTTCCAGCCGAAATGTCAACAAGATTTGGCAAATGGCTTGAGGAGATGGATAAAATAAATGAAATTAAAATACCAAGATGCTATTCCCTGAAAAATGGAGTGTTTCGACGACCAGTTGCAAAATTATGTGAACTAGATGTTCGAAAAACCGAATCCAATTAGGGATGAAGAATTCAAGAATCCTTCATCGGGGGGGATAATGTAACTTGTTTCCTGATTCAGTTTCATCATATATAATATTTGTTAGTTCCATTTTTATTTGACCCTGTATAATGAATTGTTTTAAGTCAGTTGACAAGGAAGAAAACAGAATTGATTGTCAATAAAGTAAAGTCAAGTTTTTCTACAATTCTTTTGATTGAACCAGCCAAAAATATTCTGGAAGACATGCAGACGACATTGCAGACAGCAACAGGCACTGTTAAACAAAATGGAAGGAATTTAATGAACATAGCCCTCAAAGGGAAGTGTTTACCATAGACACGTGTTTCGAGCCCTCGGCCCTCATCAGTACGGTGAAGAAGTGCAAATATGACCAACACTTGGTGGAAAACGACAAATCAACGGAGTCAACAAACAGAAGCCTGCCGCACATTTGTGGTTTCGGTTAGCAGACCCTGCATTCCAGGGCAACAACCAACGTCACCACGGAGGCAGTTATAGCTACCTGCGTGACATCCGAGTACAGGATTATAGAGATGACAGGGAGAAATATCGACAACAAAATGGAAGAAATTAATGGACATAGCCCTCAAAGAGAAGTGTTAACCTTAGATACGTGTTTCGAGCTCTCGGCCCTCATCAGTACGATGAAGAAGTGCAAGGATGAACAAACTTGGTAGAAAACGACAAATCAACGGAATCAACAAACAGAAGCCTGCCGCACATTTGTGGTTTCGGTTAGCAGACCCTGCATTCCAGGGCAACAACCAACGTCACCATGGAGGCAGTTATAGCTACCCGCGTGCCATCCGAGTCCAGGATTATAGAGATGACAGGGAGAAATATCGACAAACAAAATGGAAGAAATTTAATGGACATGGCCCTCAAAGAGAAGTGTTAACCGTAGACACGTGGTAGAAAACGACTCGCAGAAATTTCTAAGGGTGATTTTTAGAAAGATTTGAGGACGGAAAGTTTATATAAACATATGTCCCAAACGGTACAGGGTGATCAGAATTGTTTTTTTCTAGAGTTTTCGGAGTTTACTTCGACATTTTCGACAATAATCAGTCTGAATTGGGCAGGTATAATACATCCAATAGTGCGCACGATACAAAATTATTTATTTCTCAAATAATTCACAGGGTCCTCCTTTTTTCAGAGTCAAGCCTTGTTCAACCTTTCAGAATTTTTTTTCTCGATGCCACTGACAGATTATGAGGAAGAAATATTCATTCACTTGTACGGTTTGGAAGCTATAATGGAAAAATGAATGCAAACATTTTCCAATATCGCATAACATAATAAAATTTGAAAATAAAACATTCTCAATTGAAAAATGATAGAAATACAGAATTTAAAGATCTACGATGGAAAAATAAGTTACTTTTTGTGAATGTCTAACAGAAAATGAATACTTCCGCGCCACTGCAGCACGCTGGATATTGAACTACATCTGGTAGATATTGTGAAAACCCTAACTTTCAACCTGAAAATTCTGATAGTAAGAATATGCGTTTTCATTCAGAATCTCTTTATCCAGTCTTGATAGAGAACTGAGATTTTTTCTTATTGAAAAAAAATATTTTTATCAATTTTTAATTGAATATTTTCTTTTCAACATATTCTTTTTTCCAAAAGGTTATCTTGTACGATGGAAGATAGTTATTATACTAGGGTTTATTTTACAGTCGCAGATGAGTCCACATTTGATTTATGAATCTCCGGTCATAACTTCGAAAAAGTGAATAAAGGAAATTTTTCTGTTGGTGTGGTATACAGTATTTATCGGAAAATTCAGTTTCATTCAAAACTTATTTTGGAATCAACCATTCTTCAAGACGAATAGTTTGTATTATCTTCTGCGGTAACGCAGAAATTTTGTAATCAATTTAATTCATGACAATAGCAAAGTGGGCTTTGATATTAATCCATTTATTGAAATATCAACAATTTGATAGTTATCAAAGTTGAGAAAGTGTCAGACAGTTCAGATAGAGAAAACTGTCCCTAACGAAATTGAGCAAAATCCAGACACCAGTACAAGACAAATTGCGGCACAGTTGAACGTAAACCATATATTGGTATGGCAAATTTTAAAACAGCAACAACTTTATCCCTAGCACATACAGCGTGTTCAAGCTCCTCTGCCGAGGGATTTTTCAAAGAAACTAGCTTTTTGCACTTAGATCCGAAATAAATTGGTGAGGAATCCATGGTTTTTATCTCAAGTGTTATTTGCCGATGAGGCATGTTTCTCCCGTAAAGCCATTGATAATTTCCACAACAATTATATGTGGGCTGATGAAAACCCACACGCCGTGATTGAAAACCATTTTCAAGAGACGTTTTCTGTGAATGTTTGGGTTGGAATCGTAGGGAATCTCCTTATCAGGCCACATTTTCTGCCTCATAGACTCAATGGTGACCATTACCGACATTTTCTTGAATTTATCTTACCTGTACTCCTAGAAGAGATTCCACTGCAAAGTGAAGAAGATCTGAGAAATCGCAAACAGGAGTCATGCACAATTATTAGAAACACTCCTGGTATTTTTGAGCGTGTCCGCCAGTCTATTGAAAGGCGCATAAACGCATGCATTGAAGTCGGCGGAGGCCATTTCCATCAGTTGCTCTGACACATCAATTTCAATAATGGACTGAACTTCTCTTTATTCCTAGGAAATCAATGTTATTCTGCTCTACTATTTTGATAATCAAGTTATTCACTAATAAAAATGTTCGAAATTCCTTTGTCGAAATAATCAACGTTATGCAATACATATTCACCCTGAGTTCTGATGAAAAATGTATGGATGCTCCATAACATTACATTTTCTGTACACGGCAGAAAAATTCCATTATGTTATTTATATTTTGCATTCAGTTTTTCATTTTGGCTTCTAAACCGTACAAGTAAATGAAAAACTTCTGGGCTTGGGTACAGACTACGAGGCATCAAAGTTATTTCCATAAAAATTCAAATATAATTCACTTAGTGGAGCAACAAAAACACGAATAGAAAATCGGAGTATGAATAATATTCTGGAAAATTCCGGTATCGAGGCTATTTTATTTTGTAAGTTCAAAAATTAATACTTCGATAAGTTGCTACTTACCAACCAATCATTGTACAATGAAAATAATTGGTACTACTTTCAAGAACACTTCGCGCGACAAGCTTTTTGAAACCAAATAATTCAACAAAAAATAATAAAATCATTGTCAGCGATGACTTAAATTTAGTTTATACGTTTTAGTACACGGCTTACATGAAAGCTTTTCTTTGAAAATGTTTTTTATCAGTTATTTTTCTTATTCTATCGTTATTCCGATACTGTAAGGAAACATGTTCCTGTTTTTTCAGAAAGGTTCTGATCCAATTTGAAGAAACCTTCCTAACACATCTTTCCAGATATGATAGGAGTTTAGTGTGTAATCGATTGATCTACTTGAATCACAGAAGATTACAGCAGGACATTCGCATGCCTCAATAATTGGATTGAACAATGATATTAAAGCCGTAATGGTTGATTTTTCCTCCTGGAAACCATGTTGGTTCTCCCTCAAAATATCATTTCAATCAATGAAGTTCGTAAGTCTATCTAGAAAAGCGTATTCAAATATCTTGGAAAATGAGTATGGGACTGTTACTGGCCTATAATTGTTAGTTATCCCAGGATTATATTTTTGTGTATCGGAATAACCTTGCCCTTTTTATAATCTTGGGGAAATGACCATCAGAAAAAAAGAGGTTAATCAGAAATGCTATAGACTTTTTGTTTTTCAATCTTCTACTTAACATGCTATACAATTCTTGTTAGGTGTATTATAAGGAGAACAAAGAGATGTGAAATGAAAGAACATTGAATATTCCTTTCTCATAATATGTCAGTGACAGCGGAAAAAAGGGCCGAACAAGGCTTGACTCTAAAAAAAGGAGGACCCTGTGAATTATTTGAGAAATGAATTGATTTGTATCGTGCACACTGTTGAATGAATTGTACTTGTCTAATTTGAATTGATTTTTGTCGAAAATGTATAAGCACACTCCAAAAAATCTTTAAAAAAATATTTTGATCACCCTGTACCTCGGAAACCAAGCCGTTTGGTACATATGTTTATATGAACTTTTCATCCTGTAATCTTCCAAAGAATCACCTCCAGTAGTTTGTCAACGTACTTACTCAATACCCTGTATATAACTATGTTAACGCATTTTAGACGTCGAACGGTTAGTTATTGCTCGTTAGGCAATCCACAGTACAGCTATATATTTTGTATATTGTCAACTTTCTGCTAGTTTGCTCTCATTTATGGAATTTTGAGTACTATTCTGACGGTTTCTATTGTAATAATAGATGCATAACAGACAATACAAAAGTTTATCAAACGTTTTCGCAATATTAATTTCAAAGCACCCAAATTAGGTGCCGATCGGTTAGTTACCACTTGTTAGGCAGTCCACAAGACAGCTATATGTGTTGCATACAATTTTTTTTAAGTGTGTTTAAAATTGATATTGCGAAAACATCAGATAAACTTCTGAGTTGTCATTAAACTTATTATATAAGAAACCGTAAAAATAGTTTCTAAAATTCCATAAAACATGGATATAGAGATTGACAGTTATGACCAATGTATTCTACCTAAAATTGAACAGGCCGCAAAATTAATATCTCGAAAATTACTGCCTGAAAGGTCCAAAAGGAGGTACACGTTTACAATCAATTTTTTTCATGGCGAGGAAATTCCTTTTCCGGAAGTTTTTTGCTTGCATATATAAGTGAACTTTCCAATTGAATTCAATGCTCATCATTATGGATTCAATATTGTATGTTGGGTACCACTTTATCCATTCACCATAATGTAGAAATCTCCAAATATGGTGAAATTACGGCGTTTTTAAAGGAAAACAGTGACGGACATAACCGAAAAAAGTCCAAATTTTAACGCAACAAGAAATTAATGAATTCATAAATGAAACTTCTGATGAGAATCACAAAGGTAAGTTATCGGTATTTAACCAAAGTCTAATGATTTTTGTAAGGTTGTGTTGGTTATGGGTATATCTGGTTCATGTCGCAAGCAGGAGCTTACTCAATAATGTATAAATAATATTCAACAAGATTTGGGGACTGCGACCGTCATTCACATCAATAATACAGAAAATAAATGCTGTCGCAAGTTCACTATTACTGAAAATTTTCATACCATATATAAGGAATATGCCAATCTAAGACCACCAACTACTAGATCATGATTTTTTCCTAATTATAGAGACAAAAAATGCACAAAACAAGTAGTGGGTAATGACAAAATTGGAAATATACCTAGAGTTGTGGCTTAATTTTTAAATCTAAAGGATACTGAAGAATACACTCATTTCGCTGTACATCTGCTGAAATATTAGAAGATGCAGTATGAGATGTAACCATTCTGAAAATACATGGAAGTTGGCAATCATCTACAGTTGCAGAAGAATATTTCGATGATTCTGCTAGTAACAGATTAAATATTCCCAATAAAATTATGGGTGCCAAACAATATTGGGATCAAACTGTCGGGCAAATACACAGCAAAGTCATGGTAGGGCATCCAAACCGGACCCTGACGGCTGACCTTCTAAACCTGAACATAACGAAGGCTCGTATAATAATAGGTCTGTTGACTGGACACTGCGGCCTAAGAAAACACCTAAACACCATGAGAGTACGCAGGGAAACCGTGGAGTGTAGGCTATGTGATGAAGAGGAGGAAACAGCCTCTCATATTATCTTCGACTGTGACGCCCTAAGTAGTAGGCGACACAGAACCTTTGGAGAGATCAGCCCGGAAACAGGCATGAATCCAAAGAACCTCATCAACAGGCTTCTTAACCTAATTGAAGGCACAAACCTGTTTGAATGAGGAACCACTGACGACAGAGTGATACAATAGACCCCAGCTGGTCGCAGTGTCAAGGGAAGCTAAGTGCCAACCCTGTCTCTGGCTCGTCAGCTTTCAACCAACCAACCAACCAACCATGGGTGCCATCAGCAGTACTTCGAAAGCCGTCACTCCACTTCTTCCAGAAAGTTTTCTTCGTAGAATTCTCAAATTGAAGTATTCAAAAATATATTTATTGTTCTTGGGATTGGGCATTGATCTGTGGTTGTAGGAAAAATAGTGTAACATTACTTGTGTGGAAAGTTCCAATTCTCACTAGTGGACTTGTCGACAACATTCTCCCACTCGTGTGAAGTGGGTCACTTTCCACAGTACTAACATTACATACTATTTAGATATACTGATATGAACTATAAATTTATATATATATATATATATATATATATATATATAAATATTATATTATGTTATGAAATGTTTATAAAATGATTAAAATCATTATTATTAGGTATTTAAGTTATCGTGGTTCATGCTATGTTTGTTTTACAATTTTTCTTCGCTTTTCACTATTCTAGAATCTTATAACATATTTCTAGTCAACGCATATGTATCAAAAAGTCAGTCCTGAAGTATCTTTATTGTCATAAGTCTGTGACCAACAATACATTCATTTTGAGTACACAATAAAAATAATATGAAAATTTAAATTCATGAAAAAACATTATATTTCAAGTAGATGAAATGGTATACAAGCTGGTAAATGGTAAATGATATCAGGAGAGAACTGAACAGCAAGATGTCAAAAACAATGCGGGCAAACAATGAAATATAGAAATTATGAGTACAGAAAAATGTCGAGTATGAATTTTATCCAAATTTGTACATGGTATATGAGGTTAAGAATTAGATATTGTGGATAAAATCATAAGAATAAGTTAGAATAACAAACAGTGATAACAGTGGCAATAAATCTCAAAATTTGTGAAAAGAAACAAAATATGTGGGTTGCCAAGAGAAAATGTAACAAGCTTGGGGAAGATGGAAAATTGAAGCAGAAAAGAAACCAGATACCAAATTTAGAGAGAAAAATATAAAGATTAAAACAACAACAATAAAAAATCAAGATTAAAACAAGCAGAACTATCCATAACCACTATACAACTGATTCACATACAGATGGAAAGATAAGCAAACAAGAAGAATCCACTCACCCATTAACATAATAAAAAAATCCAGTCCATGCCATTCCCAGGAACAAAAGGGGCTTTTTGCAGGGTGGCTGTATGTTCCAGTGAGCACGAACACTTCCAACAAGCAGTAGAACACCACAAAGGAAGAATTGCAAGGTATTTCAAAAGCTGAACTAAATACAGTCCAACGTATCAGGTCTAGAATCTTATATTGGTCATCTGATAACTGGTTTCCTTTTTTTTGAACATTTAATGATTTTTTTGATGCCCACAGACTTTTTCATAACACTCAAACGTTTATTCAACTAATATTGGTCACACATAAACAAATTTTCCACCATTTCATATTGATGTCCTTAGTTAGATAAGTTAGATTTCGAAAAGTGGGTCAATTTTAAGGATTTATTTCAATAACAACGAATATTTGACGATTTTCTGCATTCTTTCTGTATCTTATGAGCACGAAACAGCATATTTGACATCAAGCATTGCACCAAGTTGGCACTACCGAACCTGCTGCTTAGAATAGAAATGACTCATTCTTCATAGGCGTACCGACTGAGCTGGGATAAAGTAAAAATAGTGTTTGAAGAAGTGTAAGACAACATAGCCGGAGTTCCATTTTTGTTATAATAGGTATTTATTTTTAAAATTATAAAAAAAGGAAATTACTGAAACACATCTACCATGATATAAATATAAATATAGAGCACCTATCACAATACTTGGCGACCAACGCCGGCCAATTATGATTAAATAAATGATAAAGAACTTATCATAACGAATTGGCGCCCAACGCGGGGCAAATAAGGGGAATAACAGCTATAACAGCAACGTGGGGAGATAACGAAAATAGCGAAATTATGATAATGTAAAAAGTATCACTGATAATAACAACGTTGGCCAATAACAACAATTGTTATTATGATAACAATATATATATATATATATATATATATATATATGCATTATTGATATAGTCTATAGCTCATAGTTTATATTGTGGGTTGGGGCTTCTAGGGTCTGCCAGTAGTGCGCTTCATTACATTGCTAGATTTTCTATCAGTCTCTGAGACAACGATATCAGACAGATGGACAGGCAAAAGTTAAACTATTTTTTTCCGAAATAAACCCCAACTTCCATCCTATTTTCAAACTGCCGGAATATATTTCATGGAAACTCAATTTTCTATACTAATATTGATTTTTTTCAGTCTGAATGGTGAGCCTTCCATTTGCTTCATCACAACCATTGTTTACTCTACAACGGGGTGGATTCATTGATTTTATTTTCCGCATGCGCTCCGATTTCAGAGTTGAGAATTCAACATTATTTCAAAATAATGCGCTTCTGAATTTCCCAAATTATTAAATGAATAGAGTGAAAATCAATTTTTCCCAGATTTCATACGGATTTGGTAATTAATTAATTTGCATTAGGGCTATAATCCAATCAACCTACATAATATGGACTTGAAAACTATTCTATTGTAAAGGAACATCATCTCCATTCATTAGTCATTCATCAAGCCTGAATTAACTCCATTTTCTCATCATGGAGTGGCAAGAATCGACAGCTTCCATTAATTAAACATCGTTACCATACCTGTGCACTGGATTGTGTCAGTCTGAGCTAGTAGTTCAAGAATAATTACTGCATCCCAGTTAAATGTCAGAATGTGAATGATAATTATGGTATTCTACACAAACTTGCTTACTTTTTCTATCATTTGTTTAAATCGATGATTTTTGTTCATAATAAATGCTTCAATGTCTCGTTGATGACTATGATTGGAGTACGAGTCAGCACCAGAATATGGCAACTGTGACTTTGCCAAATCATTGTGAAATCGGACCCATTGAGGACCAATACTCCAATTCGCGAAGAGAAACCCATGAAAGCAGTTTGATACATTACATCTGCGAATGTTTATATATATTGTTATGATGATATTTTATTATGAGTATTTTATTTGTTATATATGATTATTATTTTTTATTATTTATTTTTTTAATTTTTTTTGTGCTTTTCAAATATCACAACTTAACTCCGGCTATGATATTCTCACCCCTTTTCAATAAACCATTTATCTTCAATTTATTAACTTTTCCCAGCTCAGTCGGTACGCCTATGGAGACATGATCATCTCTAACTCAGGAGGATTGCAGTTGCGCCATCTAGTTGTTTTTCTTGAAGTCAATATACTGTTTTATGGAAATATAGCTTATAATATGATAAAAAAATTAGTAATGAGTCCAGAAAATAATCAAATGATTGTTCTTTCATTCAATAGAATCCTCAAATGACCTATGCCTGCAATATCTACTTTATTTGTATAAAATATTCAGCTAATGAAATTGAAAATGTTAAATAAGTTGCTCATGCGCAATCAATAAACTTGCTAATGAATGTTTGTAGGTTATATTAAGATTATGGGAATAAATAAAAAAGGAAGTTCAATACGGTGAATAGGTGTTATTAAATGAACCGTAAAAAGTGTCTGACCCGAATATTCCCACTTTATTTAGTTTTGTTGAAGAAAGTATCTGATGTACGTTCCGCTGGTGCACTCTCGCCAATCCTGGCTGTGTTGTGTGGCTATTGGAACTGGATGATCCGCTAACGTTGGGCCCCCTTGCTGTTGGTTGCGTCATGCATAGGAAATCTCATGTGATTTGGAGGGCAGTGGTTTTCTTGATCGATTCTAAGCCTGGTGGTTTCTTTATTTGATTTGACTTGTCTAATAGCAGATATACTTATGTTGTTTTTGTATTTTCGTTGATTTTGGGTGATCAAATTTTCATCACAACTTCTCCAAAATTTCCTTTTTTTTAACCCCTTTTTATTTTCCTTTTTCCATTGCAACCATCACTTTTTGTTTTCAGGCACTAATTTTCAGTTTTTACACTCTTTTTAAAACAATTTTTTTCAATTCTAAACTATGATACTTATTTCATATACAGCTTATATTTCTATATATAATATTATTTATACAGAGTTGTCTCTTCTCAAACATCATATTTTTTTTCATTCTCCATGGAAAATAGTTTGACATGTCCCTATCATGTTTTCTTGTGATTCAGGATTAGCATTCAGGATGTCCTCGCTTGTAGATTATTTTGGAGTCTAAGATTTTATTTGTGAGTTTTGAATTACATACTTTTACAGGTTGTGCAAATAAAAGAGATTGTTGGAAGCATACTGATGATTATAGAAAAGCTCCACTGCTGAGCTCTTGGATCATCTGCATTGACTTCAAGATGGTCAAAGGTTTCAGAGATTTTAAGTACACAGAAAAATTGTAAAAACAATTATAGCAGGTATCCATATATGATGTATAAATATCATTATATCAAATTTCTATTCTTTTTATCTTTTACCCATATTTCATATCATAACAATATATATATATATATATATATTATATATATATATATATATATATATATATACAGGGCACTCACGGTAAATGATGGTGGAAGTATATATATATATATACAGGGTCACTCACGGTAAATGATAGTGGAAGTATCACAAAAATAATCGGAAAGTCATGGCAAAGCAAAAATGCAATAACATACAGGGTGTCTCTCTGAAAATATAAAAGTTGTTGCTATTTTTCAATATAAGCGGCCACGCCGTAACACTGAAAATATGTCATATCGATAGAGCAGAACTAATTACCCATCAAAGCAAAATTTCAAAATTATCCTATGTCCCGTTCTCCGTAAACGTCTAACCGTCAACATGCTAATATTCAAAGAGGTTATTCTCGTGTCCTTTTTGTGAAAAAACTTCATATGAACATATGTCCTACGCGTCTTAACTTTTGAACAATAGGATTTTTTTTTGGGAGGAGTGTAGAATGAACGACACTTTACGGTAGTGTGACTCGCACTCGGAGTTTTTGGGTTCCTACGTCCCCTTTTCTCTGGGTCACCCACTAGAAAATCCACCCAGTAGGCTCGTCTAGTTGAAAACCTCCGTCGACAGTTGGGTCTTCTGGCTCATTGTATCTAGCCTGCTGTTTCCTTCTACAGCACCCATTTTAGTAATTTCGTGCCCTGCACAATTTTGTACTTGTTAAAGTTACGGGATGTATGCTGTACAGTCTCGGTTCACCAATTGGTTGCCCAAAAACTGACTGTCTTCAGCGGTCCAAAGCCCCGCAGTTTCAAAGTATGTGTGATTCTGATTATATTCCCTTGACGCATAATCTGTATGACCATTCACCAGTCTCATTCCATAAAGGTACTCTTTCACTGGCGCATGTTCAGTCATGAGACCGGTAATAATTTTCAGTTGTTCCCTGTTCAAGGTGGTCTGTTGTTCGTTTTTTTTTCGACACGCTCCTATGATATATTCCATATTGGCCATCTGTGTTTTAACTTAGAACTTACGTTCCTTTATATCCTTATTGTATCTCAGTTCCCTCACAGCCCCTCACGACTGCGAAGAATTGGATTCGGGAGAACTTGCGCCATGGATGGTCAGTGGGGTCCAATAACTGATGGACCTTTTGATGTATTCTTTTTCGTGACTGTTTCCTGGAATGTCATTCCAGTATTGTTTATTTTTTTTCTGAATCCAGTCTTCTACTGACGCTTGTGCCGTGCGCTTCTGGACCCCGAGGGTCTGTCCTGGACCTGGTTCGTTTTCCGATACTCTTCTAGCGAGTTGTCAGTTCCTCTTTGCAGGTCCATACCAGTTGGGACGTCACTTCCTGAGTGTCTGGGAGAATGTGGATCTGTTTCTCTACAATTGCTCTCCTAATGTTTTCCCTCGCACATTGAATGATTGCGTAGACCTCTGCTTGGAATACAGAGGGGTGAGTACCCAGTTGGTAGCTGAACTCGGTCCTGGGGTTTCTGGAGTACACTCCTGCTACCATTCTCAATCTCTGATCCGTCTGTATACCAGATCTTGCCCTGCAGAATGGTGTTGAGTTCTGTGTTGCTCCATACAGTTCTGTCTGGTATTTTTACCCTGTATGACTTGTCAAAGGATAATCGTTTCGCAATGTGATCCAATCTCAGGTCCGGCACGTCCCTATTTACAATGCCCACGATTCTCATGTATGCTGTCCCAACGTTTATGTTGTCCAGTGTGTTTCGCAGTCTGAAGGCACCTAGCCTTGCCTTCCCTTATATCAGCAAGTGAAGAGGAGGTAATCCCAGCAAATCCGTGGGCGTTGATTTTATTGCCCCTGTAATGCCTACGCAGGCAAATATTTCCACCTTTCCTAGTTTGGTTTTAGCGCTACTTTGTTGTGTCCTTGGACACTACACCAGGGAGGCGTAAGTTATGGCCGGTATTACCACCATGTTGTACAACCAGTGTACTATGTATAGTTGTAAACCCCATTTTTTCCCAAATGAGCGTCTCGCCACAATGAATGTGGTATCTGCTTTTCTAGTCACCTTCGCCAGATGCTAGTTCCAGGTCAATTTCGATTCCATTGTCACCCCGAAATATTCGACAACAGGGTGCCAAAGTTTTGAGAAAAAAAATAATTTTTCATGATAACTTCACTATGCCCCTACACATTTTTGTGAAACGAAGTACGCATCTTCTTCGCCTCAAAAGTAATTTTCTGCTGTACAAGACAGTTTTTAATATTTTGCCAGTGGCGTTCGTGCGGGATTTGCACTGAATCATTTTAAAGATAAAGGTGATACGCCATGCTCTATCAAAAAGTATTTTCTTGAAATCTTCTTTCTTCTCTGAGCAAATTGAGTACCCCAATTTTTTTTTGTTTGATGTGTGGTTTTTTGAAATGAAAAAAATTAAATTCATTTGTTTGCACGTTGTTATGAAATTGGGTATTATTAAGGATTGAAAACGTATTTAGTAGGTACGAAGCAGATTTGGTTTTGTTAACATAAACAGTTTTGACAGTTGTTCACCTAGTCCAGCTGTCACGTATTTGAGTCATGTCCTAATTTTCCTTTCTTGTTGTAGTTAATTTTGTTCTTCGATATAATGGACAGTAAATCTTGCGATGATATCAATCAAGTATCAGAAATAAATTATTCCACAGCCACTTGGTATTTTTCTTCTTAAAAACTTTAATGAAATTTGGGTAACAATAATGAAGGACCACCTGTCTATCAAACAGGACAGAAATGTTACGCAGGTTTGTTGGAAGATAAGGTATTGTCAATACCTTACATGGAACTTCTCATAATCAGCTCGTTAAAGTAAAATTTACATTTTGAACTGTCAACGTGACAACGGTTGTTTTCTAATTCGGAAAGTCAGCTTCTCACAAGTATTTTCATTGTGGAAATTGGAAAGTTCACTCACTTAACTAAGTCGAATTGCGGAAATAACTTTATCTCCTCTTATTAGCGTACTTGCACTCTTTTTCAGAATATACGGTGAAGATGTTATGAAAACAATCAGAAATTCGTGACAAACGTTCTAACATAGCATTTCTATCATTATTACCTGCCTACTTGATTTTATTTTCAAGGAGACACAACACTGAGGAAATTGAACAGGGCTGGCCTCAGACATTTTGGCATGCTAATTTCCAACATTTTCAATCATGTTTAGACAAATATTATTCAAAAAACATGGTCCATTTTACGAATTCTGAGTTTGCAGATATGCATTACATGTATGGGCTTGCTGATGGGAATGCAATGGTAGCCAGGCGGTTGTATGAAGACCGCTTTCCAAATAGGAATTATCTGAAAAGAGTACAATGGAATGTTAAAACATCAGAAATTCAGATAGCGGATTTTAATTGAGGAGGATCCCGGAGGATACACAAAAAATTGGGAACAATTTGAATATCTCACATATTCTTGTTTGTAAAATTCTCCATGATTTTTATTATATCCCTACCGTATCCAACGGTTTCAGGCGCTACTCTCTGGCGACTTCCCATTACGGATGAACTTTTGCCAATGGTTTCTTCAAAAAGTGTATAAAAATCCATTAATTGATACTGAAATTTTATTCACCGATAAAGCCAGTTTTTCCAGGAACGCCATCCAAAACATTCACAATCATTATTTTTGGACTGAAAGAAACCCACACGCAATCTTGAAATCCCGTCACCAGAAGCAGTTTTTCGTTAACGTGTGGGCTGAGATATGCTGTATCATTTAATTGGACCCTATTTTCTTCATGAGAAGTTCAATGGGTATAATCATTGGCATTTCCTCAGAATTGCAAGCTCCGATGAAAGATGTTCCCATTTTAGTGAGGAATTGACTGTGGTTTATGCACGATGGGGCGCCAGAGCACTTCGGTGATCTGGCGCTCAGATATTCTAATCAGAATTACAATAATCGCTGGATAGGTCGCGGAGGACGATAGGCTTTTCCACCTAGGTCCCCTGACCTCAATAGTTCAGATTATTTCCTGTGGTCATCCTGGAACATTGGTTCACAGCACACCAATTCATACTGAAGAGCAGTTGAGAAATGGCATCATAGTTTTTTGCGAAAGTATTAGAAACAGTTTCGGCATTTTCCAAACTTGAACATCTGATTTGATTTATTTCTTTGTGCGGTCAGCGTAATTTTGTGTTGGCATTTGATCTTGTATACTCTTAACCATATCAAAATTCTTGTAATAACCGATTAACATTCCATTTTATTTATAATTGTAGTAAATGTCCTAAAATAGTTTAAAGTGTCCTAAAATAGTAAATAAATATTATTTTTATAACATTATATTTTATGAAAATACTGTAGTTCATTCACACTATTTTTTGGAGTTTATAACATTTTTGTATTCACTTCATTCAAATAGATTATATGCTTAGTTTCTACTGTATTTAGGCCAAATTAAATCAAAAATTTTTTGTGTCGATGATTCAAACTCTATACATATAATATATAGTGCTTTTGTTTTATATCGAATTCAAATAGTCTATAACTAATTTTATTGTATATGACTCCAATGTATATGATTCGATTGTATTTTTTCTGCGAAACAAGTGTATAAATACTTATCGCCAACCTACTTTATTCATTCTAAATATTATCCTTGTGAACCCATCTTTTTCTTGAATGAAGTTATATTATTATTATTATTCCAAAATGTATTTAGATAACTCTAGTTCTTTGATTTTATCGTTTAAAAATCATTTTATTGAATAAATTTTTGTTTAAAGTTACATAAGTTGTTTTAACTCGTTAGTGGTCTAGCGAGATGCGAATGAATGAATTTTATTTTTATATGCACATACCATACGTCAAACGCCAAAAAAAACAGAAGATCACATTTGGTCAGAAAGGAATGAGATAAGCTTTTTTTTTCGCGAAAAAGCAGTGGCGTATCACTTTTCTCTTCAAAATAATTCAAGTGCAAATCCCGCTTGAACGCAACTGGCAAGAATTATGTTCTACAGCAGTACCCTGTAGTTCAAAAGTGGAGACCTTCAAGTCATATGTTCAAATGAAATTTGTTTTCAAGAATAACCTCCTAAAAGGGAAACATTCTCAATTGAATATTGATAGAAAGATTTTTTTGTGAATTGAAAAATCCACGATTGAAATGAAGTTATTTTTTGTGAATGTCTAACAGAAAACAACTACTTCCCCGGCTAAAGCCACGCTGGACATTGAACTACATCTGATAGATATTCTGAATACCCCACAAGAGGTTATCTTGACGATGGAAGATAGTGACTAAGGTTTATCTTTCAGTCGTAGATGATTCCATATCTGATTTCATGAACATCCTGTTTATGTTTTCAACAAATCAATCTATCATACCCCATGACAGGTTTTAATGTCAGAAAACAATAATTTCAAAGTGTCTCTCCAAAAGAAATGATTCTTACTTTTTCCATCTTTGCAAAGTGAGGTTGCTTCTTGAAAATGTGTTTCCCATTTCTTCCGGTCTTCCTGATGATCGTGGAAGCGTGAAATAGATTTTCGTCGTCAAAAATGTATTGAAGACCTAGTGAATGCAATGTCTCTCCTGCGTCAATGTTACGAATGTTTTCTGGTGAGTACTCTCTTTTGGAAAACATTCTTCTTTGCCTCATTCATCTTTATGAGTTCTTAATTAGGACTGGAATAAAAAATCAAATAACTATCTGAATGAAAATGCAAATTTTCAATTTCAGATTTTTTCTTTTGAGTTAGGGTCTTTTCAGAAAATCTATCAGATGTAGTTATATGTCCAGCGTGGCTTCAGCCGGGGAAGTAGTTGTTTTCTATGAGACATTCACAAAAAATTACTTCATTTTAATCGTGGATTTTTCAATTTCCCTTTTCAACATGAATACCCCACAAGAGGTTATCTTGACGATGGAAGATAGTGACTAAGGTTTATCTTTCAGTCGTAGATGATTCCACATCTGATTTTATGAACATCCTGTTTATATTTTCAACAAATCAACCTCCTAAAATATTAGCATGTTATTAAGAAACCTGTAGTGTGCCTATGATATGTTTTGTCATGAATAGAAAATTTTCCGAATGAATACAAATACACCACTCATGATCGATTATTATATCTCAGAATGCAATACACGAATCATTCCGTCTTTATGTGATGGATTATCCCCCATGTTATTCAGTGGTTGAAATAATCAATTCGATAGTATTTCAATAGCATGATATGAATGATAATAGGAAATTGTTCTTGTTATACTGTTCGACCAACTCAAATCCATGCATTACCATAATTATAATGGAACACAATATCTATACTAATTGCTTGCTGGTTATCGAATAATTGAACGATCCTTTGATGTCAGATTGTTTCTGAGTGTGTATATCATATAACATGGCGGAATGTTATGTTCAATTGCTATCATGAACTGGGGCTTGAGTTGCTCCCAAAGACCTGGATTTCTCTCTCTTCTGAGGCTAGTATGTGTACAGTAATTTCACATGATGATGCCTCCCCACAGTGGTCCCAAAATAACGAAAAGGTGAAACTTATTCGAATTTTGGTAAAGTTTTCTTAAACGCTACCGACTTTGTGAGAGAGTAAACAAAAAAACCTAACCTTTTCTTAGAATAGGCGAGATCAATAATTTCTGGAAGAAATTCCACGATGTCAAGAACAATGAGAAAAATAGATGGATTTTTGAAAAAAAAAATTGAAGTAAAAAATTACCAAAGAAATGTTTCTCTTCGAACACTGCGAAAACCTTGCCAGGATGTGACGTAACAAGTACAGATCGCCGAGGGCGTAAGACAAATTTGGAGTTGCCAAGCGTTATTCAAAATATTTCTTCACAATGTGAGCAGCCGGAAAAATAATGACATAGCCCTTGGTATACATAAATTTTTTCAAGAATAACTAAATCAAGAACAGCCATGGAATACGAAGTCTCTATTTCAATATAACACATGCTGACACAAGTTCTGTTTTATTCATAAGATGAAACAGAATAATTATTTCCTTCCTCAGAAGTTCTGAAAAATGGTGACACTGGCAACTGAGAAAAATGCCAAATCAATGGACTTATGACGTCAAAAGAAGAGGCAATAACACTGTGTTTGAATGTCTTACTGAATTTGGGGGTTTCAAAGTAGCGTTCATTTGAATATTACACAATATCTTCTAGAAAAAGCTATGCATACATAATATTTTATAACTGCTTCAAGCACATACAGTGCTTCTCAAAAGTCCCTTACCCCCTCCTTATTTTTGGAACGATTATACATAAACCAGTGAAATTTGGAAACTGAATATCAAAGGTTGTAAACTTCCCCACTAGTGATGATAGATGACGAAATCGTCAAAGATGACGTCACAAGGCCATTGTGACCAATAATTTCAAATAGAACCCTACGGCAAGCAACACCTCTTTTAGTATGGTATCGAAAAAACCTATTCAATGATACTAATTTTATTTGTGTTTATGGCAGTTTTAATGGCTCATTAGTAAACATTAAAATTTAAATTCCATTCAGTATAATATTAATTACTGATTCAAGAATCAGTATCTACTTGAAGAAATTGCTTGAAGTGACCTCCATTTACTACCTGACAGTGAAATATCCTATTTTTAAACTCTTCTCGTACTTTTGCAAATCTGTCTGCGGAAACAGCCTCACATTCTGCAACAATACTATGTTTTAAAACATCAATATTGTCAGATTCAGTGGCGTTAATCTCCGATTCAAGGTACCCCTTCGAAAAAAAATCCAAAGGTGTGAGGTCCGGTGAGCGAGCTGGCCATTCCGTTGAACCTCGTCGTCCAATCCATCTACCACGATACTCCTCATCCAAATACCGTCTTGCTGCACCGTAATAGTGTGGAGGAGCACCATCCTGTTGAAATGTTATTTCCAAATTGCCGAATTCATCTGGATTATCTTCCAAATTTCAAGGATTAACGGTTTTATTGCGTTTTGCAACAGCTCCAGATAAACCTCACCAGTTAAATTAGTATTCAAAAAAAGAGGCCAAACGATGTTGTTTCCCAGGATACCTGCCCAAACATTCACCTTCTGGGGAAATTGGGTATGTGTTTCACGAAACAGGTGAGGATTTGCGTCACTCCAATACCTCACATTCTGTGTATTTACATTTCCATTCAGATAGAAAGTAATTTCGTCACTAAAACAAATTGTTTTGACATAGTCACAAAATTCTAGTCTTCGGTCTGGGTCGTCGTCTGAGAGTTGATGAACCATTTTTAATTTGTATGGATGAAATTTGTTTTTTGTTTTCAACACCCTGTGTACTGTTCTTCGACTGACTTCACAGGTAGATGCAACGTGAGTTGTTGAAGAAGTAGGATTAACTATTACTCCTGCCAGTATATCAATTTTTTTCTCATCAGAAATTTGTGGTCTGCTAGATCGTTTCGCATCATCATTACTACCCATTGTTTCAAACTCACGAAGAAGCTCCCTTGAATAAGTCCTCGAAACGGGGCGATCGGGAAACTTCTCATTAATGATGCGTTCTGCTGCATGAATATTTTGTCCGGTTTGACCAAGAATTAGGATCGCTGCTACTTTATCACCTAAAGCACGTACCATTTCGCTTCTTGGATCACTCAAACGTTCGGCTCACAACAGTTTAACAAATTATCAAAATGTACAAAATTATTGAAAGTACCAAAAGCTGCTAAAACAGTTGAACGTTCGATCAACAATACACAAATTATTAAATGTACAAAAACTTGGACAATTACAAAACCGTCGATTTAGGGAGACTTACAAAAACGTCAGCTCATTTGACAACTATCCAGAGGCGGAGTTCGAATTTGGAATTTTAGTATTAACTGATTCAATCCATCACAGCTTCGCGTTTTTAAAAAACGAGTTGCGAAAACTGCCATAAACACAAACAAAATTAGTATCATTGAATAGGTTTTTTCGATATCTTCTAAAAGAGGTGTCGCTTGCCGTAGGTATCCATTTAAAATTATTGGTCACAATGGCCTTGTGACGTCATCTTTGACAATTTCGTCATCTATCATCACTAGTAGGAAAGTTTACAACCTTTAATATTCAGTTCCCAAATTTCACTTGTTTATGTATAATCGTTCCAAAAATAAGAGGGGGTGAGAGGACTTTTGAGAAGCACTGTATGGAGCAAATTTATGAGTTTGTGATCTCGCCTATTGTGGATAACTATTGCCAAACATTTGCGCTCTTCAGTCCCTTGAAGTCGACTATTATATCGTGTACGATCTTCGGCGACATACGTGTGCTTTTTCTTCCGAGCTCGATTAGTTCCAGAATAATTCCTGTGAAACTCGAGTAAAAAGTCAATCAAGGTATGGTAGTTTTTATTTCATCTTTGATAAAGTAGATTGGTCGATTATTTACTCAGTTAACATAAGTTATTTTCTGTGCTGTTATTAGAATGAACGTGCGTAGATTTGTTACTTTCGTTAGACTTACAAAAGTGCCTCACGGCTCCCCACACGAAAAAAAAGGCTCTATAAAAACATCGAAAATGTTATTGCTCATATTTGCACTTTTTTTGAATATTTAATTAATTGCGAGCCTCTGCAAAAGTGAATCGAAAAGGCATCAAACATAATTTGGCCCACAATAAGTCAACACCCCATTATTCTGTGAAAAGATCGACTTTGTATATTATAAACAATATTTTGAGAAGATCTGCGATACTGATTTTCATTTCTTTCCAATTTCCCGACAAAAAATGGAGAAGTCAGAAGTATTCAAATTGAACTTTTATATAATTGATGAAAGAAAATTGTATTTCGTCGATTATATCGATACGTGCACACAGTCACACTTTTCATTTTATATAATATTCTGGTTCAATCCTTCGAACCAAAAGACGAGAATGCATTAATGCTCCCCAAAAAAGACTGCACCTGTTTTTGCGTTAAGGTCTATCAAAAACTTGACAACTGTTCAAGAGTCGTTGATATATTTTTGTATTAAAATAGAAACTTGGATGTCTTCAAAATGCTTCGAAAAACAGCTGATGATCAATCTGAGCCAAGAACAGCCAAAACAACCCTTTTCAGAAATATCTGAAAGAGCGAAGCGAAACCAAGGTGCCAGTTTACCACCACAACAATATGGATTCAGAAAGGGGCTGTCCACCGCTGATGCAGTATTTCGGCATAAAACTTTTTCAATTATTAACTTGAATCAAGTCTAGATGTTTCGATAATGAGGTGGCACAAAATTAAATGTTTTTCCCAGATGGTACTTTTCCAGCTTTAATCCATAAAATCATCAACTATTTCTTATTCTCCCAATTTTCTGGATATCAACCTTATTGAAAAACGAGAGGACATGTCCGTATTCGGGACAAATTATTATTATCAATGACTAACTTTCAAACACCCTGTATGCGTAAAAAAATATCATAACATTCGTTCATTGCGCTACATTTGAAAAAAAATTATAAGAGAGTGGAAAAATGCCCATTCCGAAAAAAGCATAACTTTATTTTGAACAAAAATAACGTTGCAACAGATTGTATTAAGTTAAACAAAAAGAATTAGACACAAAAATGTGTATTATTTACTAAATTAAACAATACGTACAGACTGCTTGATTTTATTATTATTATTATTATCAAGAGTGCATCAGAAGAATCGAAAAATGATCACGCTCTAGCAAAAAAGTTATTAGACTCGGATGAAAAAAATTAATGTTTTTTGATTTTTTGTTATGTTTAACCTTTAAAATGTAGATTTGTTGCAACGTTATTTTTGTTCAAAATAAAGTTATGCTTTTTTCCGAATGGGCATTTTCCCCATTTTTTATAATTTTTTCTCAAATGTAGCGCAATGAACAAATGTTATGATAATTTTTCCACGCATACAGGGTGTTTGAAAGTTAGTCATTGATAATAATAGTTTATCCCAAATACGGACATGTCCTCTCGTTTTTCAATAAGGTTGGGATCCAGAAATTAGGAGAATAAGAAATAGTTGATGATTTTATGGATTAAAGCTGGAAAAGTATCATTTGGGGAAAAAAATAATTTTGTGCTACCTCATTATCGAAACATCTAGATTTTACTCAAGTTAATAATGATACTTTCCATGCAATGATGAAAACAAAGTCAAAATCTGATATTTTGGGGGTGGGTTTTGCAGAGGTCCGGGCCCAGCACTGCGAACTTATCTAAGATTTTCCCAAAAAAACATATTTGACTGTACTAACTGATCTGACATTTGCGATCGAATGTGTGAATCACAATTTATTATTAGAAAAACTCAATTCCTACGAAATACGTGCAATCGCACTGGATAACATGGAGTCATACTCACACGAAAGAAAGCAAATTGTAGTAAATGGCGAAGAACGCAGTGATACAAGTATTGTTAAGAGAGGAGTACCACAAGGATCACTCTTGAGCTCCCTTCTGTTCTTGATTTACATAAATGACCTACCCTTCACTATTGATTCTATCAATGTATCGACCATCATGTATGCGGACGATACAACATTTGGCATTGACCTGAAAAAAGAGGAGGATACTGAACTCGTCCTTTCACTTATCTTGGAGAAGATTAGAATTTGCTAGTAAAAGTAAAAGCCAATTTTTTGTGAATTCAAATGACCCTGTCAATTTCCTTGAAGTCATATTAGATACGAAGTTGCAATGGTCAGAACATATAAATGTATAATGTGGAAAACTCTCAAAAACAGTGTTTGCTATCAGGAAAATTATTTACTTACTTGGCGAATCAGCTGCATACATAACCTTTTTCGCACTTTTTTACTCTGTTATAAAATATGGAGTCCCAATATGGAGAAATAAATCAAACTGTTATCTAAAAAAAATTCATTCAAAAAGCTGTATTGAAAATGTAAATTGGGATGTCAGCTGCAGACCAATATTTGAACAACTGAAAATTATGACCCTATTTTCGACTATTCTGTACCAAATTTATTGTTCATGAAAAAAACATCAGCGATTATCAAGCACAATCCCATCTTCACAGATACGACACAAGAAATAAATCTATGCTATTGGAACTACACACTAGATTACGTAGGCACACAAACAAAGCTATTGAGTGGTTCAATTCATATTCCAAATTTTCAATAAAATTTGAAATAATTTTGGCAGAAAACTGAATATACTCATTTGATGAATATTCCAAGATAATCAAAGACAGAGACAGCTTCACAACAACCAGATAATAATTTTTTTTACCTATGCACATCATATTTCATATTTTAATCTTCAAATATTTTCATTCCTATATTTTGACTGTTGTTTCATTCAATTTTGACGTGTTCCATAATATTGTAAATAGAATCAGAAGAACTAACTTTTGCTGCGAAAAAAAGCCTTGGAAAAGAAGGCCATGGAGCAGCTCCAAAGCTAATATCGGGCTGATAAAATTATAATTTTATGAATCAAAAGCCACCAACAGAAAAATATTGTGCGGTTCACTGAATATGGAGCCATCTCTCTAGTAGTAGAGGCAGAATTGTCAAAGCACCAGTATTTGCTCATAAAGTAAGAGGCAATGAACAGAAATTGAAAGCAATTCCGCGAAGAAAAGCTCGAATCTGATTTTTTTTCACGAACCCCCACTTCTAGAAACCACCCTTTGTGACAATATTCCTCAATATATTTCCCATCATTAACGACAGCCTTCGAATCTGAGTTTTTCGTCAAACCACCCCTTTTAAAAACCACACCTTTGTGACAAAATGAAAAAATAAAAAAATCCCATGATTCTCGTTAGCCTTCAGAGCAATTAGGCGAAACAAAAAGCTCAAAACTGATTTTTTCAACCACCTCCTTCTGAAAACTACCACTTTGTGACAAACATTCTTTTCATATTTTTTGCATGATTTTTGACAGTCAAAGAGGCAATTACACGAAAAACATGCATCAGGACGACTGTGCGTCGTTTTCTTAAGAGTATCAGCTCATTCTAGTCCTTTTTTCCAGTTGTTATATTGTGCGGACAATAATCGGCACGTTGATTGTTTCAATCGGAGATTGCAAGACTTATATTCCTTCGGATACGGCAAGGTCCATGGTTAGTTCGCTAGCTGTTATAATAGCTCCCCTGTGATTTCATCCAACTCGTCCCTACGGAAGATTGTATATCCGGTAAATTGAAACGGACCACAAGGTTTCAACTAGATCTCTAGAATTATTGCAATGTTCATATTATATTGCGCAAGGTGATATATTGAACTGTATTCATTTGCGATAACTGAAGACGGCTTTCTATTGTTGAAAAGGCAATCTTCGTTCCAATTGTTTTGTCCATCAAAACTCAAAAGAATAGGAGAACAACGGATATTTTTTTTTTATTGTACACCACCCAGCAGAAATCCATTTACAGGGTGGGAAAATCACAGGTATGAAAACAAAACATAAATAATTTGAGAATCAGTAAAGATAAAACATTAGTGTAGGGATGAGACATGATACAGAAACTTATCGTGTGGTACTATGGCGACCAATAAAAACGTGGATTCACAGAGCGGTCCCAATAAATAGTTTGATATCTTTTCAATGTTCATCATTTTGGGTCACGTTTTGAGTCCAGTAAGAAGAAATAATTATTAGTTTATTAAAATAAAAATAGTTGACAATTTTAAATCATATAACCTTATAGTATACTTCACAAGTTCAGAAACGTCTTAATTCTTGTAATAGCTTCTGAAAATATGAGCGATGCCCAATGGATTCGGAATGACGTCTACAAAAATGTATTGAAATATTTTATTGGCAGATAGAACATTGCAAAAGTTATAAACAAATAGGGATGAAAAAGGGGCATTTTGTTTTTCGCAAATGACTTTAAAACTATAAGAGATAATCATAATCTGAATGAGGATTCTTGAAGAAGAGGAACTTAGGAACTCAGGAAAAATCCAAATGAATTATGGTGTGACCTCAACTTGGAGGAATAAGGTGCCGTTGGAAAAATCGACCTCACTCAATTTTTCAACAAGTTAGACGATTGATAATCAACTGAATTTTCTAAGACTTCCGTGTCAAATGATTGACCTAACATTTTTTCGTTCCTTGGAGCCTTTCTTCTTAAAGAGATCACGTTGAAAAAATGATTATTTTGTTTATAATGATTCTTTTAGATGCAAAGAAGTTAAAAATCCGAAAAATATAATTGAATTTTTGTTTTTTTGTTTTTGTATTGATAAAAGGCATTTATTACCGTTAAAAAAATCACGCTATTTGTTTGAAAATTGTTTAAAAACAAATTGACTACTTTCATAATTCTTGTTTCTCTCTGTTGACTCCGTTGAATTGTTGATTACTACCAAGTGTTGTTCATCCTTGCACTTATTCACCGTACTGATGAATGCCGAGAGCTCCAAACACGTATCTACGCTCAACACTTTTTTTTGAGAACTATGTCAATTGAATTTTTCCATTTTATAATTTTTAATTTTATTTTTTTAAATTTTTTTTTTCTTGAGAAAAATATTCTGAAAACAATTTTCAATTGTTCAGAACCGTTTTTTTATATTTCTAATGTTTAAATAATCAGTTAAGGAATGAATTGTTTTCAATCATGATCGACAAACCTATATGGAGAAACAAAAAAAAATTCTTTGCAAAGTAAGATTGCTTCTTGAAAGTGTGTTGCCCATTTCTTCCGGTCTTCCTGATGATCGTGGAAGCGTGAAATAGATTTTCGTCGACAAAAATGTATTGAAGACCAAGTGAATGCGATGCCTCTCTTGCGTCAATGTTACGTATGATTTCTGGAGAGTACTCTCTTTTGGGAAACATCCTTCTTTGCCTCATTCATCTTAATGAGTTCTTAATTAAGACTGGAATAGAAAATCAAATAACTATCTGAACAAAAATTCAAATTTTCAATTCCAGATTTTTTCTTTTCAGTTGGGGTCTTTTCAGAATATCTATCAGATGTAGTTCAATGTCCAGCGTGGCTTTAGCTAGGAAAGTAGTTGTTTTCTGTTAGACATTCACAAAAAATAACTTCATTTTCATCGGGGATTTTTCAGCGCCCTCTCTCGAGTAATTGTAATGTATCTTCTCTCAAGAAGTAGGACCAGTAATACCATTCAATGAATTTCGTGTCTCATTGTTTCACATTAAACCATTCAAAAGTTATTGAGGTAACGAGACCATTCAGATCCGCACTTATATTTGACATTTCAAATGCATATTGTGAAAAAATGTTCGAACCAAAAAAAAAATGTATGGTTGAAAAGAGATTTGATTCATCTTCAAAATGATGTGCCACTGATGATGATTTTGAATTTTCCAGTTGACATGTTTCCCCGCGCCATCTATCGAGCAATCACAATATCTTTCATTTCAAAAAGTAGTATCGATGATATAATTCAAGACATTTTTTTCCATTGTTCTACGTCGAAACATTCAAAAGTCAACAGGGGGGTGGGGGATGGGGGAGTATTAAAAGCCGCACTGTATGTAGTTTACAAAATCTGTCCATATGTTTGTTATTTTCTTTTATGGTGACCATTTGATGAGTAACTGTTCTTTCTTACGTTTCCTTTTATTTTAATTTTCACCTATAACATTCTTGTAACTCTTTGTATTTGTGCTGATAATGGAATTGATTTTATTTTTCACTTATTTTTTGAATTATTGTACACCTACACCTACTTCATGAAACTCATATCTTAGTATTATTGTCATGGATAAATATTGTTATTTTCAAGTGCAGGACAGTATTCGAGCCTATTATCTATTAATCACAAGTCAATAGAACTGGCTGCCCTTGGATTAGAAATGGTTCAGATTCACATCGTCCATACAGAAATAAATCTACCAAGAATATAGTCTTAAAAAATCATAATAAATCAGACCACTCTTAGATCCGAAATATGTGGATTAAATATTCGCCCCAGCGCAATGCACAGCCCACCACAAATGTAGACACTATATACAATTTAATTGTGAACAGAAACACAATCGAATATTTCGTGATATGAATCACGCAACTTCCAGTCATCTAGACGAAAGAATCCAACATAACGATGGTATATTGAAATGAATCAAATATTGATATTTTTTCCAGCGCCATATCTATCTTCAAGGTTATTATCCAATTCCATTTATATGTGTACATTCGTTGTCATGTTGACCTTCTCATTGGATGTGTGAAATGATAATCGGTATATTGACGGGAGTTCTATTTGGAAAAGAGAAAAATCTGATGTGGTGAGCAGGGTTGTGTTGAGTTTGCGTCATTGAGTGATTATTACAAATCTTCCACACTCTCTGTTATCAAGAATTTTTATTCCGACCATGTTTCACTTTTTCATAAAATATATTATACGAAATAGTCTCCCCAAAGTTGGCCATGTTCTTTATTTGTGTCATTGAAACTGCGCTAATTACATCATATTTATCAAGGCCTCCATCAAGTTTCATTGTACAACTTTTACTACCAAATAATCATGAATATTCAATTCAATTCAATTTATTCATTTCCAATCAGACTTATACATACATAAGTATAGGATATTGTCAGGTCAATTTAAAATAATCTGTTGAAAAACGATCATTACAGAATACAAATATATAATAGTATAGTATATAATGATATAATGTATGCTAATGTTTATAAAAAACAGAGTGTAGAGACAAGAAACAGTGTATAAAGAAGTATATAAAGGACATTGTATAAAAGTGTACATGAGTAGGTGGTTATACCAGGTTACAACACATATTTTCCGGAACCGAATAAAAAACCCCGTTAACTGAAAGTTTTCGAACTTCATATTTGAATTTGTTCACATTTGATAATATTTCAAGCCCAGTGGGTAAGTGGTTGTATAATTTGATCGGCAAAACCAACGGACTGTTAGCCATAGTTGACAAACGATGGTATGGTATCTTGATATTGAAGTTTTGCCTTAAGTTGTGTACCATATTTTCACGAGACTGGTTGAGAATAGCTGGGTTATTTTTTATATATATATATAATATGCAATTATACATGAAGAGAGAGGTGAACGTTGAAAGCTCAAGTTGTTTGAACAATTGGCGACAGAAAAACGTCCTGGGTTTGAACAACATGTTACGTAAAATCTTTTTTTGTTAAATGAAAACTTAATTAGACCTAGAGCTGTTGCCCCAGTCTAGAATCCCATGATTCATGGTTAAATAAACGTATGAATAAAAGTACAATTTCAAGAGATTGTGATCAATTCTTGATCGAAGTTGCCAAATTACAAAACAATGTCTCGGTATCGTAACGTTATCGATTTGATACGTCCATGAAAGTTTAGAGTCTATTAAGACTCCTAAGTATTTTACTACTTGCTTTTGTTCGATAGATTCATCATGTAATTTTATCATGAAACTTTCATTCAAATCCTTCAAGGAGAACATGATTAACTCAGTCCTGCTTTGATTCAATATAAAGTTGTTCTTTTGACAATAATTATTGATATAATTTGCGGCCTCAGTACATGTGTTGTTCAGATTTGCTAGTGATTCCCCAGAGCAGGCAACGTAAGTGTCATCTGCGTATAACGATATGTGAGTTCCAGATATTTTTGTGTATGTTATATCATTTACGAAAATTATAAATAACAGATGCTCCAGCAAACTCCCCTGAGGGACGCCACTGCTTACCGCTTCTACTTCAGAGTCATACGAAATATCGTTGAGTCGTACGTACGATTTGATAGAAATTCCTCAAGCCACTGTAAAGCATTTCCCCGTATCCCATAGCTTCCCAACTTTTCAAGTAGGAGTTCGATGTTAATTACCTCGGATGATCTCTGTAAATCGAGAAAAAGACAGGCTGCAAACCTACTTCTATCTAAGTTTTGAAGAACTTTATTACACAGTGCTATGATTGCTTGATTGGTAGACATTCCCCTTCTAAAACCGAATTAAAAGGGACTGAAAAATTTATTATTATCAAGAAATGTCACCAGTCTCTGGTAGAATGCTTTCCAAAAACTTTGGAGAATACTGACAATATTGTCATAGTATATCCTATCTTTTGAGAGGTTTGAAGAATCCCAACCCAGATATACTGAAATAATCATCCATTCTATATTTTCAGTACCAAAGTTCTGTCAAACCACACTTCAAATGATTTTTATGATTCGTGGTAATATTTTTTTGTCAAATTCAGATTTAGATTCCGGAACTGAGGATGAGCCTTCTACAGGCTTGGCATGTTTCAACTCATACCAAAAAACTAACTAACACAAACCATTTTAGAGACAATATCCAAAAGCTTGTCGCGTGGAGTGTTCAGTTGGAATACGAAAGCAACAAGCTTTTGAATCTATAACTTACGGAATAACCTACGTCACACATCAAAAGCAATTATTTTTAACTTTCAAGCGCATTTGCATAAAGGCTTGTCTTTAAAAAATATTTTTATTTATTTTTTTATTTTGTGCTTATCAGTTAGTACGCCTCAACTCTGTATTTTCGTTGAAACATCGCTATTATGAGGCCTTTTTCCTGTGAGTTTTGAGCTATCTACTTCTTCAATGGGGAAACCATCTAAAGATCAACTCTTCCTCCGTCCTGGAGCGGCCATCTTCAATTCACAAATTTTGAAAAAATATATATATTCTGCACCTGAATTCATAATCTCCGACCACAATAACGTCGACATACCAATTTTGAATAGAAACGTTCAATAATCACAAAACTCGTCCACCATCTTGGAGCTGTCATTTCTAGTTTATGAATTTTAAATAGAAATTCATAATCTTCGACCCCAAAACCCCCATTTACAAATTTTGAATGGGATCAGACCATAATTACAAAACTCGTTTGCCATCTTGGAGCCGCCATATCGAATTTATGAATTTTGACAGATACCAATATTGAATAGAATTGAACTAAAATCACAGAGATGGTCCGCCATTTTGAAGCCACCATTTTTATTTTATGAATTTTGACAGAAAACTCAAAATCTTCGACCACAAAAACCCACACTACCAATCTCCGATTCCGAAAAACACCACATGCCAATTTTGAACAAAATTTTACCATAATCACAGATTACGTCCGCCATCTTGGAGCCGCCATTTCGATTTTATGAATTTTGACAAAACTCATAAAACCCGAAAAACTCATGAAACCCAAAACTCCGAAAACCCCCACGTACCAATTTTGAATCGAATCGGACCATAAACACAAATTTCGTCCGCTATATTGGAGCCGCCATTTTATTTTTCTATTACAAAATGTTCATAAAGCATGAACACCTGCCAAATTTCAAGGTATTCGGAAGTGGGTTAAAATTCACCTGCAAGATTTGTACTAAATATACATAGATACATAGGTACACATGAAATTATAGTTTGAACAAACTAAAAAAACACGCATCTATGGCATTAAGGCTGAAAATTTGAAAATAATAAGGATATGGTCATTGACCCAAAAAATGTCTGTTATGTAAAAAAGCGTGAGGTGCTTGATATCAGTTATCCAAATATCATTATGAATTATTATTTTTTTTGTCAATTCTTATTATTTTCAACTTTCCAGTCCTTTTTAGTCATATGCGTGTTTCTTTCAGTTTTTTCGAACTATAATTGTACTTTTAACTCTTTAGTCCATATTGCAACAGAGGTGTGTGTGTGTGAATAAATTATGGCTTTGGAGTATACCAATTAGCCAGACATTTTTTTTTTTTTTTTTTTTTTTTCAAATTTTTTTTTTTTTTTATTATATTTTTTTTTAATTTTTATTTTTTTCACATCCTTATCGTTACAATATTTGCGTTAGTATTCATAAGATTAAGTTTCTTTTACATCGTGTTATATTCAAATTCAATTTATTCCAAAACAAATATCAGGTAAGTTACAATACAGTTAGTCAATATTAAGTATATATATATATATATATATATTATCATTCATTTACGAATATATGTACCTAACTATCATTGTATTCCTTCGATCAGTAAGAATACAAACTAAGCACAGAATGCTTGTGTTTTGTACTTCTTAATGATCAGCCAAAAATATGCATAGAGTTTACACAGTTTATGAATCAGACGAGTGATCAGTAAATATTGAGTTTAAAATAAAGCGAGGAGGTACAGAAATTTATACGAGGTAAGTATTAGATATTTAGTTGAAATTTCTAGTATCAACAGTTCATCATTAATTCCGGAACAACATCATAACAGTGATTAATAATATTTGTTTCTAAAGTAAAATAGATAGTTTTCAGAATTTAATATGAGGTGTTTTTTTTTTCTAAAATTTTAGATAAAGATCAACATTAATTTCATCTGACTCTATGAGCTCCTTTATTTTGGTTTTGAAAGCTTTTTCCCTTCTTAATTCTTTCACACATAGAGGTAGTGAATTATAAAGTTTAGGGCCAATGAAAAAAACGAATCTTTGTAAGTGACTTTTCTTGAAAATTGGCAAATCAATAGATTTGTTTACTATGAATCGGGTAACATAATGTTTAAGCGGATTAACAACGGGTTTTGTTTTACGGTAGGTATGTAGTAGGCAATGATATGCAAATAAGTTTTGATATTCAGTTGCTTGGATTCCTTATACAGACTTTTGTATCATATAATCTGTCCTTTTGTAGAGTATTCTTAGCAAACAATTTTGAGTAGTTTGCAATTTTTTTTGCGCGTTGTGGTAGAGGCCTCCCCATATTACTATGCAATATCTTAAAATTGACTCAGCTAATGAGTTATAAATTATGGAAAGGTTTTTCCTGCTGAGAATATCACGTAACGAATAAAACTTATATATTAGTTGTCGTAATTTCTTTGTTATATATAATGCATGTTCATCCCACCTTAGGTGTTGGTCCACCATCACGCCAAGATATTTCAGTTTATTAATTTTTTCAATCTGTGGACACCCTCTGAGGCATATTTTGTCACAAGAATAACTATGTACTGAAATGTATCTTTCTGTAGGTTGGTCTTCACTAGTTAAAGAAAGTAATGAAATTACTCTTCTGAAAATTAACTGTTAATAGGCTGTGGTTCAACCAACTGTGGATGTGAGAGAGGCTTAATTTAGTACATTCATATACCTTTTCCCATGTATCATTTATAAAAACGATAGCAGTATCATCTGCATATGATACTATATGGCCATGAAAGTTATTTAGATCGGCAATGTCATTAATATACACGAGAAACAATATTGGTCCCAGCACTGAACCCTGCGGAACACCGACTGTGATTTTTAGTGGATCACTGAGACACTCTTCAATTTTTACTCGCTGTGTCCTGTTTTGTAAATAATTTTTTAATAGATTTAGTGCTGTGCCACGTATGCCAACTTTATTGAGACGTTCAAGTAAAATACTGTGCGACACAGTGTCGAAAGCTTTGGCCAAGTCAAGAAATACCGCAAGACATTTTCTTGACTTATCCAAGCCTCCGACAATATTTTTAGTTAGATCCATAATTGCATCTTCTGTACTCATGTTTTTCTGAAATCCATACTGTTTCTCTGTGATACACTTATGTTTGATAAAAAATTTCATCAAACGATGTTTCAAGCACTTTTCGAATATTTTTGCAAAGTTGTTTATTACTGAGATGGGTCTATAATTGCTAGGGGTTTTGTAATCTCCAGATTTATGAATGGGTGTGATAATTGCATTTTTCCACTGGGAAGGTATTATACCTGTTTCGAAAGACAAATTTATTAAATGTTTCAAAGGGACGATAATACTAGTATGTACTGATTTTATTAATGTCGTGTATATTTCGTCTTCTCCAGCGGCACACTTATTTTTCAATGTTGAGATAGTTTCAATTAGTTCATTTTCTGACACTGGCTCTAGAAATATGGATTCATTCAGTGTTTTATCCGAAGTCATAAAATTTCTATGTGGATCTTTTCTATTTTTTTGTCTTATCTTTTCTGCTAAGTTATGCCCTATATTTGTGAAAAATGTGTTGAGGATATTTGATTTTTCTGTGTTATCTGTGATCTCCTTTCCATTTGTTCCTAGTATATTTATCTTTCCCAATACCTTTTTCGACGAGGTTGAATTGGATGCACAATTAATCACTTCCCAAACTTTTTTATAGTTATTTCCTGCTTCCATTAGTTGGTTTTTATAGAAATTATTTTTTGTTTTTCTTATTAGATTATTTAACATATTTCTATAGTTTTTGAATTCTGTTTTTAGTTCTTAAGTTTATTTTTCAAATAATCCCTGTGTTTTATTGATTGCATTAGACCTACTGAAATCCACGGTTTTATTTTCTTTTGACTATATTTCATAGCGACTACAAATCAAGTGGTGTAGTCAAATTTGAAAAAAAAAAATTGCCCAATAAACTTTTGCCGTTTTTGACAGAGAAAAAAAACCATAGAGTGCCTTGGAAATGGAATTAAAGTCATGAAAATTCGTGTCAGAATACAGTTCTTGGCGCTCGATATTAAAAAAAATTTATTTTGAGATTAATTGCAAAATGCGTATTCTACAGGGGTGATTCCATTTAAAATGGGTCACACTGTATATATATATATATATATATATATATATATATATATATAAATATATATGAATAAATAATTATATATAAATAAATATATATATATATATATATATTTATTTATTTATTTATTTATTTATATATATTTATTTATTCATATATATTTATATATATATATATATATGCATAGTGCAATGCATAAAATACACAAAGTCGTTTTCACAAAGGATTTTATATAAATTGAAACACAACTGGTAGACCACAGGTGAAAAACAACTACTTTCCTAGCAGATACCACGCAGAACGTTGAATGAGATTCAACTGACAATCTATGCAAACTTCCATATAAATGGATATTGATCGCAAATGTTTCTTTCTGATGAGCTCGATTATGTTTAATTTATATCGTGTTTGCCTAACTATCCGCATACCAGTTTCAGGCTTTTTGGCCCCCATCAGTACGGAGTAGTCACCAGCCAGAGATCCGGAAAACTCTGGCCGAAGCGAGACACATCATCAATCAAATCACCATCGAGCTCAAAACATCTTTAGGTACGTCGGAAAAGATAACTTTCAACCGGCGGCACCTAGTGACGGAAAGAAATACTCCATACATTTCTCCTACCTCGATAGGATTCTGAATTAAAGATTTCTTCTGAGTAGAAGTGGTCCAGGTTGCCCGACTAGCATATATTTGAAGAGATGGAGCCAAGTAAAGTTAGATAAAATAAGAAATGCAATGCATAAAATACACAAAGTCATCTCCACAAAGGATTCAATATAAATTAAAACACAACTGGTAGACCTCAGGTGAAAAACAACCACTTTTCTAGCAAATACCACGCAGAACGTTCAATGATATTCACCTGACAATCTATGCAAACTTCCATATAAATGGATATTGATCGCAAATGTTCGTTTCTGATAAGCTCGATTATGTTCAATTCATGTCGTGTTCGCCTTACAATCCGCATACCGGTTTCAGGCTTTTTGGCCCTCATCAGTACTGAGTATTCACCAGCCAGAGTTCCGGAGAACTCTGGCCGAAGCGAAATAGAAATATATATATATATATATATATATATATATATATATATATATATATATATATTTATATATAACGAATAACAGTGGTTGAACATAAAAAAAATTAAAACATATTCTGTTCTTGCCTACTTTCAGGTGATCTGTTCAGAGGAAAACTTCGGCAATTGCCAAATCAATGAACATTCAAGTCGACATTTGAATAAGGAAGAAATTTGAACTGATTGTGTGATAAATGAACATATTGTAAGGCTGCCTCAATTCCAAAAAGAGGAAAACAACTCAACTTGTTATATCACTTGTAAGAAACGAATAACACAAACATTGACTAAAAAATATTTTGAACTGATTGTGTGATAAATGAACATATTGTAAGGCTGCCTCAATGCGAAAAATAATATCACGACCATTGTAGTGATCCAGACATTCGGAACACGTGAACTGGTCACTGTTGCCAAGCAAGATTCTCGCAAGCACGGCCCACAAATCTGTCTACGTACGAAAGTTTGTTAGATTCTACTAGTGATATCTGATTGGCTGGTGGATGAAAGGTCTTGAGATCCTAATTACCAACTCATCAGAAAACAGTACGCGATGTGCACGAAAATTAATTCGAATATTATTGTTTTTGTGTTTTCAAAAATTCTATCAGAAAATAATTTATATTATATTGATATATCTAGTACGAAAACGCCCGCATAGTGATTGGCGACTCCAGAATCAAAATATTCCACTTCATTCATGAATGCGAGGAGGGATTTATCTTCTACTCCTCGAAATACGCAGGGAACAGCTCGGTGTTTAGTTTTAAGAGCCAACAAAATACAGAGACAATAATATTCGAATTGATTCTCCTGCACATCGCGTACTGTTTTCTGATTGGTTGCTAATTAGGATCTTTTATTCACCAGTCAATCAGAGAACACTAGTAGAATCTAACAAATTTTCTTCCGTAAACCGTGCCTTCAAGAATCTTGCTTGGCAACAGTATTCAGTTTACGTCTTCTGAATGCCTGTTTGTGTCATTCGTTCCTCACAAGTGACTGTGATGATTATAATAAGTGCTTCAAAGCAGAGTACAAGTCAACTAGTACTGACTTTATCACCAATTTGGATATAACAATGTGAGTTGACCTTCATCTGTTTAGTACATGTAGTTAAGTGTTTTTTAAATGTCATCATGAAGTTACTGTAGCTTTCTTGTACTCTATCTACATCTACTACCCCTTTCCAGGTTTCCTGTTTGAGCAATGATTCAAATTTCTTATAATCAATTTTTTTGAAATATTTAGTTTTTTTCATGTTTGGTTTTTCATTTGTGATATGTGAGGCTAGTAGTAACGTAGCATAATGGTCGGTTAAATGTGTCTCTATCACTAGGGGTATTAAGTTTATGGATTTGGTGATGGAGTTTTTATTTTTACGAACAAATATATGGTCCAAATTGCTTTGAGTTTCCTCAGTAACTCTCGTGGCTGCGTTTATATAAGGAAAAAATCCATTTTCATTAAACATGTTTAGGTAGTTAATTACTTCAATGGAATTTCTTGCAAATAAATTAATATTTATGTCCCCAAGAAAAATTTCAATATTACATTTTTGTAGATTGGTGAAATATGTATTGATGTCCATAGTGTAATTTTCAGCATTTATTGAGGGAGGACGATAGGAGGCAGTGAATCCAACTTTGGATTCTTCAATTTCAATCAAGAATCTTAAGAGTTTAGTTTCTGTCAATGGAATGATTTCAACAGTTGCATTTAGACAATTTCTAATATATACTAAAACTCCATCATTCTGATTAATTTTCGAGTCATTATGATATACAGTGTAATTTGGAATTGAATAGTCACTCACCCTTTCTATGTTCCAAGTTTCAGAAAGTACGATTACCTCTATATTATCCTTCGAAGTTTCCAGGTATACTAAAAATTCATCGAAGTTTTTTCTGACACTTCTGATGTTCATGTGGATAATACCTAATGTATGATTTCTGATATCTTTATTGAATACTTCCTCAATATTACTGATCACCCTCGTATTTGTCTCACTTTGCTCATCCAATAAATCAAGATACTCTAACATTATGAAATATGTTTACAAAAGATAGTAAATAATAATATACAGATAGGTAAATGATATTAATAAGAATTAAGAAAAATAATAAAGATGTTATGTTAATGACAATACTGATAAGAAAATAGAAAAATATACGGAGTTGTTTCACTCTGAAGTTTTTTAATCTAAAAATGAAGTTCCTAGTGGATAGAATGATTCCTAGATATTACATTTTAGTGCTTCGTGCATGGTATTTGTACATGAAATATAAAAAAAAATTTATGGAGATGTCAGTGCATTTAAATCTTCAAAAGAGTATATGATCTTGATCTTGTTATTTTTCTTAACAATAATTTTTCAATTTTCAGACCATACACTAAATAGATTTGTCACTTTGATATGATTATATATAATTTTATATGTTTTCCTATTATCGAGTGACAATAAATAATTCAGGCTAATTGGAAGGGATATTTTGAGGGAGTTCAATTCAGAGTACAGTTTATTAATACTCATAGACTGGAGTGGACACTCCAAAATTATATGGTTAAGATCACCATACCATCCACAAGAACAATTTGGGTTTTCGGCTAGGCCAATTTTGAATTTGTATGCTGGGCACAGGGCATGGTTGGACCGTACCCTATTTAATGTATTAATGAAATTCCTATCATTTTCCTGTTTGAACCATGTATTTCCAGTAATATTGGGAAACAGACACTTGAAGTTTTGGCCTGTTTCAGAGTTGGTTAACTTATTCTGCCATGTTCTTTCTAATTCTTGTCTATAGACTCTGTTCAAGTCCGAGTAAGGTATGGTATGTTGAGAATATTGTTTTCGTGTTATCGTTGCTTGTTTTGCCAATTGATCAACTATCTCATTTCCTTCAATGCCGGAGTGACCTTTCACCCAAGCTATATCAACTTTTTCTATTTTGTGAAACTATTTCTTTATGGATTTTGGCAATCTCAATTTCCAATACGGAAAACTGCTTGTGGTTTTGGATGTTACGAAGATTGTCTACCGAGCTCTTACTGTCTGTGAAAATAATAGACTGGTAGGTATGTTGTGTGATTATATATTGCATAGCTATTAATATAGCTGTCATTTCTGCAGTATAAATTGATGCCTTCTTCGGTAATTTGTAGGTATGGAAATAGGTGCTGTTAGAGTGGTAGAATGCGAAACCTGTATTTTCGGATGTTTTTGATCCATCTGTATATATAAAATCTGCGTTAGGCCATCTTTCATTGATATGTTCAACAGAATTTTCATTGAAATGTGTTGAACTTTCGTCTATGTAGTGAACACTCATTTCATAGGATATTAATCCGTACTGTTCATTGAAGTATGGTAGGTAATTTGTCCTGTGGATTATTTCTTCGTACTTCGATGATCTGGTGAAACTTTCTTCTAATAGAGACATCTTTTTCTGGTGTCAATATCGATGAGTGAGTGTGAGAACGGTAAGTTCATGCTCAATAAGTTGGAGTTTTTTGCCAGATTTTTTGTGACAAATTTGTCACTCAGAAGTTGTCTTCTCAAGCGCAGTGGGGGTTCTCTGGCTTCTGCTTCTAATATTGTGATGGGTGTAGATGTAAGATAGCCCAAACATATTCTTATGCATTTGTTTTTAATGACTTCCACTTTTTCCAGTAGAGCTTCTGAAGCGTTTCCATATAGAGTACTTCCATAATCTATGATTGATCTCACATATGATTTGAAAAATATAAGGGCGGTATTTGGGTCTGCTCCCCACTTAGTTCCACAGAAGGTTCTGAGAATATTCAGGGCATTTTCGCATTTTTGTCGGATTTGATTCACATGTGCCTTCCATGATAGTTTTCTATCAAGAATGATACATAGGTACCTGACTGAACGTTGTATTGAAAAGTCCCAGGGTCCGATTTGTACATGTTCTGGATATACCGTCCTCTTCCTGGTGAATACGCATATTTCTGATTTGTTTTCCGGAATTGTCAGTCCGTTTCTATCCAACCATCGTTTGGTGTTTTCCATCTGAGTATTTAGGTTTTCGAGCGAGTTTTCGAAAGAGGAGTTTTGGGCGTATATACAAATGTCATCTGCATACTGTATAATATGTGAATTTATATCCTGCTACAGAGGTAACAGGTGTTTTCAACCCCTGACGAAATATCCCCGACAAAATTCTCCTGACAAAATATCCCCATTACATATTATTTCCGGACAAAATTTCCTCGTACTGAAAATTCACATGATGGAAAATCCGCCCTGGTATTAGGCGCTTTTATCTCCGGACAAAATATCCCCAACAAAATATCGAATCCACTTGGATTGGGAATACGTGTCGTGATCGAAGAAATCGTGAAAAGCCACGATTTGATATTCCGTTATGGAATTGCTATCTAGCAGTTGTTGATGGTTTGTTGCGAACTAATAATCCCACACACACACAATCGTTTAAATCGCAATATTCGTGTTAATCATGCTTCTATCGGCGTCTCTTCAAAGTATATCGAAGATGAACAAGTCAACACTGAATTGAATATTAATCAGATTGATAGTGTTGTAAATTTACTTTGAATTTCCTTGTTTTTTTTTCAATGTTTATTTTATTCATTTAATAACATTTGTATTCAATTGATTGGTATTTCTTTGATTAATTTGAAAGTATTAAGAACAATTTTCCACTTGCTTATTTGTAATTATAATTTTGTTATATGATGTTTCTAAAACATATTTGAAGCCACTTGAAGTAACGCAAAAACGAGCCCTAAGAATGATACTTTTCAAAGACAACAGATACGCGAGTGATGCTCTCTATGAAGAGTCTGAGATGTTTGATATCAGACAAATATTCTTTAACCACATCGCTACAACTCAGTTCTCCAATAAGACCGAACTTATTAAACCTTCTCATACCTATACTACGAAACAAAAAAATGAATATTTAGTACCTTTCGCTTCGAAATCAATAGGCCAAAAATACTATCAATTTTTAGCACCAAAAGTATTTAATCCCCTTCCCGAAACACTGCAAAACGAAACGTCAGCATTCAGATTAAAAAAGATTTAAAACTATTTATAAAACAATCGCCTCGTCATTATATACGGTCAATAATTGAAAATTGAAAGTAATTTTAGATATTCATAGTGTTATCCCAAATGCACTTAGTACTTGTACATTAGTATATTTTAGTATTCTAAAATTTTAAACTACTTAATATTTATATTTTATATTTCGATATTTATTTTTTTTTTTTTTAAAAAAAAAAAAAAAATATTAAAAAAATTTAAATTTTACATTATTAACACTTAGAAAGTTCAGAACTATATATATATATATATATATATATGCAGTATCTATAATTCGTAATTATATTACCTGCGATTATTTAATGTGTACAAGCGTACATGTGATATGAACGTGTGTGTATTTGTGTAAATATTGTATGGTAGTCTGTATTAATAATTATACTTATCTTGCTCTCACAATAATTGTATACTTACTTGATTTTTATTTTTAGTAAATTTAGTATAGTATTTTCGAATAATTTGTTTGTATATACTCATGGTATATACGCCCACACACAAGCAGTACCTACTGCTTCCGTGGTATATTTTTGTTTATTCACAATAATGCTGCATTTGTCAAATTATACTCTGTAATTATTTTTTCTTGTGTGAATAAATTATATTATAAATTATATTATATTATTATTTATCTGATGGCATGTCATAATGACAATGTTATGTACTCAATTTTGATGACATAAGGAAGCTATTATGGTATTATCCCTAATAATTATTATGGTACCGTCCCAAAATTTTGGCTCTGTAATTATTTTTTCTTGTGTGAATAAATTATATTATAATATTATATTAACTATTTTTTTATGGTACTTAGTACCATAATGGAATTCTATATGAAAAACATGTGATGGTGAGATAAAAAAGTTCATTCAAAATGCATAACTATGTACAAAACTATTTATTATAAATGGTGAAAGAGCAATTACTACAATTTGCAATATCAATTCCAATGGATTCTAGAGTTTTTACATCAGTAGTTGATGCTTTTTGGTGAACTTGTGATCCTGTTTGGTTGTTGGCACCAAAAATTGCTTCTGATATTTTTTTTCTTTTGCTCTTTCGAATTTTCGATGTAACCTTCAGCAACAGTATTGCTTCTCCATCCGCCATGGCGTTTCACGGTACACAGATCAGCTCCAGAATCGGACAAAAATGAAGCAGACGATCGCCGAAAACAATATCCGGTATATTCTTCAGGGTGAGGTGAATTCAAAAAAGTGGCAATAACTTTTGGCATTTTAGCAAAAGTGTGAATTTCAACGGGTTGTTTCGTGCATCTCTTATTTTTATAAGTGACAAAAAAACGTCGATGGTTTGTGTTGCAAGGTAGTTTTTTCACATATTGTCCGACAAGTTCTTCCATATTCAATCCTGTGATATTCCCCGATGTTACAAAAAATTCTTGATTTACCTTTGTATTTGTATTCGGTAAAATAATTCTGAAAATGGATGCTTCATCTATCACATTTTCAACAAGCATATTTGTCATTTCTTCTCTTCTGCATGCTCCACTTGGTGAAATTATCATAGCAACTTTAAATAAATATGTATCATCTGATGCTTTCGTTAAAAACTTCGTGACATCTTGTTTGGTAAAAATTTTGGATTTTTTAGCTCTGTAGCCTTCTGATTTACGTTTTAGTAATGCAATCAGCTGTAGATACTTACTAATATCGACGTTTTTTCTTGTTAATCAAATACTTCTCATCGTCGAATAATACGACCAGAGAGAAGATGGTTTTCTTTCCTCAGATAAGCATTCAAAGTAAGCCAACAATACTTTTTCATGAGTGATATTCTTGATTTTCTTAGTAGAACACCATTCTTCGTACCGATTAAACGCTATTTCATATACACTCCGTGATTTTTCCGGCAAAAGGGAGTCCACGATATTTCGCGTCATTTCTTTCAAATCAGAAGGTGAACTACCAGTTTCAGAATCACTCATCATTATTTTAAATATATTCAATTCTACGTGACAATTGTGTTTGACAGCAGATGAATAAATATTGCTGTTACAACCTGACGTTGTCAAGGAAATGGCAAAGCACAGCTCACTAATCCCACTAATATTTGAAACTACACATATATTTACTCCTTTAAAAATAGTTGTCATTGTGACATGTCAAAAATGCAGTTTTTAATTTCTCGAAAATGTATTAATATAAATGCCGTCAGATGAAATTCTGTATTTAAAACGAATCATGAACAATCATTATGGCACACGTCGTGTTATCGGACTCGGCTACGCCTCGCCCAGTAACATTCACGACTTGTACCATAATGATCGTCTTTATGATCCTTATTACATAAATAACTACTGATACAACCGGTCCCTGAAGGGAGTGATAAATACCCCTTCGTCAGATCAACCAGTCTTACGATTGCTCGTATTTTTGTTAAAGCTATGCCTTAACCATACTGAGCGTTATCAGTCAATTGACCAATAACGGAACAATATCCCAGAGCGGCTTGAGATTTTGTTTCACCCAGTATGTAATGAAGCGGGGGACTTGATTTGACAGTACAATGACCAATCTCAGATCAATTCGAAATAATAATACAAATAGGACTTGTAATAATATATATGTATTTTCTAAAATATAAAAACAACAATTGATACCCCTGGTATAATTCACTGAGAAAATGTATAGAAAGTCAAAAATGAAATTGAATGAACAATAAATCAAAATGAGAAAGAAATATGGGTTGACAATTGAAATAACTGTTCTTCAGTTATTTTAAACAATTGATAATATTTTTACTTTTATTAAATCAATAATTTCTTCTACTATGGAATCAATACTGAAATATATTTTTATTACACTATACCTATATACCTTGCCCAATAAACAATTTTATTTGCTCACCCTCAATTGAAGAAATACACCATGTTTCAATTATGACTTGATTATTCCGTGTTATTACCGAGTTTTAATACGCGCTCACTTGTAATTTGATTATTCAGCTTCTTGATAAATATTTATTCCATTTATTCAGTTATCACTGAGATGATTTCTGATGGTTACACTTTCACTATGATTCTGCATATGGTGGATTGATTTGCTACTTCAGATAAACTTTACGGAGTCTACGCTTATTTCGCGTAGGAAGATGAGACTGCATCTTCTCTAATTGAAATTAAACTTTACGTTTATTCGCTTCATGATGAAGCAGAACTTGCTTGGTACTGACTCTCGATCGACGACTGGATTCTGAATGAATTCATCTCGCCTGTTAGGGAGAATCTTATATATAAAGCTTTCGGTCTTCAAACGATACCGCAAGAAAACAATAAAACATACTTCATATATCGGCGCCGCCATGATATATTAAATTAATGGGTCATTAATGTGACAACGGTCTCTTTGAGAAGCGATCTTTACGAGTTTATGTTTTTTCCCCGCTGTCGAAGAATCTTCAATTACCTAGTCGCGCCTTTGGACCCAATAGAGATAGAATAACTGTCCCGTCGTAATTAGGGGCGATGAGGTTTAGCGGTTAGGTTATATATATTTTCATGAAGTGTTACATTATTAATGCGGCCGCCTTTGATTTCGAACGAAAATTGATTTATTATATTGGCATTCTTCAGTTTCAGTTTACATATGGCTATATTTGAAATACTTGATGTAGTGTGCTCACCACACTACTATATTATTTTTTCCAATGAATTTACAACTGAAAATAATTATTTGTGCGGGTGTACGTTTGTCCAGGAATATTTCGTCTTGGGGGTCTTATGTCTGGGGATGTTTTGTCTTGGGGATCTTTTGTCTTGAAGATAATTCGTCCGGGGATATTTTCTCCGGAGTTATTTTGTCGGCAGAAGACTAAAAAAGACTACGGGAGAAAAAATCTTCGATTGACTCATTCACATGGGATGGAAGTTATTGTTAACTGAATTTTGACGAATATGCTAAGAACCAGTGCATTCGCTATATTTTTGAATTGTAAATTATGCTGTGAACAGCCTCAGCGCATTCACCATATTTTACTAGTAGCCACTGAAGTGTTCCACCATTCACCTCCTGGCTCCCCCATCAGATCAGATCCAAGATAAAAAATAATAGTATTGTCATCCAAATTAAATATACATACCAAGTTTGATTTTGATACGACAATAAGAAGGTCAAAATTGACTTCTAAGATTTGATTAAATTTTTTGTTAGTTACAAGTGAAGCTGATAAAGAAAAAAACGTAAAGTGAACTAAAAAACCCACTTCACTACGATTCTCACAAAAATTGGTTTGCAAAACTCACGAGAAATGTTTCGCTATACTATAGCTCTTTCAAGTGGAAACCAAATGACAATTACTGGGGTTAGATTCAAATAATAGAAGTAGGTAGTCGGTGGGATATTAGGTAATTAAGTGATTATTGGACGAAAGATCATTCAACTTTTAGTAAACAGATTGAAAGGGGTGAATTATTCAAATTAATCTGGTCATTTAAGAAGTATTGTGAATTCTAGTCTTTGTTAATCTCTAAGCTCTCTAGGAGTTTTTGACCTTTCTTTTCTACATGCGAATGTTCAAAGTCGTTAGCAAAGCAATGCTTTTCTGTCAAAAGATGGTTAGCGACAGTTGAATGAGATTTGTTTCTGATGAGACTATGCTCAGGCAGTGCTACCTGTTTGTCACATTTGAAAACTTGGGCAAGTAACACAAGTTAGTTTATATAATCCAAATTTGTCAGACTTTTCAATTCGATATTTGTTGTTTTTAATGAATTTTTCCAAAGTATTATTTAACCCGTGGTAGAAGTCCATTGTATCTCAAAGTGTGGTGGTATGATTTTACGAAGTAGAAGAACTCTAAGTCATCTCCACAATTCAATATCGAAATCGATTAGTTATGTGATGGTGGATAGGTAAGGAAACCATCGATTAGTTTATGTTTCGAACCTCTATTGTTCATCATCAGCTCAATGTAAAATTATGGAGAAGAAAAATTATGATTAAAAATTATAAGTCAGGAGTTCCATATTCAAAACAAATGACAAAGTGAAGGTTTGCCATCAAAATTAATATATCCCTTTTTGATTCTAGGGCGGCTAAAGACATTAGCCGATATAAAATGAGTTAACGACATGTGGAACAATGATAGCAATGAGTGGATTTGAAAAATCAATCAAAAGGAAAATATAAACCACTGGGACCATCTATAACAGATCCTTAGGTTTGGAAAAAATATCCTTCTCACTTTCCTTCATATTCACAAACTATTCTGTTACCTCTTCCTTTCCACTCTTATCCCTTTTCTTTATCACACAATAATTGCTACCATTGTTCCACATGTAGTTAATTCATCTCATATCGGCCAATGTCTTCAGCTTCCCCAGAATTGAAAAGGGTTATATCAATTTTGATGGCAAACCTCCACTTTGTCATTTATTTTAAATATGGAACTCCTGACATATAATTAATATTTTTTTACCTATCATTTTTTCTTCTCCATAATTTTACATTCAGCTGATGATGAACTTATAGAGGTTCGAAACATGTACTATCGATGAATTCTTACCTATCACCATCACATAACTAATCGATTGCGATATTAAATTGTAGAGATGTCTTAGAGTTTTTCTACTTCGTAAAAGTATTATTCGTTCTGTAAGCAATATTAATATCTTTATGTTTTAAATAATTGGAAATGTTTTCTGGGGTTTGATTTGAATAATAGGAGCAGGTAGTCTGCAGAATATCAGGTAATCAAGTGATTTTTGGACAAAGATTATTCAATTTCTAGTAAACAGATTAAAACGGGTGAATTATTCAAATCAATCTGGTAATTTATTAAGTATCGTGAATTATTGTCTATGTTGATCTCTAAGATCTCTAGGTTTTTGACTCTTTTTTTCTACACGCAGGAGTTCAGAGTCATTAGCAAAGCAATGATTTTCAGTGAGGAGATGATTAGCGAAAGTTGAATTAGATTTGCCCTTAATACAACTGTTTCTATGGTCAGATATGCGTTGCTTGAAAGTTCCACCTGTTTGTCCTATGTAAAAACTTGGACAAGTACCACACGTCAGTTCATATACTCCAGATTTGTCAGATTTTTCAATTCGATCTTTGTTGCTTCCAATAAATCCTCCCAAAGTATCATTTGCTCTGTAAGCAAAATTATTATCTTTATGTTTTGAATAATTAGAAATTATTTCTGAGGGTTTGCCGACTCAAGTAATAACACTGAAGTTTGACTTTGTATTTGAATCGGTTGGATAAACTTCCTAAATTGCCTTTTTATAGAGTTTTTTCGATAGGATGCTGTTGACTAAACTTGAATTGTATACGTTATTGGCTGCAATTCTTCATTGAATTTCTCTTCTGACAGAGAAACATTCAATACTCTGTGGACCATAATATTATATGTGGCTACCTTGTGTTGATAAGGATGAGTGGAAGTACTATATATTGTAATATCTGTTAATGAAGGTTTGTGGAAAATTGGAAAATCGTGTTTGTTGTTTATTTTCGTTATGGTCAAATCTAAGAAGTTTATTGAATCATTCATTTCAATTTCTTCTGTAAATTTTATTGAGTGATGAATGCCATTAATGAAGTCAAAAAATGTATTCAGTTGCCTTTCAGTTCCTACAAAGCAACATAAGATGTCATCTATATATTTTTACTAGTATAAGAAGTTTTTTATTAACGGGTTGTTATCAATTTTACTTTCGAAATAATCCATGAAAATGTCCGCAAGTAACGGACTCAAAGGATTACCCATTATTAACCCTATACTAAAACAATACAAATTATTATAGAATTGGAAATAATTTTGTGTTGAACAAACTGTAAGTAAATCCAATATATCATCTTTGATGATCGGATTAACATGGTTTCTATCAAAGATGAAATATTGGATTCACTTCCAGTTTGTTTATCACAACTTGTTTTCCAATTTGATGATAATTTTTATTCTTCTAATGTAGGGTTAATAATGGGTAATCCTTAAAGTCCGTTTCCATGGATAATCTCGAAAGTAAAGTTCATAACAATCCGATAATAAAAATCTTCTTATACTGGAATAGATGTGTAGACGACATCTTATGTTGCTTTGTAGGAACCAACGGACCACTCAATACATTTTTTGACTTCATTAATGGGATTCATCGCTCAATAAAACTTACAAAAGAATTCGAAATGAATGATTCGATGAACTTCTCAGATTTGACCATATCGAAAATAAACAATAAACACGATTTTTCAATTTTCCACAAACCTTGATATACAGATATTATAATACATATTACTTCCACTTCCCTACCAAGACATATAATAATATAATCCACTGGTAAATGTTTCTCTGTCAGAAGAGAATTTCAATAAAGAATTGAATATTGAAGTTGAGTCGTCAGCAATCTATCGAAAAAACTCTATAAAAAGGCAATTCAGGAAGTTCATCCAACCGATTCAAATACAAAGTCAATCTTCAGGGTTATTACGTATTTCAACAAGCCTTCTGAAAAAAAATCTAATTATTTAAAACATAAATATATTAATATTGGTTACAGAACAATTAATACTTTGGGAAAATTTATCAAAAACAACAATATGGAATTGAATAATAGGACAAATCTGGAGTATATGAATCAACATGTCCAAGTTTTTTACATAGGACAAACAGGTAGAACTTTCAAGCAACGCATATCTGAGCATAGAAACAGTTTTATTAAGGGCAAATATAATTCAACTTCCGCTAACTATCTCCTTACTGAAAAGCATTGCTTTGCTAATGACTTTGAATTTTTTCATGTAGAAAAGAAACATCAAAAACTTGATCTCCTATAGAGCTCAGACATTAACAAAGACAGGAATTCACAATACTTATTAAATGACCAGATTAATTTGAATAATTCGCCCCTTTTAAATCTACTTACTAGAAATTGAATAATCTTTCGTCCAATAATCACTTGATTACCTGATATCCAACTGTCTAAGGTAAAATATCCAATAGTTGATATCACACCAATAGTTGATACTTTCAGAAATAATATCACAAAATAAGACGTCAGTTATCAGTATTAATTTCATTTATGCATAGTTGGGTCACATAACGTCCTCTGTTGACATCTATAATAAATATAGTTCAAATCTTCCATTTTTTTCCAAAATGATGTCATCTATTTTATTGTCAGAGCTATTCCAGTGAATTTTGAAGAAAAATCATAAGAAAGTGAGTTTTTAAAAATATTAATAATTGGTGCAATTTTTAGTTTTGCCATTCTCTTAACGTTAATGATTTGAAGTAGTTTATCTAATGGTATTTACACTTTTTGTTTGGTTAGTTCACTAGTTCTGAGTGGTGTCAACTATTGATACAAATATTTATTATTTGACACGAGTGTCAACTATTGGAATTTCAGTGGAACTGTTGTATTCTGTCTCCGTTGTTTATAAAAAAATATATAACTAAGGACAAGTTTCAGCTTGATTCGATACCAATTTCCAATGGTTGACATACTGTCATTATTAGGGTTATATATGTCAACTATTAGTCTTTTCATATTCAAAAGTAAGATATCTGGAACAATGCAAAGTTTTCTGAATTATTCAGAACAGCAAATGGCAGCTGCTATGAATGACGTCCAAAAAGGGATGCCTATTGAGTAACTTTTTTGTAGAAAGTACAAGGGAAAACAACATTGTACAGGATAATGGAACAACAAGAAGGAGGCAGATTACTCGTCTCTTGGATATCAAAGATGGCAAGTGCAGGGTTTCCTATACAAAAACAGCAACTCATAGAAAGCGTGCAACCAAACCCAAAAAAACTAAAAACAGACCTAATAAATAAAAAGTACCAGCGGTAGTCTCTTCCAAAAAATATCAGAAATACATAGAAGACAAACAAAATGCAAAAAATATACAAGAGGAACAGAAGAAACAGCGGGCGGAAGGAAGAATATTGAAGAAAATTGGGCGTGAAAAGTGAAGAGGTGAAAAAAAGCCAGCAAGAGAGAGGAAAAAGAAACTAAAGCTGGTGTCACATTCGAACTCTGACACCTGTGAAGATGAGGAATGGGTAGTATCAGACAGTTAACAAGACATTCGTTTTCAAGAAACAATGGATGCAACTGACTCAGTCGATGAAAACAAGTTGAAATTCAAAGAAATCGACTATGTACTTGTTTCTTTTCCTGGCAAGAAGAAACCGGTATATCTGCGTTATTCAAACTATTCTTCCAAATGGTGAAGCCGAAGTTGTTGGAATAAAGCAGTTTGAAAACGATAGAAAAAGTTTTTGAACTAAATGATAATGGCATTTACCAAATATTGGAAAAATTAATGTTTCCAAAAATAAGTGCTGCTGGTGATCCTTTGGAGACATTGAAAATGATGGTTAAATTTTATTTTAATTGCAGTAGGTATATTACTTGTATACTTTATGTATACAGTGTACATTTTTATTTCATTGAAATGAAAATTTTTGGTGTTATCAGTGTCAACTATTCATTTCTCCAACAGAAAAAAATAAATTATTTTTATGAAACGATCACAAATTATATTTTGCAATCCATTACAATGTTAAAAAAAAGATAGTTTCCAAAAACAATATTTAAAACACACAAAAACTTTCCACAAAACTAACAATACAAGAGGAAAGTCAACTATTTGTCTAATCATGTGTCAACTACTGGAAATTTGAATTTTGAGGGTGTCAATTATTAGCATTTTTAATTGGATTTATTAATCAATCAAAATATGTACTCTATTGCAATTTAATATATTTTCTATCAAACTTTTGCATTTGAAAGGCATCAGACTTAACTTTTGCTCAACAAATTCAATCATAACTCATCGAAGTATTCAAACATATTACTCATTTAAAAATATCTTTTTCAATATGTTGACTATTGGATATTTTACCTTACTTGCTTGTATTATTTATAACGAACCCCAGTAATTTTAATTTAGTTTCCACTTGAAAAAGCTATAGTATACCGAAACACGTATCGTGGGTTTTGTAAACCAATTTCTGTGAAAATAGTAGTGAAGTGTGTTTTTTAGTTTACTTTAATTCTGGATTTTCATCAAGTATCAGCCGCGTCAATTCAAAATAAAAAAAAAACATGTTAACAAAGGTGGAGTTAAATGAAAGCTCATAAAACTGAAATTATGGAGACCATTTTGGTAGATCGAAGAACATCCATTGGTACTCTCTCGATGTTTTCGGGGAATGAAATCTTGATATAGGCAATGTCGGTTCATTCCCGTGAACAACTATTTGTCAATTAACACCGGAGGATACTTGGAAATCTGTGTTCTGATGTCAGTCCCACTGGAATTGGACCGTTACGGCCTAATCGTTACCTAATAGCCTCGGTCCCATGCCACTTGACAATTAACTGGTGGAATTATAGTGCAACTTGAAGGCTGAATTAATTCATCCTCACATGGAAACGTCTATCCTGTATTAGACTAGGGCACGTGTTTCTTTGAGCTTCAAATTGGAAGTGAAATGTTGAAAGTAATTCCGAGGCGAAAGCATTTTTTGCCCATCACACATCACACACTGTTGAATTTCCATCTAAATAAGTGCATTTGATGAAGTGTCCGGAAGTACTCGAGATCAGATCTGTAAGTCCTGAAACCCTGAATTAATAATGGTCAACATAGGTAGATTTCCCCAGCGTAATTTGTCGAGTACTAGCGAAGACATTGCATTGAACATCGTAAAATTTTGTTTCAATTTCCGAATCATCAGACCCTCTTGAGTCGAGCATCAACAGAATATTAGTACAAATGATATTAATGGAAACGTGGAAAGTAACTTCGTCCGAACGAAAATTCTGATGAAAAACTGATTCAAAAGCAGCCACAAGTGTGCTTGGAAAGAAGTTTGTTGAGGAATACATCAATATGGGGTTGCTTCAAGAGCCCTGGATTGATAATGAAAAATAATAAAATACATGTATTCACCATCATAAGTGAAATTATATAAAATAGTAAAGTACACAGATTTTTTGTCATATGGTAAATAAGCAGATTGGCCCAAAAAAGCTCTCAAGGAGCTTGTCTATGGGCAGTTTCTACACTATGGACAAGGATGGGTTGAATCAGTCGTGTGCATATTTTATAAAATAGATGGTTTTGGAGGTATACATATAATATAATAGACTTCATTGGCAATATGAATACAATTCGAAATGGTAACAATGAATAAAGTAATCATAAAGATATTTTTTTTTTACAACAGCATTAGTCAGGGTCTTCTATCACTATTACTAAACACGAGTGCAGCCTGAAGGCTCTTACTCTTTGGACTCAAATAAGTGGGCAGCAGTACTTCACGAATTCAGAATTCTGACTGAACAAGGACTAGAGAGCGGTCTCTAGCCCTTGCCATGATGGTGTTCCTCAAAAATAGCCAAGAAAGGAATTTTGATATCTAAATTTTGAAAAATTACGTTTTCCATGAGGGATGCAGCTTTCACTACCCAGTATGGATTGGTAAGTAGCCCATCACTCCAGAGAGCGTCTGGGACGCTTAAAGCGCAAGTTGTCGTCCATGTTGTAATCACTAGCTTCCCTAACGAGGGGGTTCTCGTGGGTTATTGCAGAATCAAATAATTTCTGATTGCGATCTCTGATGATACTTCTGATGGAAGGCAGATTTAAGTCTTCGAGGATCCGATCTTCCGCAGAACCTTCATGTGGGCCCGTTCGAAGACACGAATGCTGGTTCTGCAGGTTTTATATCAGTAGTAAACTATTTTTTTTTTTAGATTATCGCAATGCCAATCACCCCTCCACTCTCTATGCTTATGTTTGGTCGTGACCTGCAAAGTCGATTCACTTGAATAAAACCTGGCCTTACCCAACAAATTTGAGGAAGAGGTGCAAAAAACTAGAGAAGATGGAGCGAGTGCTCATATGAAAATAAACAAATATACTTGAATGCCAGCAGTTATTGCAAAATATGGGAAAATATAAGGAAATGCACTTATATTATCAGAGAACCTGACAAAACTTACAAACGCCACACTAATCAAATTGGAAAAACCCCAACTTCTGAATGGTTCACTTCCTAATTTCTACCGAGTATAAGGGGTGAGAAATTGTAAATAAAAATATGATTCAATCACCACCTAATCGTCTGACTCATGAACAATATGTTTTTTTGTGAGATTTAGTGGTAGTTAGTTACTAAGTTTGTAGGTATGACTGATATTATTATTTTTCGTTATTTCTCAAATGGTGGTGGAGAATCTGATGTATTCACGAGATGAAAGAAATATATTTCCTTCAGAAAATATCTGAACATATTTTCTTCTTAGGGTAAGGAATTGAATAGTTGGATGAATGACTTTTTTGTGAGTTTATCTGTTCGTATTTTTCGTAGCGCAGGCAGTTCCAATTTTATTATTGATATTGCTTGATTGCATAAAATAAAAAGTTAAAGTATTCTTCATTCCTCAAAACCCGAAAATACTACACAAATATTCAGTTCAAGCGCTGGAAATAATTCGAGGGACACCAACATGAAACTTTGTGCAGACTGCAGTTGCAAATTATTTCCATTATTTCGGAATCATATCATTCGATCATAGAATACTCATTCAGAATGAATAATGTTTTGATCATTCAAATATTTTCATGAATTATTCTTTGAGTATCTCATTCATTCCTTTGGCAATTCTGAAATGTTTTAGGTTTCCTTTAAAACCGTCTCCGGATTACCTTCAGCTCAGGCTCGTTCAGACTCTCGTCATCAAATTGTAATTAAACGTCTTGAAAGAAGTAATTTCGTTTCCGAATAAAATGCAAACCTGTTTGTTTTCTTCACTTTGGGAATTCTGGAATTAACATTGAAAGACAGAACTCCTTTCATGTTGGGATTGATCCACGTTTGAATTAATCCGGTATTTGCGGCAGAGAAAACTGCAGAGTATCTCGTTGAAGCGTCATCAAAATATGCAAGTTCCATTCATACTGAAGGTATTTTCTGTAGTCCAATTATTAAACATGCAAAAGTTGTGAAATGACTTTAAACGACTTCTTGGATGTTTGATGCTCCATTCAGAGCGAAAAAACTTCTTTCGAGGAGTTTCAACATTCACATTCAACATTTTTTCCTTCCTTTCGAACATAATTGAATTGGGTGATTTCAAGAATATATCATTTAAACTATGTTTTCGTTGGAAAACACGTTGGATGGGTGTTAGTATCTCTTGATTCTTCATGTTTCCTTCGTTTGACTTTAATCTGAGCTCCAAGAATTTTATGATCGAAGATGAAAATACATAACTCTTTGATGTGGAAGTTTTTGCAAACAATGAGTCATGAACTAAGAGCATAGTCGTTGAACACATATGAGAAGACAAATCGGGGCGCTCTCAAAATGAAGTTACGAAAAGGATCATTTTCATTCATGGTTGGTTGAAAACTGACGAGCCAGAGACAGGGTTGGCACTTAGCTTTCCTTGACATTGCGACTAGCTGGGGTCTATTGTATCACTCTGTCCTCAGTGGTTCCTCATTCAAACAGGTTCGTTCCTTTAATTGGGTTCAATAGCCTATTAATAAGGTTCTCCGGATTAATGCCTGTTTCCGGACTGATATCTCCAAAGGTTCTGTGTTCTACTCAGTACGTCGGAGTCGAAGATAATATAAGAGGCTGTTTCCTCATCTTCATCACATAGCCTACATTCTACTGTTTCCCCTGCTTACTCCCATGGTGTTAAGGTGTTTTCTTAGGTCGCAGTGTCCAGTCAACAGACCTTCTATTATACGTACCTTCGTTCTGTTCAGGTTCAGAAGGTCAGCCGTCAGGCTCCGGTTTGGATGCTCTACCATGACTTCGATGTGTATTTGCTCGACAGTTTGATCCCAATATTGTTGGTGTCTTCTTTTCATCCACTCGTCGATCAGGGTCCTGCATCGGTTTTTGCTAATCCCATGCACAGGTTCTGGCCCTGTGAATAGCGTTTCAGATGCTTGTCTAGCTAGCTGGTCCGCTTCCACGTTGCCTTCAATGCCTCTATGACCTAAAACCCACATCAAGGTGACCTTGTTGTGTTTTTCCAGCTCGATGAGGTTCTGGAGGTAGTCCCAGACCAGTTTAGACTTCATCTGTATAGAGTTGAGGGCTTTGATAGCACTTTGACTGTCAGATAGAATGTAGATGTGTTTTTGTCTATAACCACTCTTTAGAGTTTCCTGAATGCATACCATAATAGCATGTGTTTCAGCTTGGAATATTAAATTATTAAATGTACAAAAACTTGGACAATTACAAAATCGTCGAATTAGGGAGACTAACAAAAACGTCAGCTCATTTGACAACTATCCAGAGGCGGAGCTTGAATTTGGAATTTTAGTATTAACTGATTTAATTCATCACAGCTTTGCGTTTTTTGAAAGCGAGTTACCAAAACTGCCATGAACACAAACAAAATTGGTATCATTGAATAGGATTTTCCGATACCTTTTGAAAGAGGTGTTGCTTGCCGTAGGGTTCCATTAAAAATTATTGATCACAATGGCCTTGTGACGTCATCTCTGACGATTTCGTCATCTATCATCACTATTAGGGAAGTTTACATCCTTCAATATTCAGTTTCCAAATTTCACTTGTTTATGTATAATCGTTCCAAAAATAAGAAGGGGGGAGAAGACTTTTGAGAAGCACTGTATATATATATATATATATATATACATATATGTATATATATATATATATATATCTATTGCACCTATAAATTTGTAAATTTCGAAGTTTTGGTTCCAATTTGGGGACATTTTGAGCAAAACAAAATAATGGTAATCAGAAAAAACTGATTATTGTAGTAACGGACAAATTCTATACGTAGTACTCCGCTGTCCACCTGAAATAATTCAATTGGTTCAATGAAAATGAATCAATGAATACATGTTTCCAATTTCAAACTGGGAGACATTATGATACATATGAGAATTAGCCAGTTTATCCAAATTGAAACTGACCTGATGAGCACAGTATTTTTTAAAATAAATTGGGGAATCTTTCGCATCAGTTAAACGTTGTCATTTTCACAAGAAGAACACATGAAAAAAATTCCAATCGAATCATCCCAGGTGAGGTTCTTTCGAATGAATCCAACATGCTTCCAGTAATATCGACGGTGGTTGGAATAAAGTCGGTAGCATCTGTTTTCCAAGTGAACAAGTAACCACCATACCCTTTCTGAATTCCTAATTTATTACTGGGTCAAGACTGATTTATCCGTTTCATTCGGTAAGGTCTGAAAAATCGCCCCTTTTTCGAGTCTCTCAGATATTTATACGTCAGACAAAAAAGAGTAATATATATCAATTACCGGATAACTCTCTTGAATCAGTACTTGAGTTGATTCCAAATTTCCTTTCCACTTGTGCGTTAGTCTATTTCCACCTGTCTCGAGCGATACCACATGTACAGTTGTGTGCATAAAAAAGTCGAACATGGTTTGTATGGTGTAAACCTGCCTATAATGTTCCAGATTTCATAAAAAAGTAGTACACTTACACATTTGAGAAAAATAGTTTCAATTTTGACACTACTTGTCAAAGACTTGTCAAAGTCGATAAGAAGTTCAATTAAGATTGACAAGCCTGACTCACAATAGCCTATAACTGCTCTACGAACTTTTTATGCACACAACTGTACTCATATTGCAGAGCAAGTTATATCTATGGTAGAATAACACTCGGGATGTTTTGCGATGCTTATGAAATAGAGATCTTCTCTTATAGTGTTTTGTGACCTCACTGGTTATTATAGCTTGGAGTTTGGTTGAGAAAAGGTCAATCAACCGAAACCACTATGGATCTGTTGCCGACGTTTCAACTTTTATTATGTCATCCTCAGGGCACTACAATAGGGATTGTGAATATTACAAGGGTGAATAGTAGAGTAGCTTAGTACATGATAAATTACATGATAAAAACCTCAATAGACGTATAAAGTACAAACAACTTAAGCTGTAAATAGGTCAAATCTTATGAAAATATTTATATATAAAATTGACATGAATAAAAATTATTGTAAAGTTGTGGAACAAATCATGTAGTGAAACAACAGGATTCTTACAAGAAAAATAGGTTCCTTGTCGTAATAAAATGTATATTATAAAGGACATTTACATATACTTGGATTCCTCTTGTTGTAATATAAATTGTTAACATATGTCGAAATCGACGGAGAGTTTCCTTCTGAATGAAGGCATCCAGTGGAGATTGGAAAAGTTTTTCTTTTTTCCTTTTGATTTCTTTCGTTATCTATTGATAAGGTACGTGTAGGAACCATAGGTGTGCATGGTGTGTGATTATTGTGGTGTTTTCAATTTACTTATTAGGTATGAATAGGAGTTGGGTAAAAATTGAGTATCTGTTTTCTTACTAGCATTGTTTTTATATTTTCTATTTTGATCATTCCTTGTATACCTCTCTTTCTATAGTTTCTTTGCTTTCCAACAATTTCTGTATTTACAAAATCGAATTTGTGAAGATTTTTTTCTGAGTGTGCGGTAAGACCTGTTTTATTTGTTGTTCTTATGAGGTTTTCAGCATAAGCTCCGTTCATGTTCAGATATTCTAGTTTTGGGATATCGTCCTGTCTGCCCAATATATACGTTGTCACAGACTGCACATGGAATTTTGTAGATTATGCCACTTTCGAGTTCTTTTGGTGTTTTAGATTTCAACTTGGTAAAGTATTTTTTAACAGTGTTTTCATTTTTGAATGCAATATTGAAAGGCACATTGGTAAATACTTTCATTATATTATCTGAAAGACACGAAATATATGGGATTTTTTAGAAGGAATTATTTCCATTTGGTAGTTTAATATTACTGGTTTGCCAGAGTTTGTTTATTAATTTTGCTGGATAATTGTTTTTCAATAGATATATTTTGATTGCTTCGAGATTTTTCTGATGAAGAGATGGGTGTGAGAGTTACAGAGCTCTATATTTGAGATTCAAAATAATATTGGTCTTTTGAGTGAAGGAGTGTTAAGAATTGAAGTTCAAAAATCTTTCAGAGAAGGTCGATTTGTGATACCAATCTGTGATGGTTTTGTTCTCATCTGTTCTTATGATTGAGATGTCTAAAAATGGTAATTTGTTATTTTCTTTTCTCTCGGCTGTGAATTGAAGGCGTGGGTGTAGCTATTGAAAACATGCTGAACGGTATCTACTCCGTCTATGGGTATGCAGGTGATGATGTCATCTACTTAGCGTTTGAAAAACGGTAATTCAAAAGGCAGTTTTTTTATTGAAGTGTTCTGAAGTTCAGACATGACGATATCTGGACAAACTGAGGACAGACAGTTTCCCATATCCAGGCCAAAGATTTGTTTATAAAATTTGTCCTCAAACTTGAACTAGCTGTTCTCAAAAACAAAGTCTAGTAATGTTAAAAAATTGTTCAGCGCGAGTTTTGTATGGGGTTCAATTAAGTATCACTTTTTCTTAACTAGCTCTATGACTTAATCTGTCGGAATATTGGTGAAAAGTGACACCACATCTGATGAGATAATTACGTAGTTTCTTGGATGGTTATATCTTGAAGATCCTGAACAACTTCGAAAGAATTTTTTGTATAGTAACTATCTTTTTCGAATATTTGATTAAGTAGGTTACTGAGATATTTCGAAATGTTGTACGTTGGAGAACCAATAAAGCTAAGATAAGTCTTAAAGGGATATTTTTTTTGTGTATTTTAGGTAGATGATACATCTTTGGGAACACACCGTTTCCACATTTCAATTTTTTTTTTCCTCTTCAGTGAAGATATTGTCTTTGTATAACCTATCGATCAGTCTATTGTTTTTGGATTGAACACTGGAGGTGGGATCTTCCGTCAGAAGTTCATAGGTATTTGGATCTTCAAGTAAATGAAAGCTTTCTCAAGATATTTTGTTTTTTCATCAAGACGGTTGTGTTACCTTTATCTGCCCTAGTTACTATGACGCTCTGTGTATTATTATTGAGGAAACTTTTTGTTTCTATTTCTTTCTTCAAAACTGTTTTTCCCCTTTATGTCTAGTGGAGTTGTGAAGATGATTTGTTATAATATTAATGATTTGTTCCTATATTCAATTCTGAGGTCTCCGTCATTGACGTTTCCAACAACATATTCTATGTCAATAAGTAATTGTTCTGAAGAAAATTGTTATGGTTGTAAGGCAAATTGAATTTGTCACCATAGCTGAGAATTTCAGTGACGCTGCGTCAGTAAGATTTAACAAACCATTTTTCATTTGTTGTGTTGTTCTGGATACCTATTTGATTTAGAATTAGTTGTTGGATTTTTCTTTTCTGTTTGCAAGAACTGTTTTAATAACTTATGATAAAATTAATTTTGAGATTGTGAAAAAGAGTTATACAGTTCAATTGGTGAATTTTGGAAAGCTAGGGATTTAAGGTTCGTCATTTCAGTTTTTAGTGAATTAACTTTCCAGTGAGTATATGTAATTTCAGTATTCAGTATTTTGCTGTGGAACGATTTGATGATGTTATAATATTTATGTGCATGTACTAAGCTACTCTACTATTCACCCTTGTAATATTCACAATCCCCATTGTACTGCCCTGAGGATGACTTTATAAAAGTTGAAACGTCGGCAACAGATCCATAGTGGTTTCAGTTGATTGACCTCTTCTCAACCAAACTCCAAGCTATAGATCTCCTATCAAAATAAATATTCAATGAATGAAAGCCATGTACGAGGAATTCGTTTTGGCAAACGATAGCACATTACATACATTCGACATTAGATATTCATTAATTGTATCACTAGTATCTGCTTCATATGCAACGCGTTCGAGAATACATAGTCTTTGTCTATTCTATTATCGATAGTTAATTCTCTCTCAGCACTGCGGGATCTAAGCGAGCAATTCTTAGGAATCGCAGGAGATTGTTTGTCGCTCTATTCGTCATTGATTTTCTGTTGATTCTGCCTGTGAGATTTTTTGAAATGATTGTCTGATTATTTCCTTACTTATACGTTGATCTACCTTTTTCATATTGAAGCTCTCGTCACTAGCAGTTGATAGTCAACTAGCAGTTGATAGTCCACAAAAAAATAAAAATATTTTCCCGTTGAAATATTTGCGATAAAAAGGAATTACTCATCAAAACTTGGTGGTTGAACCGCTGGATTATCCCGAAGGGTAAACTCTCACCAAAGTGAAATGTTATCGCATATCTTCGGAATTATGGCCCTTGGAAAATTCATAATTCCCACTTACTTGGGGCGGCTTCATTTCCTCATTTTTTCAGCAACACACTATACAACCCTCAATTCTTATTCGATGCCTGCTTCAATGCAATTCATAACAATTTTCTTCCCGAGTTCAGGATAATGGTTAGTGATGAAAATCGGTTTGGTATAACTTTTATTGAAAGGAAAACTATAAATTGTATAATGAAATATGACAAACTTGACAAACTGAATATATATATATATATATATATATATATATATATATATATATATATATATATATATATATATATATTGTTATGTTATGTTATGCCAGTTGTAAATTTTAAAAGACTAAAAACCCACAAAAAGAATAATTACTAGATGGTTAATGGTTTCAAGAGTTTGTTTGTGAATAACTCTTGAAATTATATGTATATTGTGAGCCTAGGTAGAATATGGATAGATAAAAATGTCAAAATACTATAAAACAATCAATTTCATACACTGTCAAAATTATTATAGCTCATAATTGCTCTAAAGACAATAAAAAGTCTAAAGTTACAAAATTTTCAGGAATAAACAGTAATCAACACATTTATAAATTTGAAACATACAGTATATGAAACTGTAGCTAACAAAAAGTAGCCAATAATAGAACAGCAAATGTCTTTATGAAAATAGCCAATCAGGGAATAGATGGTCAGGTGTAGAATTGAAAATTGTGGGAGAGTAGCAATGAGATGGTATCAGAAGCAATTATTATTGAAATTTGTAAATAATTATAAGAGTGGAAAAATAATTGTATATATAAATTATGCAATATAAATATAAACAGTGAAAAGTGACAATTTAGTGCATCAATTCAAAAATTCAAATGAAAAATCAAGGGGAAAAAGATGTATCTAGGCGATAGAAAACAAAGCTTCAGGAGATCGGAAATAAATTCCCAAGTGGATGCCACGAAAAAATTTTACTAGAAGAAAATTGGAATAATCCCATCATTTGGTAAACAAAACCAATATTACCATAATGATAACATATCCACGGATTCAAATGCTGATTTCCGCATCTAAATAGTTCCTGATTCATGGTATTGCAGTCCTGACAGCGATTGGAGAGAGGAGACATCCTGATTCATGGTATAAGTAGAACACCAACAGTTCCAACCAGGTATAAAACTTTAATAGTGCTCTTCCGGTCCTGAACTATTTCACAAATAACATATTTCACATTCGAAGAACTTTATGTCACACTATTTTGAACAATAACAGAAAACGTCACTCTCACGGAAAAAGTGAGGTTCTGTTTATCTATCCATGATCTGATTTATTATTATTATCCGTGAATATTTGTTTGATTCACCCTAGTATAAGTTATTTCTCGTAGGCCAGGTATTATTAAGTCTTCCTGAATAAAGGAGATAATTGCTTTTTTGATATTTTGTTGTTTGTTTTCTCACAATGATCAATAACATACCAAAGACCATTCAATAAACTGAAGTCAGCCAGCAGTGGCAGTGTCTCTATTGCCTTGAACCGGCCACCTTGAGATAAGGGCGTACCAACTGTTGCTTAGCCGTGGTGAGGAAAATAATAATTGTTGGTAGCGTGACGAGAGAACAGTGACGTTCGCTGGCAATTATTATTACAGCATACAATACAGGGGCAAAAATATTACAATATTATATTTAAAAATTTCATCATTATATAACAATATATATATATATATATATATATATATATATATATTTTTTTTTTCTTCAATTTCCGAAATAAAGGTTGATTCAGTCAACTCATATAATTTCTCTTAACTACGTTTCGACATGGTATTTGTCATCATCAGGTTAAAACAAAATTATTTCATTTGAATTCTGCGTTCGCATCGTACGAACGTTAGTGTAGGAGTGTGACTGCAGTAATTTGCAATATCTCCTTGGACAAAATTGCAAACATTGTACGAATTGCAGGTATATTCCCTAATTTATTTTCTACATCCCTTGTAAAATTTGCACACGAAATTTTTATCCGGAAATACGAATAATCCTTGATTACGTTGTAATTAGAGCTAATTCTGGTTACAAAATTGCAAACATTGTGTAAATTCGTGGTAAAACCATGATTTCGTCACCACCAAAATGCTTTGAATTTGCAAACTTTTCATGTGTACGGAACATCAAAAAATTATAGATAACGCTAAAAACAGTGTCAGGGGCAAAGTTTCAGGGGTCACGAAATTGCAAACAATATTTTCGTGCTTTGCAAACTCTGGTGGCATAATTTTGAGTCGCCAATTGAGTTTGCACCTTTTTCAGTATCGCGGAATATGGCGGAAATGAACATTATTGTTAGAAGCAATTTTCGCAAATTCCACAAAATTCCAAACTTTGTGCATTTTTTTCTTGAAGTTCTGCTATGGCAATTAAGTCTACGTATAAATTTGCAACCCTATAAAATGTCGGGAAAACCGGACAATAGAATATTATCAATTAAGTCAATTTTCGCGGATGACACAAAATTCCAAATTTGTGCAATTTTTTCTCGAAGTTCTGCTATGGCAAACAAGTCTATCGTATAAATTTGCAACCCTATGAAACGTTGGCAGAACGGGGCGATAAAATATTATCAATTAAGACGATTTTCGCGGATGATACAAAATTCCAAACTGTGCATTTTTTTCTCAAAGTTCTGGAAAAGCGAACAAGTTTACGTATGAATTTGCGAACCCATAAAACGTTGGCAAAGTAGGCAATGGAATATTATCAATTAAGGCGATTTTCGCGAAAAGTTAATCTTTTTGTAATTTTCTCCCAATAATTGAACCCGATCTGGTGGAACCGGCTTTTATTATCAGAGGATAATTATTCAAGGACCGAATTATCGAAGCCGGTAATTTTTCACGTCTTTCAAGTGAATTGTTAGGTTATATCGTCATTTTCATGATACCCGATAGTGAAATTAGACGATTTTATCATATCAGATGATAACACTGTATAGTTCCAATACATATGTTATACTTGATTGTTTTCTATGTGAAAATACCTCTCAATAAGACATAATTGTTGATTACTATTTAGTATTCGCACGTACAATTATTTGATAATACCATTTGGTAAAATCATGTAACATAGCCATCAGAGTTATAATTTTACTGTACATTTGGTCAGAACGACTGAATTACTATATGATTCACCATATGGTAATGTAAAATTTGGATTTTTTTGTGAGTGACTTTCTTTTGGCATGTTTCGTATACTCTTGTTGAATTTATACCCATGAAGTCAAGTCTAGAACATTGAATTTTCATTGAAGTTACTCAAATTGAGTAATCAGTACTTACCTATAGTCTGAAACACTCTAATCAAGTCATAATATTTTTTGCAAAACTTGATCTTTTTTTCAATAAAACAATAGAGTTTATAGATAGATTTTCAATTCTTTTACATTTTACGAGATTTATTCCATAATTCTCTGAAAAACAGATAATAGGCGAGATCATAATCTCACAAATTTGCTTCATATGTGCTTGAAGTTGAAATATAGTGATAAAATATTATGTATGCATAGTTTTTCCTAGAGAAATATTATATTGCCCGTCTTTTTCGACATTTTATAGGGTTGCAAATTCATACGTATAGACTTGTCTGCCATAGCAAAACTTTGAGAAAAAATTGCACAAAGTTTGGAATTTGCGAAAATTGCTTCTAACAATAATGTTCATTTCCGCCATCTTCCGGAATACTAAAAAAGGTGCAAACTCAATTGGAGACTCAAAATTATGCCATCAAAGTTTGCAAAGCACGAAAACATTGTTTGTAATTTCGTGACCCCTTAAACATTGCCCCTGAGACTGTTTTTAGCGTTATCCATAATTTTTTGATGTTCCGTACACATGACAAGTTTGCAAATTTGAAGCATTTTAGGGGTGACGTAACCATGATTTTGCCACAAATTTGCATAATGTTTGCAATTTTGTAACCAGAATTAGGGCTAATTACAACGTATTCAAGGATTATTCGTATTCCCGCGGTTGAAAATTGCGTGTGCAAATTTCACAAGGGATCTAGAAAAAAGTTAGGGAATTTACCTGCAATTTGCAAAATGTTTGCAATTTTGTCCAAGGAGATATTGCAAATTACCGTTTTACGTGAATTTCAGTGATTTTCGGTCACCGGATGAGTGTACAAATTTTTACACGCATTATATTAGCTTTACGCGCTTTATATATGTTTGTAACCGTATGTTTGTTTGTAACCGACTCCTTTGGGCGCGATTTTGACCCACTTCCAGAAGTACGACTGATTTGAAATTCGGCAGGTCTACATAATTCCGGTGACAATGCATTAAGAAATTTTTGTTTGAGAAAAAAACCGAATGGCGGCTCCAATACGGAGTTTTGTGATTATGGTCTGATTCGCTTCAAAATTGGTATCTGAGGGTTTTCGTGGTCAGAGATTATGATTATTTTGTCAAAACTGAAAAATTCAAGATGGCGGATCCAAAATGGTAGACGAGTTTTGTGATTATGGTCCGATTCTATTCAAAATTGGTATGTGGTGGTTTTTGGGGTCGAAGATTATGATTATTTTGTCAAAATTGAAGGATTCAAGATGGCGGCTCTAAAATGGCGGACGAGTTTTGTCATCATGGTCTGATTCTTTTCAAAATTGGAGAATAATAATTAAAAAAATTAAATAATCCTAATAATAGTTTGAAAAACTAAAGAACACGCTTTAATAGAAAACAAAACTAAAAAGTTGAAAATAAATGGTAGTTTAAAAACTAAAGAACACGCTTCAATGGAAAACCAAACTAAAAAGTAGAAAATTATTTCAAATGATTTTGAAATAAGAATACAGTGATTAACAACAAATTTATTGCATCGTAAAAAAGCGTGGGGTGCTTTTTAAGATATTTTCATAATGATTCTACTTTTACCAATATCTGTCTATGAAATATTAACAACAATTGACATCAAGCACCTCACGCTTTTTTACGATGAAACAAATTTGTTGTTAATCACTGTATTCTTATTTCAAACTCATTTAAAATTATTTTCTACTTTTTAGTTTGGTTTTCTATTAAAGCGTGTTCTTTAGTTTTTAAACTATCATTTATTTCATTAGGTCTTCAATGGATGCCTCAACATACGGCAGTGATGAAGAAATGTTTGTAATTAATGTGAATTGTCAGTCTATTTTGACTGATTATATATATATATATATATAAATATATATATTGTTATGTTATGTTATGCCAGTTATAAGTTTTAAAAGAAAAAAAAACCCACAAAAAGAATAATTAATAAATAGTTATTGGTTTCAAGTGATTGTTTTTACATAATTTTGGAAGTTCTATTTATTTGTAAGCCTATGTATAATATGGATAGATGAAAATGTCACAATCAATTTCATACACTGTCATAATGATAATAACCCATAATTGGTAAAAAGACAACAAAAAGTCTAGATTCACAAAATTTTCATGAATAAAAAGTGATCAACAAATTTATAAATTTGAAACATACAGTATATGAAATTGTAGCTTACTAAAAGTAGCCAATGGTAGAACAGCAAACTTCTTGATGAAATTAGCCAATCAGGGAATAGATGGTCATATGGAAAATTGAAGGGAAAATTTTAAATTTAATAAGAATGGAAAAATAGTTGTATATATAAATTATATAAGATGAACCCAAACAGTGAAATGACAATTTGGTGGGCGAATTCAAAAATTCAAATGAAAAAGAAGAAGTGAAAATTGGTATCCAAGGGAGCAACAAACAAAGCGACAAGGAGATCGAAAATAAATTTACAAGGGAATGCCACGCATCATTTTAGGAGAAAGAAAAATGAAATAATTCCAACCTTAGAAGAAAAAAACCAATATTACCTTAATTATACAACATATCCAAGTGTCCAAAGATGATTTCTGCATTTGTATGGTTTCTCATTTATGGTATTGGAGTTCCTGATAGAGCTTGGAGTGAGAAGGGATCCAGTTTCAGGGCATATCTTGAACACTGACAATTCCAGCCAGGTATAAAAACTTTAATAGTGCACATCCGGTCCTGAACAATTTCACAAATAACGTATCTCACATCTGAAGAACTTTATTTCACTGTATTTTGAACTATAAAAGAAAACTTCACTCTCAAGGAAAAAGCGAGGTTTTGTCTATCTATCCATGATTTCATTTTTATGATTATCCGTGAATATTTGTAGATTCATATTAGTATAAGTTATTTCTCGTAGGTCAGGTAAAATTAGGTCTTCCTGAATAAAGGAAATAATTGCTTTTTGATACTTTGTTGTTTGTTTTCTTACAATGATAAACAATCACACTGATGACCATAGAATAAATTGAAATTAGACAGCAGGGGTTAGTGGCTCTATTGCCTGAACCGGCTATCTGGGGTAAGAGGCGTACCAATTGTTGCTTAGCCGTGGTGAGAAGTGATAACAATTGGCAGCAGCGTGACAAGAGAACAGTGACGTTCGCTAGCAATTATTATTACAGCATACAATACATATACAGAGCGAAAATATCTATCTATATAATATCAAATGGCTCACAAAGGAGAGTAAAAATTATTAGCAATCATCAATTAATATAACAATTATTTTTGCATATATCAAATAATAATACATAATAATTTGCAATCAATTAATAACATAATAATTTTTTTATATTATAAAATATATATATATAATATATATATATATATATATATATATATATATATATATATATTATATTATATATATATATTTATATATTTTCTAGTAATATATATATATATATAAACAACGACAAATCTTTCTATTTTCATACAATTTTAACTTCTTCAGAAAAAGCATATTTATATATTCATAATAAAATATATATATATATATATATATATATATATATATATATATATACTATATATATATATATATATATATATATATATATATATATATCATATATATATATATATATATATTATATATCAATATATATATATATATAACAACGACAAACTTCTATTTTTTTTACTTCCGAGTTATTCATTTTTCTAGTAATAAATAATTATTATAACACTTCCCCCAAAAACGAATTACTAAAACAAATCAAGCCGAGTCCGTAATATGAAGATGAGCCTGCAAAAGCCATTTGCGTATGTGTTGCATACAATATTTTTTTGTATAAGCTTTCCAAAGAATGTTTCATGTAGTAACTATGATTTCATTTGTGTTATCAATACGCAAATATATTTGTAGGCAGCACTGGTAGAAGACCGTGTGAAATATCGAATCAGTTTTCTTTATTAATGACGTGTCAAATAAGTCAACTTGTTCATTTGCGTTTGTTGTTATCTTCTCTAACGGACCATTTTAGTGAGATTAGAATCACTTTCTTGGCGGTAGATCCATATTGGATTTTTTTTAAATGGGAGTCTTATGGAGGTTCAACTTTGAGATATAAGTGAAAGTTAGAATAGAGACATCAAATATTGGGTGTCTCCATCGTCAGTGCGTGTTCTCATGTTCATTCCACATGAAAAGCCTACTTCTATATATACTTTGGAATTGAAACTTGTGTTGTTCGAAGGATTTCCGTATGTCGTAGATGATTCATGTTGTGCGTAAATAGGGGAGTGCCGCACAAGTTGCCAATTTGAAAAAGCCTTCAATTCAAAAGTTCTGCCTCTCCAATGGCAATTGTTTGACTTCGGTTGTATAGCAAATCGCCAATTCGATATACCAATTCAATTAGTTTCGGTCATGAAGCGCTCATTAATATCTGGTATGAAAGTTGTCATTCATAGAGATTTTTTGTCTGAATAAGTTAACAGTTGGTAGCACAAACAATATTCTAGGAAAAAAATATTGACAGATGACAGTCAATGATGCACGAAAGCACGAATCAGATCAGGACAGGCACCAACACTCGAGATATAGAGGCAAAATTCCCTATAATATAACCAAAAATATAAACATTTTGGGACTAAAAATAAATGAGCCAGCCTATTCAGTTTGTGATTCTCTACACAACCCTGAGAAATTATTACAATTAGAGAGGCAAAAAATTCTAAAGGTTTTTTTTTTCAAGTTGGCAACTTGTGCGGCACCCCCTTATTGGTTTCGTGCAATTTGACAGATATTCGACAAATTGGAGATGAAACAACCATTCGATATTCGGTCGTCTTGGAGGGCAGAAGTCACCCACGTGGCCAGGATGTTAGGTTAATGTGAAAAGTGAATGTCCAGCAGTAAAACACGTGCAATCCATAAAATATTGTGTTTGTGAAGTCCTGCCGTTATAGAATAGCATCGCAGAAGATAGCTGTTCAACGTGCATAGTAACATTTTTTTGAGTGAAGAAAAAATTAGGACACTTGTAGTAGCAATTAGAGTGAGACAACCAGGGTGCCCGAGGACGAAGCGTCACTACGTGAAAAATTACGTAATGCCGGAGTGCGGGCCAAATGCATCATACTCCCAGAGAGAAAGATAGCAAGGGCCATCAACATTTGAAAGAGATATAAAACTATACCACATTTCCGCTTTGTTACAGTGATAAAAATATAAACAGAATATGGGGATGTCTCTGCTTTCCCACAATTGTGTCTTAAGGCAATCACTCTCCATCTACGTATCATTGATTACCAACACGAAAGCCAAAAATTACACTTTTACTCAGCCAACGATTCCAACGAGCACGCTTACAATTTATGTTCTCATGACGATTATCAATTTATGGCGATTATCAATTTATGATTTGTTTGCCGACACCGTCATATCTGGTCACTTGGTTTGGATCGCCTAATTCTGGTCAAAATGTCAAATTAATAACCTAACCTTAAATATTTAGATCATGAGTCGAAATTCGAAAGTTGCGCATGCGCAGTAGTTTCCAAGCACCCGCATGAAAAAGGACAGTCTGATGATTTTCGCGACTTCACTTCGTTAACCTGGCGTCTCATGGAGCGTTATCCATATTGGTAGTTAATAAATATATGAACTTTTCCATTTGAGACTTGGAACACAACTCTTCACCACACCTCTACCCCACCTCTAATACTCACTTATATCGTGGCCCTTTTCTTATAACCTATTCCCGAATTAATCTAACCCCCCCCCCCCCAGAACTTCAAAACAGAATTATTAGGTATCTAGGATACATATTGCCTGAATTGAGTTTTTTTACATAAAATCCCTTCTCAATGATGGACAAAATATTTTTATTGTAGCTCGATTATTATATATCTTCTACTTAGAATGGTTACGTAGCTTGGAAGGATATATTGATTTTTTACTGGTTGACTGGTTGAATGGAAGAGCTGGTTTTGATTGTGTAAAAAAATCAGAACTTGAATTCTGACTTTTGACAAATGTGCATGATATTCGATAGGCGAGGACACAAGAAATTATTATCGCTTTCAATATGCTTTAAAATACATAACGCATATACAGGGTGAGTCAAGCTGAACGCCTCGGACTCTCGTGGCCAAATGGTTTTTTTTTTCAGTAAACGGTCTGGGGAAGTATATGTATGTCGATCTGAACTACATTTAAAAAATAATGATTTTTATACAAGGTATTTGAAAAGAGATATTTCAAAGTTATATTTTTTTAAATGGAACACGCCATATTTTCTTGCTTTTTTGAATAATAAGCTGACTTTGCTAAAGTATCTCCATACCTAACTCTCTCCGTTTGTGAGATATTCAACTTTTTCACAAAATGTAACGTTGTCAAATAAATTCAATATCATTGGAATAAGCCACGGCATGTGTACATAATTTTGACCAGTCACTCAAATCCCTTTCAGCTAGGAAGACGATCAATAGTATACAGTGTGTTTTATATTATCATGAACACTAACCGTATATTTGAACTCCAATAAGTTTGTTATTTCAAGAGGAACACCCTATATTTTTCCACGTGACAAGTTTCACTTTTTCATTTCCTTTCGAACCATATGATATGTCCCTATACCTGAATGTGGTGCTTCAAGAGTTATCGAAGCCATTTGGAAATCCGATGAATTAACTGAATCAACATGATTTCATCTAGTTCTCTGTTCTCTCTCTCTCTGTTCAATTGTTGTCAACTCCTGTCAAATAGCGTAATGTTTTGTCATAAGTTTGTGTTGAAGTCGTCTCGCTCTCGTATTCTCAGATTTGAGAGGTAAAATGAAAAGTTTCACACTTGAAGAAAGAATCAACATGATTTTAACCATTGAAGTGTAGAATTAGCGTCGAGGATTCTTGCACGAAAGTACACAGATCAAAAGCATCCTGATAAAGATGTAATTGGGAGATTATTAGCCAGATTTCGAGAAACAAGTATACTGTTCCAGAGATATCGAAACCAGTGACTGAGAATGAGGAACTCAATTTCGAAATTCTGTAATATGTGATTGGAAATCCCAATACCAGTACTAGAGCCATTGCAATGCAACAGGTATAGATCTATCGAGTATTAGAAGAATTATTAGAAAACACAAATATCATTCATACCACATTCAGCTGCATCAACATCTGTATAGAAGGGACTCTGAACGCAGGCTAGATTTCTGTTTATGGTATCTTTTATAAACATATTTTTTTCACAGACGATTCAACTCTCCATAACACTGGTCTGGTGAATCGACATGAATTTCATTATAATGACACCGAAAACAGACATTTATTTCCAACCGTCGATCGCCAGAGCCGGAGGAGTGTTAACTCATTCGGTGAAATCATAGGAGACATCATAATTGGTCCTTATTTCTTGGACGGGAATCTGGATGGAAGGAAATTTTTAAGATTCATGAAAACAGTTATTTGGAATCGTCTGGAAAATATTCCTTCGAATGTGAGACAGAAGATGTGAAGATTTGAGACAATAAGATGGTGCTTTGTCACATTTCAAACGTATTGCCAGGAACTATCTGGACAGAAAATTTACAGATGAATGGATATGGAGAGGTGGTCCTAATAACTGACAAGCGGGATTGCCTGATCTTACACCCTTGGATTTTTTTTATGGGGATATATCAAGAATATTGAAGTGAGGACTTGGAATTCGTTCCAAACATGAATTCCAAATATGTTGAAAAATGTCAGAAGCTCATTCGAAAAAAGAATTAGATGCTGTATTGAAGTAGATGGTGGTCAGTCGAACATGTATTATATTTTTTAAATTTTCTCCTTAATTTAAATCTTTAAATAGTTTTTTTTTTATAAAAACCAGTGACCCCAAAAATAGTAGATACAGGGAGGCCGATATAACAATGCTCTGAAGAAAATCAACTGTAAGTTGAGAGTGTTCAAATTCAATTTGCTAATGATATTGAAGAATTATTCTTTAGTATTTGACATCAGACTACTAGATGAAATAATGTTAATTAAAAAAATTCATCGGATTTCGAAAAGACTTGGATAACTCCTGAAGCACCACATTTAGGTATAGTCATATGGTTCGGAAAGAAATGAAGAGGTGAATTCTGCACGTTGAAAAATATAGGGTGTTCCATTTGAAATAACGGATTTATTGGAGTTCAAATATGCGGTAAGTGTTATAATATTAAACACACTGTATACTATCGATCGTCTACTCAAGCCACTTAATTAGCTGGAAGGGATTTGAGTGACCGGTCAAAATTTCGTACACCTGCTTTTGCTAATTCCAATGATATTGAATTTCTTTGACAACGTTACATTTTGTGAAAAAGTTGAATATCTCACAAACAGAGAAAGTTAGATACAGGGATACTCCAGCAAAGTCAGCTAATTATTTCTCAAAAACATAAAAAAGAAAGAAAATACAGGGTGTTCCGTTTGAAAAAATATACTCTGATATGTCACGATCTTTCCAAATACCTTGTATAATGATCATTATTTTTAAAATATAGTTCAGATCGACATACATTCACTTCCCCAGTCCGTTTACTGAAAAAAAAAATACCATTTGGCCACGAGAGTCCAGGGCGTTCAGCTTGACTCACCAGAAAAAAAAATTGAGTTGAATTTCATTAACAGCAGTTTCCATTCGTTATTTGAGATCAGCAAATTTTAACGCCACTAATATTGGAGCTCTTTGTGACGTTAACGACCAAGCAGCCAATAGGCGTAATCGGGTTGATTGTGAACTTAAACGGCGATGTTGCCAAGTTTCTTGAACTATAAATGTCAGAACTAGAACACCATTCGCAATGTCAAGCGACGATAGCGGATTTGATGGGTGTAAAAACATTCGACCTGTCGAAATAATATATTGACGATTTTACGGTGCACTAAACCCTGTTATTTTTGGAATTATGAATCATTGTGGTCCCTCAAAACGATTTCTGATGAATAGAAAGCCAATGACTTATTCTTGTTATGGAGGCGTGGCTTAAGATTTGAAAATATGGCAACGTTGCAAAATTGATTGAAGCCGTCAACTGTGTGATTGGGTGATCGGGTGATTACGTCACAACATTTTGCAATGGCGCTAGGAAGAAGCCCTTTGAATTTGGCCGACTTTTAGTTTTATAAATTAAAAAAAATATTATAATTGCCAACACGAACTGTAAAATCCATTGAAAATATTTTGAAAATTTCTTGTCTTCGTCAATGAAATGATATATGTAATCGAGGTGAACGTGATATTTTACCAAGGCGACATATCAGTCTCATGCTGCGAGAATTTACTGTACGTTCATCCGACATATGAACGGAAACACACATCACCAATAACTATTGAATTATAGATGTCTCCACCCCAGTTCCGATAAAAGGTAATGAGGCAGGTAGAATGTGTATCGTAATCGCACTACAATGTTAGTTGATTCATGACCCACAAAATAATTTAAATTCATTAGTGTGAGTTATGTTCACACACAATCTGTTCACATTTCGAGCATATCATTTCCTCACTTTCCATTCATTCCATGATATGTGGAAGGATGACTAAGTTCTTTGTTTGGGCGAATGCAAGTATACACGATACATATTTCAAAACGAATAAATGATAGTGGATGACAGAAATGCGAGGAATTCCCAAAATTTCATTTAGGACCTGCATCACTTTGCTTGTGACCTTTAGGAACTGAAGATTATCGCATTATCTGCATCATAAAATTAAATGTCAAGAGGAAGTAGGGAAACCTCAGAGCAATGAAAATGTACATTACAAACGGGATTAGGCCGATTTGTCGGGTCGATAGTCTAGTCCACGCATAAATAGCCCCACTCTTTGTTAACTTTCGGAAGATTTGATCAAGAAAAATTGGACAAGAACGATGTTGAAAAGTATCATCAATATGTTGAAAAGGGAAGTAGTTGTTTTCTGTTCGACTTTTGAAAAAAATAACTCATTTTTATCGCGGATTTTTCAATTTACAGCAAAATATTACGAATAAAAATGTTATTTGTCGAAATACAGAAATTCTTCGGAAAAGTGTTATACAGTGTGACCCATTTAGAATGGAACCACCCCTGTAGAAAACGCATTCTTCAGTCAATCTCAAAAATATCATTTTTCAATATCGAGCATTGAAAACTGCATCTTGACACAAATTTTCATAACTTTAGTTTTATTTCCAAGGCACTCTATGGTTTTTTTCTTTGTCAAAAACGGCAAAAATTTATAAGGCAATTTTTTTTCCAAATTTGACCACACCACTGGATTCGTAGTCGTTACAAATGAGAACCATCAAAATTTCATAACAAAATATTGGTTAACAGCGAAGTTACAACAACTCTAATTTTGGAAACAAAGTATTTGATTATCATTTTTATTTAGATTATAGACATATTTGAAGTCTGGTAACACTGCCGATACAAAGTAGAACAACAGTGAATTTGTACAGTAAAAATCCGAAATCAATAGCTCATTCCGTTCTACAGTTATAACTCCTGGGAGTATGGTAATGCGAGCGATTTGTGGTGTACTAAATCACAGCCTACTATTGATTTAGTACAATACCTATGCCTAATGTATTAGTTCAGCTTTCCTCGAATTATCAATACCTTCTCTGAAAACTTGTTTCATATGAGTTTTGCAGAACTTGGAGGGAAAATGTTTTGTCCTGCTTCTTGTTTTATTGAATAAATAATTTTGATACCTTAAAACTTGATTCGGTTCATTTCGTTTTTATCGGCTATGGAAGACTACATAACTTGAAAATGAATTTTTAATTTTCTGTTATTTTCGAATACACTTATAACCTGAACTTGAATAAATGATTTTTAGGAAATATAATTTACAAATCCAGTGGCGTAGTCAGATTTTTATTACAAAATCGCTTCCACCACAAATCGCTCACATTACCATACATTCAGGAGTTATAACTGTAGAACGGAATGAGCTATTGACTTCGGATTTCCGCTGTACAAATCCACTGGTGTTCTACTTTTCATCGGCTGTGTTGCCAGATCTTAAATATGTCCATAATCAAAATAAAAATTATAATCGAATACTTTGTTTCCAAAATTAAAGTTGTTGTAACTGCGTTGTTAACCAATATTTTTTTATGAAATTTTCATTGTTTTCATTTATTATAACTACGAATTCAGTGGTATAGTCAAATTTCGAAACAAAAATGGCACAATAAATTTTTGCCGTTTTTGACGAAGAACAAAACCATAGAGTGCCTTGGAAATAAAACTGCAGTTATGAAAATTTGTGTCAAGATACAATTTTTGATGCCTAATGATAATTTTTTTTCTCAGAATGCCTGAAAAATGCGTATTCTACAGGGGTGGCTCCATTTTGAATGGGTCACACTGTATAAAAGGCAACTTCATATAGAAGAAACGGGATATTAAGCGAAACAGAGCCCCTTGAACAACAACAATCCAGTCGACCAAAGAAACATATTACGAGGAAACAGAACCAACTGTTTCAAGCCTAAATCCACCAGAAAAAAGTAACAATATAATATTACAGGCCACTTTCCTGTAGGTTTATCACTCAATTTGATGGAAAAAACAAGAAATTAACATGCTCCTGACTAATAACAAAAAATTCATTAATTATAGGAAACTGAAACACTTATTAGAAAAATAATTATGGTTAGATATATATGAATATATATATATATATATAAATATATATATTTATTTATATATATACATATATATATATATATATATATATATATATATATATTTAGAGAATAAGAGAAATCTGTTAAGAATCCAATAGAGATCACCATCCGTGATCTCTCTTGGATTCGTAACAGATTTCTCTTATTCTCGTTATTTGTTTTGCGTTACTCACTCAGAACGCACTAGGAGTACGACTATTGGTGTCGTGGGTTGGCCTATGCTGACATCTGTTGGTGACCTATTGATGTGCACGAAATTTTGTGTCATCAAAATTTCACGATAACAGGTCTGAGCTTCACCGCACAGATTATAGGTGTCACCATCTATAATTTGATGCTTTTCACATTTTTGTACTGACCGATAGGTATTAACTCTACGAGATATCTGATACGAATTCGGAAGAGACCACAGGCCGTCCTGATGATTGGGAAACCATGAAACAGGCTGTAGACGGATGGTGATCTCTCTTGGATTCGTAACAGATTTCTCTTATTCTCGTTATTTGTTTTGCGTTACTCAGAACGCACTAGGAGTACGACTATTGGTGTCGTGGGTTGGCCAATGCTGACATCTGTTGGTGACCTATTGATGTGCACGAAATTTCGTGTCATCAAAATTCCACGATAACAGGTCTAAGCTTCACCGCACAGATTATAGGTGTCACTATCTATAAATACATATATATATATATATATATATATACATATATATATATTTAGAAGAGGGTAGTCTCTTGACTGGACTAGTTGAAAAAAACTGAGTTTAAGAAACACAAAAAACCAATTTAATGTTTTCCTTTGAGGTTGCAGTCAATAGGAAATGGCCATGTAAAGAAGACTCTTTGTTAATTTGTCGAGCTTTCGAAATACTTTATTTCATTATCAAGACATCTGAAAAGAACGAAATCACATTGTAACAATGCTCTTCTTTATGAACTATGAAAAACTTACTAACTCGAGGCAAAATATCGGTGCACATCACATTTTTAAAGATTTTATTTGTGATGTGCACCGATATTTTCCTGTTAGCAACCTCGAGTTAGTAAAATTTTTATAGTTCATAAAAAAGAGAATTGTTACAATGTGAGTTTGTTCTTTTCAGATGTCTTGATAATGAAATAAAGTATTTCGAAACTCGACAAATTACAAAAGCCTTCTTACATGGCATTCTATTGACTCAACCTCAAAGGAAAATTGGTTTTGTGTTTCCTAAACTCAGTTTTATATATATATATATATATATATATATATATATATATATATATATATATATATATATATATTTATATATATATATATATATATATATATATATATATATATATATATATATATTTATATATATATATATATATATATATATATATATACATATATATATACAGTGTCCGTCATGAGGTTGGCTACATATTGGAAAAAAATGGTTATTGAAATTTCTAAAAAACTCCAATGGCGGTTCGTTTCTGCATGTCTGACAACTAAAAAACTCGTTGCGACTTACATCACGTGACCTCAGATTTGGCGAGAATTTTAGAAAAATTGTCGGTGGTGCCGAAAAATGGGTCAAATTGACAAGATATCGAAAAAATTTAGTGAGAAATTGTGTTTGAAGTCCAATGAGGACCTGAACCAGATTTAATAAAAATGCCATTTCATTCCTGTACCCTTACTGAGAAACATTATACATTCTTGTTTTATCTGGAAACAGCTTTATTAACCTTAATCACATGAGTTTGGGTCAACACTAATCAGATATTTGTGGAATAGACATTTTGCTGGAGATTAATTATAAAAACACGGTGTAGTCAGGCCCTGTATATTGATGCACATGATATTATTCAATATTCTCAACCCTTAAATACAATTGAAACCAACTAATATTTGTAATTAACCGACGAAACCAAAAAGGAGGAGGTTCTCTATTCGACCCGTATATTTTATGTTTTTCCATCATATTTTTTTATGTATGATCACGCATAACTTTTTACTGAGGCGTCCGATTCCGATATTTTTCCAGTGGATAGAGGGGACTTTGAATTTGGTCCCATCTGAATTTAAAAGATGGAATCCACCCCTGAGGGTAGCGGAATGAAGGATATTGATCACTCACCCTCTGAATTCTGGTCCGTTAACCGATTCTATCAGGCATAACGTTGTACTGGGTTCTTCGATTTGGATTATTCTTTTTTTAATAGATAGGGTATACCTTATTTTTGGATTTCGGAAGGAATTGGCTACCCTCACGGGTGGGAAAATAGGGGATAATTGATTTTTCACTAGTGAACATTAGCACATACATACATGGTTGACAATGACAGATCGCTACTGACATTATTCTTGTTCCGTCAAAATCAGTATATTTTATGGGAGGATGGAATGATATACAAAGTAATGAAATAAACTAACCAGAACAACGAAAATAATTTATATTACAACAAATAGTAAAAGTAGATAATCATTTGTTGAAGATATAAACAGGATGTTCATAAAATCAGATGTGGAATCATCTGCGACTGAAAGATAAACTTTAGTCACTATCTTCCATCGTCAAGATAACCTCTTGTGGGGTATTAATGTTTCCCTTTTCGATAGATAATCATATTATTTAACTGGTAATAGTTGAAGTAAGGTGGGTAAGTAAGTATTTTGGAAGTAATCGAAAAACAAGTAGGTAGTAATTGGTAGATTTCAGCCACAAAAAATTAAAGAATAAAAACTTTTTAACAAAAAATTGAACCGACAAAATACGGAACTGAAAAGTAAAAAATAATTTTTTTTAACAAAAAATTAAACCGACGAAAAAATCAACTGAAAAACAAAAAATAAAATGAACCTCCTTAGTCTTAATGATAATTGAGCTCCCAAACTAATGTAAGTAACCGATTTCAAGTCGGCGCCAAACAAACTAGCAATTGAATTAGGTGAAGCGTAAGTACGGTGAAAAAGGGCAAAAATGAACAACACTTGGTGGAAAACGACAAAACCACAAATGTGCGGCTGACTTCTGTTCGTTGTCTCTGTTGATTTGTCGTTTTCCACCAAGTGTTGTTCATCCTTGCACTCCTTCACCGTACTGATGAGGGCCGAGAGCCCGAAACACGTGTCTACGGTTAACACTTCTCTCTGAGGGCTATGTTCATTGAATTTCATCCGTTTTGTTCACCAGTCCCCTCGATATTCTTCCCATTCATATATATATACAGTGCTAGTCAAAAGTCCCCTCCCCCCCTCGTATCTTTTGAACGGGTATACTTATAATAATGAAATTTGGTGGGTGGAAATAAACGGATGTAGGCTTCTCAACTGGTCATAACAGGTGACGCAATAGTCATAAATGACGTCACAAGGCCACTGTGACCAATAATTTTAAATGGGATCCTATGACAACTGACAGCTCGTTTGAAAGGTATTGAAAATACCTATTCAGTCATACCAATTTTGTTTGGGTTTCGGCTGATTTTGATTGATAAATTGAAGAAATACGAAAATTATAGTTTCGCATTTAATTAATAAAGATTTAAGAACCAGTTCTTATAATAAGTGTTCAAAATGTGCTCCATCTACTTCCTGGCAGTAATGCATCCTATTGCTAAACTCTTGTCGTACTCGTCCCAGTGTGTCAGTGGAAATTGCCCTACATTCTTCAACAATTCGTTGTTTCAGAATGGCAATACTGTCAGGTGCTGTAGCGTAAACCTGAGATTTCAAGTACCCCCATAGAAAAAAATCTAATGGTGTAAGGTCCGGTGACCGAGCTGGCCATTCGATCGAACCTCGTCGTCCAATCCATCTACCACGATATTCTTCATCTAGGTAACGTCTTACTGCACCGTAATAGTGTGCAGGAGCACCATCTTGTTGAAACGTTATTTCAAGTTGTCGAATTCCTCTTGGATTATCTTCTAGAATTTCAAGAATTAACGCCTCAATATCATTTTGTAACATCTCCAGATACAATTCACCGGTTAAGTTAGCATTGAGAAAAAGAGGCCCAACTATGTGGTTTCCCAAATACCTGCCCAAACATTTACTTTTTCTGGAAATTGGTATGTTTTTCACGAAAGATGTGAGGTTTGTGTCACTCCAATACCTCACATTTTGAGTATTAACATTCCATTGAAAGAAAGTACTTTCGTCACTAAAACAAATTGTCTGTATGTAGCCTGGTTGTTGGTTCATTTTATTGGACATAGTTTCACAGAATTCTAGTCTTCGGTCGGGGTCATCATCTGAAAGTTGGTGCACCATTTTTAATTTATATGGATGAAATTTGTTTTTAGCCAACACCCTATGTACTGTCTTTTGACTGACTTCACAGATAGATGCAACTTGGGCTGTGGAAGAAGTAGGGTTTACTACCATTTCTCCAATTATGTCAATTTTTTTGTCATCACTAATTGTTTGTCGACCAGATCGTTTGGCATCTTGACACTACCTGATGCTTCAAACTTCCGAAGAAGCTCCCTCAAATAAACCCCCGATATAGGGGCGATCGGGTACCTCTCGATAAACAGTCGTTCCGCTGCATGGAAATTGTTTCTACATTCACCAATTATTAAGATAGCTGCTACTTTGTCGGCTACAGTACGTACCATTTTACCTATGTAAACACTTAAACGTCTCGTTAAACAATAGCTTAGGTAAATTTCCAAGGTATAAACACTTTTGACAAGTAGAGAATTCAACCTTTTTGACAATTAACCAGAGGCGTACTTTAAAATCTTTATTAATTAAATGCGAAACTATAATTTTCGTATTTCTTCAATTTATCAATCAAAATCAGCCAAAACCCAAACAAAATTGGTATGACTGAATAGGTATTTTCAATACCTTTCAAACGAGCTGTCACTTGCCATAGGGTCCCATTTAAAATTATTGGTCACAGTGGCCTTGTGACGTCATTTATGACTATTGCGTCACCTTTTATACTCAGTTGGGAAGGCTACATCCGTTTATTTCCGCCCTCCATATTTCATTATTATAAGTATACCCGTTCAAAGATACGGGGGGGACTTTGACTAGCACTGATATATATATATATATATATATATATATATATATATATATATATATATATATATATATATATATAATATATTGGACCCATTTTCTTTTTGAGGAATCTTAGAATTGGTTTATAGGAATGATGGTGTAGGACGATATGACATCTAGAGAGATCAAAATATTGTCGCAAATAATGAAACTATGTCAACGACTTTCTCAAAATAGAAACAAAATGATTTTTGCACTTTTTTCTGTTATATTAGAAATGCTTTCTGTGAGGTGACTGTATTTTCAAGACAACTGGTCCGAAGACTGTATCTTTCCTGTGGAGTATTGGTGATCCATATATTTTGAAAGGAATTGCATGTTTAATTCCAGTATTCTAGATTTTTCGATATTCAGTTCCTGCCTTGGAATTGTTTGACAATATTGTTATTGTTGTTCTGAAACACCGCACATTTCTGTTGAGGTAAGTCACCCAGTTTATTTTCATAATAATTCTCAACGAATAATTACCAAAATAATTTAATTTATATTTCCACATGTGAACAAAGAAAAACAGTTTATATTCAAAATGAGCCATTGAAAATATCCATCATCAGGGACCAAACTACCCTCTGCTAACTTTACATTTATGAAATAGATCTACATTAGAGTCGAACCAATCAGTTACGATAGATACCATTGAAGCATGTTGACAAGCTGAGAGCATTCTACACTCAATCCAATTAACATCCGCAATTCTATTACCCTGATGAATCCGATCTCTCCCAATGATCATGTTCAGATCTTCCAGTGAACTCCAATGCCAGATTCCAAATTCCAACTGGATGAATGCCAAAGCAGCAAATACATTTCCTGTGTTCGTCGTTATCACAGAATATATTCGGAAAGGAGATATTTTGTATAAGGGTTGTTCATTCAATATATATTCTCCCCTTCATCGTAAACTAGCTTTCATGGTGATTTGATAGAATTTGATTAACCGATTAGTGATATGACTAATTCATGATTTCATTTCCGTTTCCGTGAGTTTTTGTGTGTGAATTTTTGAAGTTATACGATTTTGGCGCCTTTAGTTGAAAGTTAAATTGGGAGCTGCGGGCACAACGTTACGGAAATTAACAACGAAGTTACAACAACTTAAATTTTGGAAACAAAGTAATTGATTATAATTTTCATTCAGATTATAGACATATTTGGGATCTGGCAACACAACCGATACAAAGTAGAACATCAGTGAATTTGTACAGTGAGAATCCAAAGGCAATAGCTCATTCCGTTCAACAGTTATAATTCCTGAAAGTATGGTACTGTGAGCGATTTGTGGTGGAAGCCATTTGTAATAAAAATCTGACTACGCCACTGGATTTGTAAATAATATCACTTTAAAATAATTTATTTAAGTTTAGGTTATAAGTGTATTCGGAAATAACAGAAAATCAAAAATTCATTTTCAAGTTATGCAGTCTTCCATAGCCGATAATAACGAAATGAACCGAATCAAGTTTTAAAGTATCAAAATTATTTATTGAATAATAAAACAGAAGGCAGGACAAAAAAATTATCTTTTAGATTCTGCAAAACTCAATTGAAACAAGCTTTCGGAGAAAGTATCAATAATTTGGGGAAAGCTGAACTAATACAGTAGGCATAGGTATTGTACTAATTCAATAGTAGGCTGTGATTTAGTACACCACAAATCGCTCACATTACCATTCTTTCAGGAGTTATAACTGTAAAATGGAATGAGCTATTGATTTCGGATTTTCGCTGTACAAATTCACTGGTGTTCTACTTTGTATTGGCAGTGTTGCCATATTTTGAATAAGTCTATAATCTAAATAAAAATTATAATCAAATACTTTTTTTCCAAAATTAAAGTTGTTGTAACTTCGTTGTTAACCAATATTTTTGGTGTAGTCAAATTTGGAAACAAAAATTGCCTATTAAATTTTTGCCGTTTTTGACAATGAAAAAAAACCTTAGAGTGCCTTGGAAATGAAATCAAAGTTATGAAAATGTTTGTCAAGATACAGTTTTTGATGCTTAATATTCAAAATCAAATTTTTGAGATTGACTGAAAAATGCGCATTCTACAGGGGTGGTTCCATTTTAAATGGGTCACACTATATACATATATATATATATATATATATATATATATATATATATAGGAAGTTGTGAAGGTTAGACGACTGTCTAAGTTAAAGAAGAATCCTTTTTAAATTCGGGTATGCAGTCAACAGGGGTATGGAAAAAAAGTGTACTCTTTTTTCTATTCAAGCTTTCGAGTCATTTATTGTCTCTTCATCAAGAACCAAAAGTGAGGTTAAAAATCCCCTTCACTTGCAGCAATTTATAAAATACCATGTCACAACAGACAACACTCTTGGTAAAGTCATATATAGTTAAAACTTTGATCAAAATTGATCAAGATTACTTAAACATAAGTGTATAATATAACATTTTAAAATTCCAAATGGGCTCTTATGGAGGTCATGTTGGATTCAAGAGGCAGTGGTGACAAATGAAAAATGAATATATATATATATATATATATATATATATACATATACATATATTAAGTGAGTGGTATTTGGGTTATGGCAGCAGGCCAATGAGTGTACTCTTTTACGCGGTTTCCAAGCTTTCGATAATATTTATTATCATCATCAGGGAGCTACGTAGGAGACACAAATGAATATATAATAAATAAAAACAGACAGTTAACTTAAGTGTAGTGAGGTTATGCGGCGATGATGTTAAAAATTAATAATAATGTTATATGGACAAAGCTGGGGATAACACATCTTTTAAAACCCACAGTTTTGTCCATATAATATTAATATTTTAACATCATCGCCCATACTTCACTCAGTTTAATACTGTCTTGTTTTTCTTATTATATATTCATATGTACTTCCTACTTAGCATCTGATATGATAATGATATTATCAACAAATCCATGTAAAAGTACACTTATTGGCCTGCTGCATAACCCAAATACCAATCTCTTGGGGGATGCAGTCAGCTTAAGAGCTTTTTAAGTAAACTCTTTGGAATACGTCAAGCTTTCGGCTCAGGACGACTTCGGATCTGGATCTCCTATCACTGTTAATAAGCCGAAAATAGCCCTAAGGCTCTTATACTCTTTAGACATCAAATAAGTGGGCCACGGCCGTGCACCAATTCAGAATTTGGTTGGTCAAGGACTAGAAACCGGTCTCTAGTCCTTGCCATGATGGTGTATCTCGAAAAATTACCAAGAGGGAATTTTGATCGAAAGAATTCGGGGAAATAGTAATTTCTGTTGAGGATGCAGCTTCGCTACCGTGGATAGATTAGTGGGTAACCCATCACTTCAGAGAGTGCATGGGACGTATAAAACACGAGGGGTCGTCTATATCGTAAGCAATTGCACAATCAAATATTTTCTGATTGCGTTTTCTAATGATACTTCTGATAGAAGGCAGATTCAGGTCTTCGTGGATCCGATCGTTCCGCACATTCCACAGAGCGTTCGTCATCTTCCGCAGGACTTTCATATGAGCCCGTTTCAGGATGCCAATGCTAGACCTGCAGATTCGGCTCCAGGACGCTGAGGCATACAAAATGACAGGCCTGCACATCATTTTGTCAATCGTGACTTCGTTTTTAGGGGAGAGTTTGCTCTTCCTGTTGATCAGGGGACATAGGGCACATATCTTTTTGACGATGTGGTCTCCAGGAGAGCCGGCGATCCAGAGTAACTCTCAGGTACTTGATCTGTTATGACCATCACATCTCCCTTCCAGAGATAGTCACTCCCCTCTCCGGGTTGTTTCTCTTACGACCCATCGAAATCGCTTGTGTTTCTTCAGGATCAAGCTCCATCTTCCTCTCCAGATACCACTGCTGGAGGTCGTTTAATGCATTCTGCAAGTGACCGACATTCATCAGGTGGTCACCTGCAGTGGAAAGCGAAGCCGTATCATCGGCGAACAGGGAGAGAACATGTTCGCTCCTTGGGATATCTGTCGTGTAGGGGGCGTATAAAACAGGAGACAGTACTGCCCCTTGAGGAACACCGGCCTCAATTTCCCTCGAATCCGAGAAAAAATTGTCGACCCTGACTTGAAATGTCCTACCCAAGAAGAACGATTTGATCAACTTGATCAAACTCAGTGGCAAGTGGAAATCTATTAGCTTAGCAAGAAGGCCTTCATGCAAAACCCTGTCAAAGGCTTTGCTTATATCAATTTAAACAATGTGAGCGCTGTTATTGGAGCTTAAGGATGAAAAAGTGTCCTCCATTAGCCTCATCACCTGAAGCTCAGTGGAGTGAGCACGTCTAAAACCAAATTGTTCGTTGGGTAGGGCATTGCTATCCTCCACTTCTTCGTCAAGCCTTTCCAGAACGATTTCTCCAGACAGCTTAGCCGAACTGCAAAGCAGAGTGATGGTCGATAATTTTTTGAAAAGGTCGGGTTTTGTCCCTGTTCCAAATTCTTTACCACAACGGCATGCTTTCACCTCCGAGGAAATATCTTAGGGCGCAGTGAATCATTGATAATATTGAATAATGAATGCACCTGAGCATCCGGGAAATACTCAATCATTCGATTAGTGATTCCGTCGTAACCAGGCGCTTTTTCGGGATTAAGTCCCTTTATATGGGTCTTGAGTTCATCCAACGTAGCTGGACGAATGTCGTCGTGAGCAGTAACTGCGATAATACAGGAGGTTTTTATGTGCCTTATAATTCATCAAATATAAAGAAAAATTGGTTTCCGAAGATTAGACAACCACCATCCAGACATAAAGATTTTGTGAAATACTGAGGAGGTGTTGTATTAGTTGAAACACTCAGTATCATGTTAATATAGATCAAGATGCCTAGAGATATCAGATTAGGAATATTGTTGAATGTAATTTTGTTTGGATTATACAGTATTGCAATCGTGGTACGCTTAATGATCAACACCTGTGCTAAATCGCTCTGTGAAATCTTCAATGTTGTGGTATTTACATTATTGTGAAGGTAATTCAATTTTGATACTGGCAGTGCGAAATATTCTGGATTTGATAGGGGCATTCTCGAAATATTCGAGTTCAAATGTTCAAAATGATCTCCATTATTGTCTCCCAAATAGTAATACAGTTCAGTCGTAATCATCCACCGATTGTCTTATTTTATTTGCTCACCGAGTACACGTATCAGTTTTTCGTTGTCAACATGAAGAAATACTAATCTCTGACAACCAATTTTTTGTGAAATAGTGATAGTGTAGAATCGAAAAGTGACCACGTATTTCAACAATTCTAATTGAATCGCGATGGTTTACACATAAGACGAGAAATTTGAAATGATTTTCATTTTTGCTGCTCAAAATGAGTGTGCACGAGCAACAGCTCGGATCTTCGATGAGAGACACGACAACAGAAACGTAACTCACAAGTGAGTATTGGGAAAAATGATTATAGAAAAAGGTTTTGGTATTTTTTTATCATTCTAGATTCATCTTGGATCTTGTGATAAAATTCCGTGAGACTGAATCAGTCGCCAATAAAAAAAATAGGATGTAACAAATGAGATCAATTGAATAGAAGTTTTAGGACAAGTTGCAGTTGACCCAACTTTGTCTACACGGCAACTCAGTAGCATAACAGGCATATCGAGAACTTCCATAATGAGGGTGCTGAAATTGCACAAATTCCATCCGTATAAGTTGCATCTTTACCATGAACTGAATGAGGATGACTACAACAGACGATCTGAATTTTGCGAAAATGTAACAAGAATGATACAGAGAAACCACGGATTCATTAAGCATATTTGCTTCGGTGATGAGTGTTCATTTTTTTTTTGACCGGGTTAGTGAACAGACACAACTCTCGCTATTGGAGTCAGAACAACCCCCACCTACTCAGAGGAGAGCACACACAAAGGCCCCAGAAGTTGAATGTGTGGACAGGGATTCTGGGTGATAAAATCATTGGCCCAATATTTATCCAAGGTGATTTAAATGGATATGCAGTTCATTTGGATATGCTGCAGTTTATTTGGATATGCTGCAGAATCTGAATGCTCCACTTATTTTCGATGCTGTTAACACGGACCTTGATGATGATGGCAATTTAAATCTATTGGCAGATAACATGTATTTCTAGCAAGATGGGGCACCATCTCATTTCCTATTACAGGTGAGAGAATGGCTATCCCAAACTTTTCCAAACAAATGGATAGGTCGTCGAAGTCCAATGGAATGGCCAGCACCCTCGCCGGATTTGGCGTCCAATGATTTTTCCTTCTGGAGTCATTTGAAATCCGTTATTTATAAAACTCAACCTACTACCTCAACGATTTGGGAAGAAGAATTATAAATGAATGCCACGCTATCACCAGAGAAACAGTTCCAAAGGTGCAGGAGGCATTTGAAAATAGACTCTGCTACTGTCTGGGAGTTAATGGCAGTCATTTTGAAAAGTTTTTGTAGATAATTGTTCGATAATCTACCAACTCACAATTCACCAATGTACCATTTGAACTCGAATGTTTCGAGCACGCATTTTTCAAATTCAGAAAATTTTGCACCGTTGCTGTATCAGAATTGAATTATCTTCACAATGACACGACCCTCATTCTCCATCAAAATTATAGAGGGGGTTGCTCTGGGGAGTAGGGGGTTGAAGTATAACATATCTTCTTCTCGTCAAATGGTGTCCCCCTCCAAACAAAAATCGACGTGTCTCGGCGATTTTTTGTATAATAATTTTTCTGGGAACTATTGAGGGTGGATAGTCGTAAGTTGACCACCCGGTATAGATAGATTATACAGGCGCGCATAAAGTTTGGAAACATGAAGATATCTTTGACACCCCGTGAGATACAATAACAAAGTTCTGGTTATGTATATAAGATGGACCAGCAATTCTAAATTTTATATTCTCGACGTTGCCAAATGTACAGTTTCCGAGATATACGAATAATATGCTAATTTTTAAATGGGACAACCCGTATATTTTACAATTTTCTCTTACAGTTTCTTACAAACTGTTAATGGCCACTATTGGCTAATAATTTCAAGAAATTAGGAAAAACATATGAATTTTGTAATTAAAATTGCAGTATAACCAAAAAAACAATGGCTGGAGAAAAAATTTAGGATGTTCAATATGACCTCCTTGTCTTTGGGCACAGAAATCCATACTGAATGAAAATTCATCCAAGACTTCTCTAATCGGTTCCGGAGAAATTAGTGCTTTCTCCTCTGTAATTCTGTCTTTCAGTCCTTGGATAGTCTGTGGCCTATTTACATACACTTTGCTTTTTGAATAACCCTACACGAAATAATCAAGATGTGTCAAATCCGGATATCTTGCTGGCCATTCGATAGCTCCTCCTCTTCCAATCCAACGGTTTGGAAATGTAATGTCAAGAAACTCACGAACGCTTCGGAAATAATGAGGGGGCGCTGCATCTTGCTGAATCCAAATGGATCTATTCACGATATGGGGATTTATATCATCACGAACGAAAGAGTCTGACCAATTCTGGAATTAACTGTGATTCTAAAAATGCCCAGTATTCTTCACATGTCATGGTTCTATTCCAAAAATTAGGTTGACTTATGGTATTATCAATAATTCCTGCCCACACATTGATCTTTCGTGGATACTGCGTATGTGCCTCCACCATCCAATGAGGATTTTCATCTGACCAGTACATGCAGTTTTGTTTATTGACCGTACCATTCAACTGGAAAGTAGCCTCATCAGAAAAACTGGATTTGATTAAAGAAATTTGGATTAGTGTCCAATCTATTCAACGTTGTTTCAGAGAACTCCATTCTGCGATCTGCATCGTCTTCGTTCGGTTCCTGTACCAATTGTACTTCATAGGGATGCCATGTTTCTTTTTCAAATATTTACAAACAGTTGTTTGACTGATGTGATTTTCGGTTGCAACTGAATACAGATTATTATTATTATTATTATAACAACTCTAGTAGCCTTGTGAGGGTCTTCAACCATCGACAAAAAAATCACTTTTTATTTGTTCTGGAAAAGCAGGGTGGCTACTTTTTGGGAATTCTCGTACAAGTCCATTTCCTCAAATTATGAATAATTTTAGATACAGAACCACGTGCTATAGGAGTTCTGTCTTCATACATGTTATAAAATATTCCACATCCCCCTTCTTGGTCAATATTGGCCATTAACAGTTTGTAGGCTGCATCAGCAACGCAAAACTGTAACAGTAAATTGTAAAATATACGGATTGTCCTATTCAAAAATAAACATATTTTTCGTATATCTCAGAAAATGTACTTTGGCAACGTCGGAAAAATCAAATTTAAAATCGCTGATCCATCCAATATACATAACCAAAATGTTGTTATTTTATCTTACGGGGTGTTACAGATATCTTCATATTTCCATACTTTACGCGCGCACTGTATATTCCTGAAAACTTTTCCAGGACAAAGAAATTTCAAATAACTTTTGTAAAAATCCTTTCTTTCCGTAAAATCCTTATTTGGAGTGCTACGAACCCTCAAAACGACAATAAGCCAAATCGGTCTAGCCGTTGTTTTTATAAAATAAAAAAAATGTTACCTTGATCGGGATCGTTCCTATCACTTTCTGCTTGTTTCTGCTTGGTAGGCGACAGTGTTACCGCTGAACTATTTCCTCGTTTGGTAATAAATGACTCGATAGTCTTTTTCTTCCCAAATTTCTTATATACTCAAACTTTCCATAATTTTTTCCGTATCAACTACCTCGGACTATTACGAACAAAAATTACAAATAAGTTCAGCCGTTCCCACGTTTTGCGCTTACGAAGAATCGAGATTCATTTCAATTATACAGATTGAGAGGAGCTTTGTTATTCGCAAATATTACTCTAGAACTTGATATATTATGACGATTAAAAATACGGAGATTGTCAAAATGAAGTGAGGAGTCGGTATGTGGATTCTCGGTCTTATTCTGACTTTCTCTATATATATGCATCGTATAAAAATGTTGAGAAGAGTTCCATTATAGCTGATTTGGGTTATTATCCATGGCAAAATGTGTAGGTTCAAGGGTGATATCCTGAATAGAGATGATGGGGTGTGAATAAGAAAATGTCAATTGTGGATTCTCTGTTAGAGATACCTACTACTGTTATTTTCTGAATACTCTTATGCGATATTCAAAAGAATAAAATCCACATTCTTAACATAATTTTCAGTTTTGCCTTGAGCATATGCGATTTCGGCCTGTTTCGAAGCTCGATCCCTGGTGAATATGAATACGTTTATTTTTTCACTCGAGGGAAGAATTTCTGTGGAGAAATTGCACGAACAATGAAAGAAATATGATAACATATCAGAATGTAAAATCCAGGAGTAATATTTTTTCCGTGAACAGAAGATGTTCCTAGTTGAACACGTTGAGAAAATAGTAGACACACACTCGTGGATGTATATTCATGGCAGATTTATAGCCCCGATGGGAAAACATTAAACTGTGAATATAGATGGAGAATATGGGATATGAATCGTGTATGCTTTGGAATACTTGAATTATATAACATTAACGTGACTTCTCCGATAGCAGGTTATTTATACTCATCGGATCTTTCATAATCAGCTCAAATAGTCTAGTTAACACACTCATAATGGTGTTGGTTCCTGCTAAAGCTCGTAAAAATATAAATGAGGTCTTATAGGCCAGTCAAAATAGACCGTCAATTCACATTAATTACAAACATTTCTTTAGCACTGCCGTATGTTGAGGTATACAGTGAACACTAGATATAAAAATTTGCACACCCATCCGGTAACCGGAAATTACTCAAATTCGCGTTAAACGGTAATTTACAATATCTCCTTGGGCAAAATTGCAAACATTGTGCAAATTGCAGGTATATTCCCTAACTTATTTTCTACATCCCTTGTTGAATTTGCAACGCAATTTTCAACCGGAACTACGGATAATCATTGATTACGTTGTGATTAGCGCTAATTCTGGTTACAAAATTGCAAACATTATGCAAATTTGTGGCAAAATCATGGTTCCGTCACCCCTAAAATGCTTTAAACTTGCAAACTTTCCATGTGTACGGAACATCGAAAAATTATGGATAACGCTAAAAACAGTGTCAGGGGCAATGTTTTGGGGGTCACGGAATTGCAAACAATATTTTTCTTGAAACTATTGGACAATTTAAGTCGCAGTTGAGTTTGACACCTCTTCAGTATCTGGAAGATGGCGAAAGACATTATTGTAAGAAGCTTTTATAATCCCAAAATTCAAACTTTGTGCAATTTTTCTTACAAGTTCTGCTATGGCAGACAAGTCTACTATGAATTTGAACGGAAATGTGGGAAAGAGGGCAATATAATATTCTAGGGAAAACTTACATAATATTTTATCACTATATTTCAACTTGAGCACATATGAAGAAATTTTGAGTTTGTGATCTCGACTACTATCTGTTTTCAAAATTATGGAATAAATCTCGTAAAATATACAAGAATTCGAAGTACAGTATTCCCCAATGTTAACTCCATTGTTTTATTGAAAATTATCAAGTAAAACTATGTATTGGAACTATACAGTGTTATCATTTGACATAACCATTCGGTGGAATCGTCTAATTTCACTATCGGGTATCATGAAAATGACGATATAACTTGACAATTCGCTTGAAAGGACGAAAAAATCACCGGCTTTGGTAATTTGGTCCTTGAATTATTTATTATCCTCTGATAAAGAAAGCCAATGCCACCAGATCGGGTTCAATTATTGAGAAAAATTGCAAAGAGATCAACATTTCGCGGTAATAGCCTTAATTAATAATATTCCATTGCCTGCTTTGCCGACGTTTTATGGGTTTGCAGATTCATTCGTCAACTAGTTCGCCTCTTCAGAACTTTGAGAAAAAAATGCAAAAAGTTTGGAATTTTGTATCATTCGCGGAAATCGACTCAATTGACAATATTCCATTGCACTGCTTTGCAAATTTATAGGTAGACTTGTTTGCCATTCCAAAACTTGGAGAAAAAATTGAGACAAAGTTTGGAATTTTGTGTCATAAGTAATACAACCTGATTGATAAATGCCGGTAAGTTGTATCAATTTTCTGAATGAAGGAACTTAGATTTGGAAAATCTAACAATTTCAAAATGACTTTAAGATGAACAACGATTTTTCCATTTGAAATAATATGTCTGAACCAGTTACAAAATAAATTCAGCTTTTTCCAACCACACTGTATATAATATCAAATATTTCAATAATTTAACAATCTAAAAATAATAAGGAAACTATGGTGAATGAACGAGTACCATTCCAAATCAATTGTGAGAAAGTTCTCAATTTATATGAGTCAAATGCTTATCCATACACTTGAACAAATATCTGAAACTCTACAAATTGAGAAAATAAAACAATCATGAAAAAATTATATTGTTGAATGAGCATGTAAATTTGTAATTCTTTACACATATGAAATTAATTTGATTCAATAATAAAACTGTGAAATAATTCTGGGTATAGATTTGCATTACAACAATAAATCGAAATATTTCGTAATGTATTTCGTAATGTAGTCCGCAGTGATAGAAGTCCAGTTTTTATTCATAATACAGATAACTGGGGATTCTATAGAGTAGTTCAAAGTAAGGCTAATTTGATTTGTGTTTTTAAAAAGTTGCCAACCCAAATAGGTGAATTGAAATTTCTATAAAAATTTCACTTTGATAGAGATTTCGTTAGAAAATGAATAATGCCATTCAGTTTCATCCTAGTTGGAGAAGATTCAATATGCCGAAGTAATGCAAATCACAAATTATATAGCTTACCAATTCTTCCTGTTTTCGGATTCTGGATTACACACACAATATTTTATCAACCACTTTTCTAAATGGTGATTGTTAATTTTCAATTTCTTTACTGTTTTCTTAGTTATTAATTAGTTGTTTTTTTAGGTAATTGAATACCTCGCACTGATTCTAGATACATTTTCATTAATAATTTTGTATATTTAAAACTGACTTTTAATTGATTTGTTGAGAATATAAACAGGATGTTCATAAAATCAGATGTGGAATCATCTGCGACTGAAAGATAAACTTCAGTCACTATCTTCTATCGTCAAGATAACCTCTTGAGGGGTATTCATGTTGAGAAGGGAAACATTCTCAATTGAATATATAGCCGGGGAAGTAGTTGTTTTCTGTTAGATATTCACAAAAAATAACTTCATTTCAATCGTGGATTTTTCAATTCACAGAAACAAATTTCTATCAATATTCAATTGAGGATGACTTTTAATCTAATTGCACTGTGTACAGTGTACATAGACGTTGCTTAGTTGAGTCGAATTAAGTGATCGAGCTCAGATGCTTGACTGAGAGACAGTAGCACAATTTTGTTGAGCATTCGCTCTTTGTCTCCCACGTGGCAGCTCTAGTGATGACAATTCAATGTTGTTGATTCATGAGCGGTTCACGGATGCGTACAAAAAAACAATGCTTCTATCTCCCCTATTTTTCACCTCCTATATTTTTCTAATGGCTATAAATTTCATAGATTTATGAAATATTCCCTAATAATATGACTTTCACACACATGAACTTTTGGACTTCATAAAATATGATTTTTTTGTTCAACTTATATCTTGGTTGGCATTTTTATTACTTTCTGATGTGATTTAGCTTCATATGGAAGCGATTAGTTAGATGCATTTTTTCAACTTCTCAGAATAAATATTCGTTAAAATAACTTTTCACTTCGAGGTGGCCATTTCTTTCCTTATAATTCGTTATGTTTATATATGTATATTACCGGGCCATAACACTAACCGAGAAATGAAATAATATTGATAAATATTAATAAAAAAAAAATTGGGTTATCTAGATACTGGAAGCAACAATATTCCGCTGAAAATATGTTTAATGATTTTTCATAAAATGTGCCTATTTTTAAAAATGTTTTTTTAGAGTTTTCGTTCATATTTCAAGTCGGATAATTTTTAATCAAAAGCCCTTATCACTATTTTGCTTCGTGGGGACTTTTCACTACTATACTATATAAGATTATGACATTGCGATGTTTTCAGTTGTATAAATCTAAGGTTATTGATTATTGGAACTAATGAAAAACTTGAAACTGAGAAAAAAAGGATTTATTATTTTATTTATAATAGTTTTTATTACTGTTTTTATATACGAAAATACTATTACATTACATCAATTGTAATTTTAAGTGCTGATTGTTTGGAAAAATATAACAAATAGATTATCACCTATTTTTGGATTATTTTGCCATTTTATTTATTAAAATATCATGGTATAATAAATATTCCTGAAAAAAACTAATTATTGTCAATTTTTGTTTTTTACTCTTTTTAAAAAATATTAAAAAATTGTTGTCTTTAAAAATGAATCATTTGCGATTATTTACAATGTTATCGTATTTGGTTATAGTTAAATTGGTATTATATCAACAATTCGTTATAAACAATTTGTTTATATATTTTTCAGATAAAGAAAAAATAACAAAATAATCATATGCATTGAAATGTCAAAAAACATATAATATTTTTCATCGCAATTTTCAATTCCATAGTCTACATGGTTCAAGGCGATGATTACATTTGTTAACTTATTGTCATCTCTTCTTTCGAAACTATTACAGATACGATATTAAACATTCATGTTTTTATGGAGAATTAACTGATCTTTGAAATTATTGGAATGTCAATGTAGACTATGGAATTAAAAATGCGTTTTTTTCGACATTCCAACGCATATGATTGTTTCTGTAATTTTTCTATCTGGAAAAATATAAACATATTCAGTGATTGTTTATAACAAATCTATAATTCAATGAAGAATTGAATAATAAGCAAAACAAACCTTGTAGAGAATCTTAGATGTTTAATTTTGAAACAAACGTTTTTTTAATCAATCTTTTACGTGACGAAAAACCTAAGAAACGGTTACAGGCAATAATATTCTTTCTTTATTTTTATATCATAAATTTCTTATGAATGAAATGACATAATCCAGGAATATGTATTGATTATTGGCTTATAAAAATGTAAACAAAGTCTGAAAATTCATTGTATGAATTTTAATAGCATTTTTGTTGATATATGAAAACAGTAAATATAATTTTAGGAATATTCTCTTTAATGTTTTAGTTTTTCATCAGGTTACATAATTAATAACTGATAGATAAGTTGATTGAAAATATCGCATTGTTAATCTTATGAAGTATAGTGGTGACAAAGTCTCCACGAAACGGAAAGATTCTAGTGACTTTTGTTTATTAATTATCCAACTTCAAATAGTAACGGAAGCTCTGAAAAAAAAATATGAAAATTAGTGAGATATTGTTCCTTCAGGTATCTAGATAATGATCAGAATTTGTTCAAATTTTTAAATTGATATTTGATAGTTAAAAAAAAGTTTCACTTGGTAGGGCTTTTTTGGGGCATCGTAACGGTTCAGCGCTCGCCTCGCAAGGCTCTATTCTCAACATGAAATTAAGATTATTAATAAAGAAATAGAGTTTCGGAAAACAGAACTTTTCTATTTTACATTTTCTCCATTTTTATTGTTTTTTTTAATTTTTGAATGTTGATAGTTTTCGAATTATTTGCATAAATTCCTTTTATCTAAATTTGTTAATAACTTTTGTATGAATATACCTACTTTCATACGATTTTTTTTATTTCTTATGAAAATTTAACATAAAAATGTATTTCTAGATGAGATCGGAACATAAAAAATCATAACCGATTACGAAATGAAAATATTATACAGACAATGTTCTCTTCATGTCTGACTTCAGACAGCCAAATTGTAAATGGAAAGTTCGCAATATGTTCGAATAATTAATATACTCTTTTTTGTTTCAGATGTAGTTCACATTCATGGAAAAGGTGAGAAAATTCACTAAAGAATTCATTGTGGTCCCTTGAAAATAAAAATTCTCATAGGTTGAATGATTGCAGACAGTAGATTGGAAATTGAATAACATAGATCTACCTTTCACTATTAGAATAGGCAATTTTACAACATTCATACCGTGTTCATTATGATACACTGCTCCACTTAACTCAACTTAAAGACGCATTACGATTCATTTCATTGGAAATTGACTTTCGATTGAAAATGGCAAATGTTCGAAAGAGGGGAAACGCATGATTTACTTATTTGTTCTAAAAGGCGTGTTTCACATACGCTTTAAAAATCACCATTATTTTCAGGAACACTTTGTATATCTCCACTGAAATTGAAGTGAGTAGAAAAACTCTTCTACAAGCTCCTTCCCAAGTCAATATTCATCTTTGTAGCAGTAAATTGGTAGAATATTGGAAAAAATCCAAGTGATTCATTTCCTAAGTGAAGATGAGCTTGAGTACAATATTTCAGATGCTGTCCAATAAAAACTGTCAATTCTTCAAATTTCTCAGATTTCTGTATATTACAACTGATAATGGTCCGGCAGAGATGGGCAGTGAATGGCTTGGTAATAGTTTGTTTGTTTAATGGAACAATGTCATCGGGGACATTTTCCAATCCCCTCAATTTTCAAGTCAATTAATCGTCTAGAGACATCAGTCCTCTATCCTACCTTTTCATCTTCCTTCTTGAGAGTTTTCATGATCCCAAGAAGGCTGTTTGAGGAAAAATCACTTTGGAAAAATCGCCAGAAAGACGTCAAGAAAAATCTAGCAGTCATCTGGTTTTTGACAAACATTTTAGTACTTATATTTTTTCATGTCATTTTCGCGCCAAATGTTCTATGCGGGATTTGTTCGAAGAACTAGAATCTTTGATAAGTGTCCGATTTTTTGTGCATTTTCGATCTTAAATTTTTTGGAAAATACTTATGTTTTGAAGGAAATATTGACTGAATGAGTCAAGGAATGAATAATATATTGTGGACATTTCCTAATCGAGAACATTGGGCTTTCATCGGGCCAAGAAAAACTTTCATTCTTGAGTTTGTTCGTTAGGAGAGATAACGATTCATTATCTTCAAAATAGTTTATAAACATTAGTTTGATGAGTGTGATGTTCAGATGGGTAACTGTTTTCGATTCCCTCAATTATATTCATATGGGTAGTGGAGTAGTTAGAAAAAAGTATTGAAAAGGCAAGTTACTCTCTGAGGATCATTCACAATCTCACTCTCATGTAATAAGGAAAAGTATATTCCGTAACAAGGTTAGAATTCAATACGGGTCGAAAATTCCGAGGCGAGCGTTAGGGAGCATGAGAAACCACGAGTATCGACTATAAGGGTGATTCAAAAGTACTTTGACAAACTTCGAAGGGATTCCTCACAATATTCTGATATCAATTATCCGAATGAATATATGTCCGGAAACGCTTCGTTTCCAAGATACAGGGTGTTGAAGTTTTATTTTTATTTTCGTTTTTTTCAAATAACTTTCGAAAAACTGACCTCAATCAGACGAAAATCATTATTGGGAGGTTTTTTGATGTGTCAAATTCGAACCTGATGTTTTGATTGCTTTTACTCGTAGGGGGCGCCACCCACAGGTCTTTTTCTTTTTTGAAAATTCATAACTTTTTTGAGCGTACTTTTAGAACATTTTCAGTAAAAAACTATTCCCGCTATATCTTCGTAAAAAAGCTACCTTTGTTACAAGTCGCTATAACCAACAGTTTTCTAGATATTTGGACTTGAACATTTCAAGTCGATTATTTGATAATTGATGCGTGTTGAAGTTATTACCATTATTTTGCATTTTTCACAAGAATGCTTAGGAAGTGAATTTGACGTTCAAGTAAGTAGTTTTGGTTTTTTGTAGGGGGCGCCACCTATTCTATTTATTTTTACTCGTTTGAAATAGTTATTTTTGTATCAAGAGTGCAAAATCTGTATTTGTTTTAATAAAATTTGCAAGAAATATCAACATTTTATTTCATGAAATTCTGAATATGTAAAATAGAATAAAATAAAAGAAACTCAATTGTCATTGAATCTCGTACCCGCTCAAAAATTAATGGTGTGTTTCTTATTGTTTCACAGGCGTCCACTATTCGGTTTCTCTGATCTTCCTCGTTCGGTACTGGAGTTTTATAAACTGGTGACTTCAAATGTCCCCAAAAATAAAAATCTAGCTGGTTTAGATCTGGGGACCTTGGTGCCCCCGCCTAGTTAGGTTCTTCTACACCCCTACCGATCCATCGAGTTGGATAAACAGTGTTAAGGAATTCCCTGGCTACAACGCTTAAATGGGTCGAAGCCCCATCATGCATAAACTACATGCGAATACGAATTTCTGATGGTACATTCTGAAGTAGTCCCGGCAATTCATTTTCTAAAAAATCTCTGTGAGTTGCGCCAGTCGGAACGGAAGGAAGAAAGGACCTATCAAGTAATTATCAATTTTTCCCGCCCATACATTCACAGAAAATTGATACTGATAATGTCTTTCACAAACTGCGTGCGGATTTCCAGAGCCCAAACATGGTTGTTATGAAAGTTCGTGATAGCATTTCGGGAGAAGTTTGCCTCGTCCGTGTAGAGTACATATCTCAAAAATTGAGGATTTCGTGGTCTTTCAATAATATCAGCTGCCCTCTTAAAGCTACCTGTTGTGGAGCTGTAGGCAGTACTCGATTAGGAAATCGCTCCTGGTGAATACGTCTTGCTTCGCGCGCCTTGCCATTCGCAAGGCCATAAACGAAATGGATATCGCCTGAATGAGCATTATTGTTTAAATAATCAATTTTTTCATAATTAGTGTTCTAAAACTCACAGAAACTTCCAACAAAAACAAACGTAACGAACTGTCAAAGTCAAATGTAATTTCACTTCGAAAACTACTTACTTAAGACGTCAAATTCATTTTCCAAGCAATTCTTGGTGAAAGATGCAAAGTAACTAGATATGATAACCAATATTACTGCATCGAATTATCAAACAATAGACTTAGAAAGTTAGTCGTCCAATATCAAATAACGGTTCATGCTCAAAACGACTTTGTAATTATGAGTATGCTTTTTACGTAGAATAAGATGAAAAATTGCATTTTGTTTCTGACAAATTTATGCATCATTGAAGTACCTCAAACAAGTACTTGGATCTTTCAAAAAAAGAAAAAGACATTAAGGTGCGATAAGCCTTCATGCGAGACATGAATACCACATCAGGTTTCTTGAATCGACGCTCAAAACTTCAATCGCAATTTTCGATTTATATGACAGTCCTGTTCAAGTTATTTAAAAAATCAAAATAAAAATGAAACTTCAACGGCATCGTATTTCCGAAAAGAGTGTTTCTTTCATATTTATGCTCGACAATTCATCATTGAATATTGTAGTGATCACTCATGAAGGTGGATCAAAATCCTTTGAATCACCTGATATATTTCGACCAGTAAATTGAATCAAATTAAAACTTCAAATAAATCTGAAAAATAAGTTATTCATCGAGACAGAATCCGCACAGAGGTTATCTTGAACGACGGAAGATAGTGACTAAGTTTATCTTTCATGACAGATGATTCCATATCGATTTTATGAACATCCTGTTCATTATTTTAACGAAATCACGAAATATTATGTGTTGACAATTACTGAAATTATAAACTGGTCCGAAATATATTTGTCCGTAATATAAAAGTATAAATTTTCTGAATTTATGTCTCGATTTCGGATCTGGTTTCAGTAATATTATTTGTATAATTTGCTATTTGAGGTGGAGTATTATGAAATTCCATATCTGATTCACTCGATTTTTCACTTATTATTTTATTCAAATTAAAACTTGTTTTTGTCGGAAAATAATTATTGAGACGCCGCCATTTACATCTGACACTGACAGTTTTGGTATCCATGGCAATCTATATCGTTTAGTTCGATTACGAAATATTCATTCTGTACCTTGTTAAAGAATGAAAATACATGCGAAACACATAAGGAACAAGTGTTTCAGAATAAATATTCTTACTCAAGAGTAGAATTTTTACATTATTTATTAAAATTGATTTCGGAATTACTACAGTCACTGATGGTCGTGGAAAAATATATTTTTCTGTTGCCTTGATATAAAAAGTTTTGGTGGGACAAAAAAGTAAATATTATGTTTACTATAGTACATTTCATATGAGAGTACATATACAAGTAGCGTTCGACTTGCAAACAAAATGAAACAATTATGATCGAAACCACTATGAAAACCGATTAGTCATCCTGAAATAATTTTCGTAGAAATGAAGAAGACATTGGGTCGCATTGTTTGCTCACCAATGACCATCAGATACCCGAAGATAAATCCCATGAAAACGTTCAGTATCGGGTATCCGCCATTAACTTCTCTAGATCGATTGAACGATATGTCGCGTTGCGTTCGACTAATTTACTTCCGAGGTCTTAAATTTCATTCGAAGTTCTCTGTCGTGGAAAGATATTGGAACCAAAGGAAATCATTTCTTATCTATATATGTTCTATATACATTACATCGAATTCGGAAACGATATATTTGATTACTGTAATGGACTATGATTCAATGTTTTCGTTTTTCAGAACACCGATAAATACATAGTAGGGTAGATATACTTGAAATTGTTTTCTCTATTTTAGGGAAATTACTTTTGATATTTCTCTTGCCATTTTCGAGGGAAACGTCGGAAATGTTGATTTGACAGACTTTTTCAATTGTAATTTTTCTGAACACTCCGAATGTATTAATTCTCAATTATTATCTAATTCATGTGACACGTATGAAAAAATGGATTGAGTTAATCGACGATTTGATAGCCGATCAATATTGAATTATATTTTGAAATTACTATAAAGTACATTTCAATGACTGCATAACAATAAAAAAGGAAACCAAAGTAACTCGACGAATAAAAACATAATTTTTTCTGAAGCTGCAACAACAGTGTTTGTATCTATTTTAATTTCTTCAATATCTTCTTTATTTCTATCTTCTTATTCATAAATATTTTCTTAATTTTCAAAGTACGTTTCCATTATACCCAATTTTTGGGTAAAGAATATAAAATAGCTTAGTCTTGCTATTTTGGTAGATATTTTCTTCAAACATCAATTATTGGACCCAAAGCGGAAACCATTTCATTCCATGGTATCATGTTCCGTGGTTATTTATTCTGCAACGAAACATGATCAGAATCGATGATATTTATGATTATTTTGAGTGCTCACTTCTTCAGAGAGTCCATCAATTTTATTTTTATTTTACATCCACTACTGTGAGCTACTGGGTTAGACTGGAAAGATCAATATAAGATATCATAGCAATGTTATATTAAGGTGAATTGTATCCGAAGTGAAAAGCTGGTCCTTGTGTTTCACTCACATTGCTTGTTTTCAAATCGAACTATGTAATCGGATCTACTATTAGAAAATGGGAAACTTTGAAGTCTTCTCCACAACGAATTTAATATAAATTGAAATAATTGGTAGACCACAAGCGAAAAAAAACTACTTTCCTGGCATATACCACGCAGAACGTTGAATGGTTTTTACCTGAAAATCTATGCAAACGTCCATAGAAAATGAAAATTGATTAAAAAACAGAACACTGAATTAGGAGAATGCAAAGTTGTCATTCACTGACCAATCTTCCAAAATTATTCTTTTCCGAAGTGATATATATTCTCCATTCGCACAGAAGCTTTCTATATAACTTCAATAATTATCATTATTATAAATTATTCATAAAGCACGAACATTTCACAGAATGTTTCATTTTCTAGACTAGTAAATGTAAAAAGTGTTTTTTACAAACTTTTATTTGTTCGATTTCTGTCTGCCTGTCCAATCGTCTTGAATTTGGCAGGTCTTCATCATTCCGGTGACAATGTATTATGACATTTTCATATAAAAAACAAGATGGCGGCCAAAATGGCCGAGGAATTCATGGCGTGATTCTAATCGAAATGAATATTTGGGGTCAGAAATCATGCTTTTCTTGTCCAAATTAGAAAATTAAAAATGAGGCTTCGAAATGACGGAACAGTTTTGTGGATTATGATTCGATTCTATTCGAAATTGGTATGTAAGAATTTTTGGGGTCAGTTATCATAACTGTTTTGTCAAATATAATAAAAAAATAAATGAAAAATAAATAAAAAAACATTTTAAATACAAGATTTCATTAAATTGCACTACAAAGGAAAAATTATTTCTTCAGAGGTGTCACGCTATGCGGAGGGTAACAGATTCAAAACCTCGCCGCGCAATGTTTTCAGTTTGAATACAAATATGAATTCTATAGCGACAAGTTCTTGAATCTATTACTCACAGAATAATGTGACACCCCTGATGATTTTTTTTCATTGTAGCGCATTTCAATAAAAGCTTGCCTTTGAAAGTTTTTTTATTGATATTTATTAATTTTTTTTGTGTAAAATATATTGAAATATATTTTAAAATTAGTTTATTGAATAAATATTCACAAAACGTAGATATTTTACTATCGCGGACTCTCTTGTAGAATTTTGAGAGGTATAATACCCCCACCATTCAAATTGAGTTTTCAAACAATGGAAAATCAGTTCCAACCTTGAGAGGGTTATTACTTCTGATACAGTTCAATATTCTCTAGTTTCTTTGGAAAAAAGCTTTCAAATGAAAGACATTTCATTGACCATATATAAGGTATTGCATTTTTGGAATAGATAGCGCTCTAATCTACACCGAATATTTTTCAACGAGAATAATTGCTTGGAAATAGCCCACTTTGGTCTCTCCTGGAGTATATGGGTATCAATAAAATCCGAACATTCAAAAGTATATAGCCGAAAAACGAGTTTGGAGACCTATGCTGATATTGATCACAATATATCGGACTCCTCAAACCGTACATTATATAAAGAATTCAAGAAAATTAATCGATTTTTTTTCGAAATACAGGGTATTGATTGAAAAAAAAAACGCATTTTTCTCAGTACTGTATCTTTTTACTCACCCTGTATACATGAAATTACTATACGACGTTCTTAACATTGGAGGATGTTTTATATTATATATATATATATATATATATATATATATATATATATATATTATAGCAACAGGGGTATGGAAAAAAAAGTGTACCATACCCCTGTTGACTGCATACCCGAATTTAAAAAAGAATTCTTCTTTAACTTAGACAGTCGTCTAACTTCACAACTTCTATATATATATATATATATATATATATATATATATATATATATATATATATATATATATATCTATATATATATATATATATATATATATATATGAAAGAAGGGTAGTCGCTGACTAGTTAAGAGTAAAACTAATAGTAGGGTCTGCAGCAATGTAAAAGAAAACTCTTTGAAGTTTTCCAAGCTTTCGGAATCGTTTATTCCATCATCAGGGAGACTACAAATGGAAAAAATTGTGCATATAAGAACTGTAAAAAACAAATTATATGAGTACTTACATCTATCTTGAGGATGTTTACATATAAGTACATAATGGTATATAAGATACATTATTAATAGAAAATGACTTCTAGCTTTTGGATAATCAATTTCAAATTACATTTCTGAATGAAAAGACAAATTCTTGTACATAGAAACAACATTCAGATATTCATTCTCGGAACTGACAGTTACTAATCTGACAATGACACTTCTCATCGTAGAACAATTCAAATTCAGTTTAGGTTAGAATCACCACGTTCAGAAACTCTGACTTCTTGGTGTTTTATGTCGAGTGAAAGTAAAAAAGAATAAATTTCACTCAGATGGTTTATATCTGACAGTTACTAATCTGACAATGACACTTCTCATCGTAGAACAATTCAAATTCAGTTTAGGTTAGAATCACCACGTTCAGAAACTCTGACTTCTTGGTGTTTTATGTCGAGTGAAAGTAAAAAAGAATAAATTTCACTCAGATGGTTTATATCTGTTATATCATCCTTTTAAAACATTAAAGTTTTAATAGTTATTTGGTTCAATATTGACATGTTTAGCTAAAGCACATCTCTCAGGATGTAGTCTACTATCACTCTTATGAGAAATGATTCTATCCTTCAATAATCTTTTTGTTTGGCCAATATAATTCTTATCGCAATCATGACAAGGGATACTATAAATAACATTAGTAAGTGATAAAAGAGGAATTTTGTCTTTTACTTTTGAATATATTTGTCTTATTGTAGTGACTGTTCTATTTGCAATTTTGATGTTTTCAAAAGGTTTAAAAATTCTGGTCAGTTTAGGTGTTATTTCTTTTATATAAGGTAACGAAGCATAAAAAATTGAAACTTGATTCATATCAGTAACACGTTCATTATGAGATTGTTTTTCCAACTTGATAAGATTCCTCTTTGAAAACAACTATTTTTCATTCAATGGAAAATATTTTAGACACAGTGATTCCAGTACTCTCTTTTGAATTATTTTTCATCAAAAAATATGTGGATGATATAATTTTAGCTTTACCAACAAATGGTATAACAGAAATTTTGGATACTTTTAATAGCTACGACCCATTCATACAATTCACAATCGAAACAGAAGACTTAGATCTCTCAGTACCTTTTCTTGATACAAAACTTATCCGATTGGTTGATAACACAATATTGATTGATTGGTATAGAAAACCATGCAGTTCAGGAAGGTATTTGAATTTCTTTTCTTATCACAAATTTTCGATGAAAGTGAATTTGTTGAAACAAATGAAAGACAGAGTACTCAAAATTTCTGATATATCTTTCCATAAAAAAAATTTGAACAAACTTCAAGAACTTTTCTTACAAAATTCTTATCCACCATCTTTAGTTAAAAAAATATTATTTAGCACATCCTTAACAGAAGTTGATAATACCATAAGACAAAATAACAATTCTCATAATGAACGTCCTACTGATATGAATCAAGTTTCAATTTTTTATGCTTCGTTACCTTATATAAAATAAATAACACCTAAACTGACCAGAATTTTTAAACCTTTTGAAAACATCAAAATTGCAAATAGAACAGTCACTACAATAAGACAAATATATTCAAAAGTAAAAGACAAAATTCCTCTTTTATCACTTACTAATGTTATTTATAGTATCCCTTGTCATGATTGCGATAAGAATTATATTGGCCAAACAAAAAGATTATTGAAGGATAGAATCATTTCTCATAAGAGTGATCCTAGACTACATCCTGAGAGATGTGCTTTAGCTTAACATGTCAATGATTGTGACCACCAAATGAACTACCTTTCAACAACTGTTCTTGCAAGAGAATCACATCTTTCAAAAAGGTCTTTCTTAGAAATGACTTTTATCTATCAAGAGAATGACTCCATCAATAAAAAAACAGATATAAACCATCTGAGTGAAATTTATTCTTTTTTACTTTCACTCGACATAAAACACCAAGAAGTCAGAGTTTCTGAACGTGGTGATTCTAACCTAAACTGAATTTGAATTGTTCTACGATGAGAAGTGTCATTGTCAGATTAGTAACTGTCAGTTCCGAGAATGAATATCTGAATGTTGTTTCTATGTACAAGAATTTGTCTTTTCATTCAGAAATGTAATTTGAAATTAATTATCCAAAAGCTAGAAGTCATTTTCTATTAATAATGTATCTTATATACCATTATGTACTTATATGTAAACATCCTCAAGATAGATGTAAGTACTCATATAATTTGTTTTTTACAGTTCTTATATGCACAATTTTTTCCATTTGTAGTCTCCCTGATGATGGAATAAACGATTCCGAAAGCTTGGAAAAACTTCAAAGAGTTTTCTTTTACATTGCTGCAGACCCTACTATTAGTTTTACTCTATATATATATATATATATATATATATGACATGCTCTTCCCTATCCGAACTAGAAAACAAGGGGTTAACGTACCCCTATTTTCAAACCATCCTGTATGAAAAAAATTATGTCAATTAACTTCGATCCAGATTGAGGGAATTTATCCAGGCTAAATTGAATCTTCAATTTCCATCAGAGAACTCACACTGGTTGGTTTAAAGTTAATCGAATTGGATTTTTTTTTTGTCATCCTGTTAGGGAGCACAAAACGAAAAAGTATAATGAAAACGAGATCAACGTGACATTGTACATCATTGTGGTATGGTATTCCCAGAATGAATGGGCGTTTTGTCAAATATCGCAATTGTAAAAAATTCTGAGCAGAAAGCTTCACTTTTCATCTTTCACAACCTGTATCTCGAAAACTAGTCGGTGGATTTTTTAGTGCCCAGGACAATTTTGCCGAAAAAGTCAAAATCTACAACATACCAAAAATTCAGCAAATTTAACCGAAAGCCATTTTCTATAAGGATGGTGCGGGGTCGTTTGTTCGAGTAGGATTGACGATTTGTTGGATGCATGCGATTGGTAAGATGAATGCATTTGATTAGCTGACTTCATTTCCAGGTATATAATCGCGGATATACTAGCAACATGGTTTATATTCGCTGATATTGAGATTTGATTGGTTAGATAAATGTATTTGATTACCTGAATTCATTTCAAGGTATATAATCGCATATATTCTAGCAACATGATGTATATTCGCTGATATTGGGATTTGATTGGTTAGATAAATGCATTTGATTAGCTGAATTCATTTCGAGGTATATAATCACCAATATGAGACTACAATAATTCACCTACGTTCCAATACTTCAAAACAAATTGTTACAGTTCATTATTGGGTTATGAGTGTTCACTGGTTACAAGCAATGTTCAGAGAGTACTTTTTAATGCAACACATATTTGCCTTTTCAAAGAAGTTTATTAGAGTGCCATTCTGAATATTTTTGATTTTGACAAAAAAAACATAATCTCCGACCCCAAAAACCCGAACCATAAATCACAAATCCTATTCCCCAAAAAACCCTGAATATCAAGGCGCAAGAATACCTTTTTGTATTTGCGGCAAGCTTATGAATTTGCTATTCATAGAATAATCCAGGTCAAACAATTAAAGAAAATAGTTTTTTCTTTTTTAGTGCATTTGTATGAAAAGTCGACGTGAATAGCTGGAAATATTCGAAGTTTATCCTCATGAGAGAATATATGAACATTTTCAATTTCGTGGTGTTGGTCGGTAATGCTTTCATTGGAATTTGAGTTGTACTCATATATGGTCTTCCTTTTGACATTAAGTCACTCACCGAATGCAAAACATAATTCAAATATATGATTTTAAACAAACTTCTGTCGAATTCTTGAAAGGACTCCATAACTTCAACTTTCAGTTCCTACATCCATTATTCTATTTGTTGAAAATGTAACTTTATGAATTGACAAATGCATATTCATATTCGGATGTTTTAGATAATGTGAATTGAGGTCCCCGAGCGTAGGTATTGTTTAACATACCTATGTATCATTTTAATTCCGAAATATTGAAAATGAATCCCGTGGAAAGAAAACACATTACACGGCATTCGATTTATGTTGCCCTTTGATCTCACAAATCCCTTTTGATTCAGGTGTATGGTTGTTCACGAACCCTACGGCCAGTTACCACGGAGGGTGCGGATTATTTTCAGGGGAGATTTGCTTTCAGTGCCCATAACTCATGATTTTGATTTAACATGATTTTAGTTAACTTTTTCATTTTCAGTGAGTGAGGATCTACTGATGAACAGTCAAATACCATAATCGTTTTCGTTAGTATTTCCTTTCAGTTCAAATTAGGTGCTTCTGTGTGATTTTATAATCAAGGAAAGAGTAGAACAAAAAAAGGAGGCTGATAAAAAACTTATGTTCGATAGAGAAAGACCTGTGATGAGTAATTTACTTGTGTGAAATTATGAAGATATTTATAACATCAGATTTGGAAACACATGCGACCTAAAAACAGATTTCAGTCATTTTTTCCATAGTTCAAGATGAACTATTGGGAGGTGGAATGTGGTTGTTTTCTGTTGAATATAACAATACTTTTTGAAAAAAATTAAACCGACGGAAAAATCAACTGAAAAGCTGCCATCATTTTACACTTCACCTAATTCAATTGCTGCACTCAGAAAATTTTTTTTGCATAATCAACAGGAGTACTTCTGTTAACAGATTGAAGTATGAATTGTATTGAGATAACATATAATTGTCTCGATTATGCGAAAATACTATGCATGCAACACAGCATTCGAGGTAATACCAATGTCTTATGTTGTTTCTGGAACAAATAAATGTATATTGCAGGTACAGAACTTTATCATATATAATGTATTTTTCCATTGTCGTAACATAAAGCTCATGTCGAATATTGATAAGAATTCATTAATTCAACAGAATATCATCGATATACAATAGTAATAATTTTAATAGAATATATTGCAGTATTGGCTACATATGGATGTTATTCTCCCTCAGATATACTGTATAAATGTTATATAGGTGACAATTTATTTCTTCATGACACCAACAATATTTACAATAATTGTATTCCGAGAACAACTGTTGCTGTTAAAATTGAAAAATATAGACTATTACCATACATACAATCTTCCTGTTATATCAACAAAAAAGTCATTGTAATTATGGGGTATTTTCAAGTAACGGTAGGTGTACTGTTAATTTACAACATTAAGATCTACTAAATAGAGATCTTATGTTATTATTTCAACCTATTTTTTTATTAAATTTACTAATGAAATTTTCTGGGTGTAGTTTGTTTGGCGCCGACTCAAAATCAGTTACTCACATTAGTTTAGGAGCTCATTTATGATTTAGACTAAGAAGATTTATTTTATTTTTTGCTTTTCAGTTGATTTTTTCGTCAGTTTAATTTTTCGTTGAAAAGTTTTTATTTTTCAATTTTTTGTTGCTGAAATCTACCAATTACTACCTACTTAATTTTTTATTTCTTCCAAAATACTTACTTACCTAGCTTACTTCAACTATTAACTATTGAATAATATGGTTTTCTATTTCAACTATTCATAGTTATATAATATAAAATAATTTTGAGAATTCTGGTTAGTTGATTTCCATCACTTTGTATATAATTTCATCCTTTCATGGAATGTGATCATTTTGACGGATGTAGGAGGGTCTGTCAATGTCAACTACATATGTGGGCCAAAGTTCACAAGTGAAAAATCAATCATCCCCTATTTTCTAACCCATGGGGGTGGATCATTTCATCTCAAATTGGAATATGATCAACTATGAGAAATATCCTTTCCAATAAAAAAAAGAATCATCCAAATCGGAAAACCCACTACAAAGTTATGCCTGATAGAATCGGTTAACGGACCAAAATTCAGACGGAGAACGATCAATATCCTTCATTTTGCTACCCTTGGGGATTGATTTTATTGTTCAAATTGGAATGGGACCAACTTCGGAGTACACCCTATCCAATGAAAAAAGAATCATCGGAATCGAACCGCTTCGCGGTCGGATTATTCAAAGTGTCACACTAACACTCTTTGTAATTATGCAACAAGTTATCAATGAATAATTTGAAGTACTTATAGTATTACTACTGATAATATAAAAGTATAATCCACAATTTCGATAATAATAAACGTCGAATAGTTCATTACCTGATAGAGTTCTAATAATTTTCGATATTTCGAATTGACTCACCTTCAATAAATTCACTATGACGAATAATCATCGCATAAATATATATATATATATATATATATATATATATATATATATATATATATGTATATATTTTTCTTTAGTTTCTTGACCACATTTTCTTCAAATTCTCGGAATAAAGGTCTTTCATCAATTCATATAATTTTTTAACTTTTATTTATTAGTTTATAACACAATATTGAAATGTATGCACTAAAATAATTCTTGAAAAACAATATGGTTCGAAATATAACATGTTATTTAACTCAATAAAGTATGCACTAAAATAATTCTTGAAAAACATATGGTTCGAAATATAACATGTTGTTTATTTTTCATGCATTTTATTCCCTCTTCATAAGTAGGTTCATGGGAATGTTTATATTGAGTCAATATATGGGCTGACTGTATTTTTTTGGCGCATGTAAATCAGTTTTCATTATGATTACTTTAAACAAAGTTAAGAGGCTGTTATAAATCTGGCTTAAGTTTTTGATATCTTTCTATTGTTAATTGGGTCATTTTAATATGTATCTATCAAAAATGTTCTAATACTTTATTCTTTCTTTGGTCAAATTTCAACGTTGTTGGTTCAAACTTATGTTGATTTTCTTTTCGTGTTTTGTTAAGGCTGTAATGTCGGTTTTTGAGTATTTGTGGGCTTGTACTCGTTTCTGCAAATATTGTTTTGTATGACCTATATAGGTACTTTGACAGTCTTCACATGGTATTCTATATACTGTATGAGTTTGTTTGTTTTTTGGCATCTCTGGTTTTAATTTTGATTAAATGGTTTTGTTCGTATTTTTCAGTCGATGTGCAATAGTTGTGTGTTTCCATTGTTTTATAAATTTTATTCGATAGTTTGTCTATGTATGGTAAAGGTATGTATGTTGTTGTTTTCTTTACTTCATTATCATTTTTATTGTAGATCGCATGGATTCGTTTTTTTATTGTTTTTTCTGCAAAGTGGCTGGGGTAATTATTTTCTTTCAATATATTCTTGACTATTTCTATATTATTTTTCCTGAATTTTGGGTGAGCAAGCTTTATAGCTCTGTCAGTTAAATTTTGAATAACATTTTTTTTGTAACTAAGGGGTGCGTTTGACAAATAGTTAGTGTAACGATTTGATGCATTTGGTTTAATAAACCAGTTTGTGAAAATTTTTCCAGTATTGTCGTGTATTATTGTTGTGTCGTGAAAGTTGATTTGTTTTTCTATTTCTTTTTCTATTGTAAATTTCAATCTAGGGTGATATTTATTAAATTTTTCTAGAATTTCATCAATTTTGTCAATAGGGATACAGGTTAAACAATCGTCCACATATCGTTTAAAGAATATTGGTTTGAATGTTAGTGATTTGATGATCTTTTCTTCAACATACTCCATAACCAGATTTGCTACTGTTGCAGCAATTGGAGATCCCATTGCAATTCCGAATATTTATGAGTAGTATTATTTTCATATTGAAAGTATGTTGAGGTTAAAAGTAGTTCAATTCCTTTCAAAAACTCTTCCAAGGTTAGTGTTGTGTGATTTTGTATTTCATGCCATTTTTCTCTTATGATCTCTATCGCTAATTTTGTATCTATATTTGTATATAAAGAAACTATATCTAGAGAGATTATTATATGATTTTGTGGAACTGTTATATTGCGGATAAATTCCACAAATTCCCAGTAGTTTTTCACATAGTAATCATTTTTTCATTAACATTTGTGAGAATTTCTGAGAGGAATTTTGATAAATTGTAAGTGGCAGATTGAATATTGCTGACAATAGGGCGAAGGGGAATTCCAGTTTTGTGTAATTTGGGCAACCCGTATATTGTTGGAGGTTGGGCGTTGTGTATATTGAGTTTGTTTTTTGTTACCTAATCTATAAGGGTTGACGAGAACCAATTATTTACTAATTTATTAACTTTCGCTTGAAGTTTTTCTGTGGGGTTGAATCTCTCTTTTCTATATGTGGTTTTATCCATTAGCAAATTTTCTAGTTTTTCTTTGTATTCAGATATTTACATAATTACTGTTTTGTTAGTTTTATCAGCCCTTAGTATAAGTAATTCGGTATTTTCCTTTAAAAAAGTTTTAGTTTTTATTAAAAGTTTGTTGAAGATATTTTTTGAATTTTTTGTTCGTTTTTCAAAACTGGTTTTGAAGTTGGTAATGATGTTATTGATTTTGTGTCTGATTTCATTCTGATTTTCGCTCGTTTGATAGGTAATTCCAGATTCCAAATTTGCAATTATCGATTCTGTAGGGATTTCCCTATTTTCGTAGTTGAATTTTGACCAAGACTCAAGGTATATAAAATGTCTTCAGGAATATTTGTGTCAGTTAGGTTTTCTATCCAATTTTCATTAAGTTCTATTTTTTGAGAAGTTTTTTTTTTTGTAAGTTTTTAATTTTTCCCTTCTGTTTTTCTTTCAGTGTTTGGAAAAATCGTTCATAGTGTAGTTTACATGCTGCCAAAAAAAAATACAGTCTGGCCCATATATTAGAACTCAATATAAACATTCCCATGTACCTACTTATGAAGAGGGTAAAAATGCATGAAAAATAAACAAACCATTCCCGATAACTTCGACGCAGGTCACACTCCCACAATAACCTTCGTACGATGCGAACGCAAAACTCAAATAAAATAATTTGTAAGTGAATACTCATAAATATTACAAATATGTATATTGAGTTAAATAACATGTTATATTTCGAACCATATGTTTTTCAAGAATTATTTTAGTGCATACATTTCAATACTGTGTTAAGTTAAATATTTCAAACTCCATATTTTTTATTTTAGTGTTTTAACCTGATGATGACAAATACCATGTCGAAACGTCGTTAAGAAAAATTATATGAATTGACTGAATCAGACATTTATTCCGAGAATTTGAAGAAAATATATATATATATATATATATATATATATATATATATATATATATATATATATATATATATATATATATATATATATAATGATTGTTGTCCATTCCATCTAGGAATGAAATTTTGGATTTCTTCGGCCATCTAATGTTTTCTTGAGTAATGCTTCGACTTTGGAATAGTTTCTGAAGTCTACAGCTTTGTTGATAGTCATCAGCATGGTCCTCAACATGAAAAATTGCGCCCATGAAGTTGAAGTTTCCAATTTCCGAGACAATTCATTGAAGTATGCAAGTAATGCAATTTTATATACCGCGTACCGCACTGCACGAATCGATAATTCACGTTGAACTTGCTATGACTGAATTACTGAATAAATAACTCCTTCGGCGGTATGCCCGACTTATAAATCCTCGGCTACAAGGATCTTCGAGCAGTTTGTGAGAACATCCAGATTTTTTGGTGTTTGAGATCGGGATTCCCCGACTGTTACACCATCTGGCGTTTACGATCAACGCAGGGGCCCACTGTTCTCATTTTCGTTACAATATTTGTCTTCTAATAATTCTGGGATGAGACTTACATATGCCAGTTTTGCGGCATTCAGTAATCTCTGGAAAGTTCCTTCCAAGATATTTCGGTGCTCATCATGTGATTCCAATTTGGCGGGTTTTCCTGGAATGTAATTGTATGGAGCTGTCATTTTTCATTGCTTGAATTTGATATTCCATGAGAGACGTGATTCATCGTATGATGGTTACACAATGACCTGATTGTATCATCAGGTGAGGGAATGGAACTGTATCTACATCTCAGAAGGCTCGTTTCGATGCAGTGTCTTCAGAGGAATCAGGTGCATAGCTCGATGCATAACCAGTTTCTTCTTTGGGTAATCTTCTTGACGATGAAACATTCAGAATTTCTGTTGGACTTCGGCTGGGTTCTTCAATTTGTGTCTGTCATAAATGCAGATGTGGTGCCGAAGTAGATGAATCTGGGGTTCATGATTTGAGTCGCAAATTTAGCGCTGGTCCTAGATCCCGCCATGATGCTGGCAATGACTCAATGAAGAGAGCTTTGATAACGGAAAAATTCCAGCTATTTCAGAGCCATCAGGTTTCAGTCGTGATGATGGTAAACGACCAGACGGAATGTCATCAATTCCTTGGAAATTTGATAAACCAGTGGTATGGGATTTTACTTGTATGGACACCATGGCCACATCACACTCGAACTCAACCCACATTCGCAAGGGTGCAGCTGCAGAAAATGGAGAGAAAAATAAGATAAAAAAATATCGAAACCTGAGAAATCTCAACATTTTCTACCCTGTAGCTATTGAAACCTACGGAGAATTTGGCATCCAAGCAACGGAATTCATTGAAGATATTGGTAGAAAGATTTTCCAAATGACCAATGATAGGAGATCTACCAGTTTTCTCCTTCAACGCACCAGCATCGCCATTCAAAGAGGTAATGCAGCTTCGGTGTTGGGAACCATCCCAGTTGGACGTCATTTGGATGAATATTTCTACAATCCCAATTCTCAATGTAGCTCGATATCCAATAGTGAAAGTTCTACAATTCTGGGTTATATTCCTGCTACTCAACGTTTGCATGATATATTTATTTGTCCACAAAGAATTAATATGTCAAGTAGGATCCATAAGTCTGATATTAGGAGCCGAAACCTGAAAAATATGATTTGGATTCATCCACTTCCAAAAAAATTACGCGATCTGCCACATCTTTATCCAACTCGATTTCAAGCAGCCTCCAATCGAATTCTTTATTGCGGCGCTCCAATGATAGAGGAAATCATCGCATAAGAGACTAATCCTTCGAAGACAGCAGTAGAGTTGAGCGCATCTCCCTCAGTTATAATTCCATCAAACCACTTTCGCTTGGGAGCTCCAAAACTCTTGGTCCCAATGGTTTGAAAAACATTGGCAATACCTGCTTTATAAATAGTGCAATACAATGTTTATCGAATACCAGATGGTTGCTCGAGTATCTGAGAAAAAACGAACATTTGAGGGATATCATCACAAGCATTTTCCAAGTATGGAGGGTGCTTTGATAAACGCATTTGAAGAAGTGGTAAAAGAACTTTGGTCAGAAGATTCGTTTGATGTGGTGGTTAACACTGTTTCTTTGAAGAGCCAGATACAAAGATTTGCACCTCGTTTTATGATTTACGCTCAACAGGATGCCAAGGAATTTTCCAGATATTTATTGGAAGGTCTTCATGGAGATGTAAACAGAGTGAGAGAAATGCCTATGTTCATAGAAATCGATGAAAATTTGAGCGATAATGAAAAGGCAAAAGAGTCTTGGTCAAGATATCTTAGAATGGACAACTCAAAAATTGTCGATAACTTTGTTGGTCAACTGAAATCATCGTTGAAATGTACTTTCTGTGGCCATTGTTCTGTCACTTCTGACCCATTCTGGGACCTTTCACTCCCAATTCCATAGAGTACTGGCAAGCTCAGACTGTCACAACGTTTAGACTCGTTTACTAGGGAAGAAATTTTGGATGATGACGAAAAACCCACTTGTTCTAAATGTAAGGATGGGAGAAAATGCACGAAGTCATTATCTATACTTCAAATTCCCCAAAATTTCAGTAATTCACTTGAAAAGATTTTCGCAGAAGGAGAGATTCAGAGGAAAACTAAATGTCTTCATTGACTTTCCTCTCGATGGATTGGATATGAATATTTATGCAGTAGATAACGCAGCTCCGTGTCGCTACAACTTGTAAGCTTTATCCAACCATAGCCGAACAACTTTTAACGGACACTACACGGCTTACTGTAGGCACCCTTACGCGGGCACATGGCACGAGTACAATGACTCGAGAGTTTCACCGCTATCACCGAAATCTTTGTGAGTGGAGAAGCATACGTCCTATTCTATAATCGAAAGGACACCAAATCACAGCTTTGAAACGATAATTTCACTTATTTACATTATATATTTTATTAGATAATTATATTTTAGATATATTATATAAATAAATCATTGGACACATTCATTGTACCTCATTGTTTAATCAAAAACAATTAGTGAAGGACGGTGATATGTTATACCCGTAGAAAAATGATATATCTCCACTCAAACCGAAACGATTCCATACTGTGAACAAGTGGAATTCATAGAGAATATAGAGAATGGTATCCTTCAGTGATGACACAAGTGAAGGCAACAATTCGTATTTTCCTCCACACGAACACGTATTTCTGTGTCTAAACACATAAGTGGGAATGACTGGAGAACAAGCGTGATACATGAGATGGCGGTGGCTATTTGTTCTTTTCATTCCCACTCAAGATCAGTTGTTGAATTGAGACAAACGACTTTGTGAAATTACTTCATGAGGAGAGTTTCAGGCTGAAGTTGAGAAAACCAACAGATTCCAGCCAAAAAAATCATTACGTCGAAATGAATAGAAATGATATTGAACAAATCTTCCTTTTTTCACCCGACTACGGCGAAGCAAAAAGGAGGGTTATGATTTTGACTGTTCATTGTTCCCTCATAACTTCTAAACTACTTATCATAATTTGATAAATGAGATATCGTTGGAAGCGTCTTGATTGCCGCTGGTTGAATGTGTCACAATGGATTGAATGTGGTGCCCTCTGGAGGACAAAGTTATGAAAAAAAAAATATAATGATGCCGTGGTGGGTATACAAATGGAAGGGATTGATTAGCACATTTAAAAAATATATATATATATATATATATATATATATATATATATATATATGGGCTATCATACACACGTTGAAAGTATATTAAAGAAAAAACAAAACGTTTGTAATAATGGGTGTTGGTAGTTTGGTTTCCGTCAGATAGTAAATTAGAAATGTATTTGAGATGCTTGATAATGATATGTAATTCAGTTCCAAATCCCAAAAAGGTCATTGCTCATTTGGTTTCCGGGGACTACCTGCGTAATCCCTTGTTCGTGTAAATGCAATTTGGGGAAAACAAAAATTAGTTGTCTATTTTTTGCTTGTTCTATGAGTATAACTCTTATTTAGAATTGTATTGCTTCTGTGACAGTCAATTTTCTTTAAAGTTGTCTTAAATTCTCGCCATGAACCCAGAACCAATTTTGAGAGGACGAGGAAAACAGTAATTAATTTTTAATAACTATAAATACGGTTCTCGGAAGATCCTGAAAAGTGATGAGAAGCGATGTACTTGTACAAAGAGAAAGTCTAACTCATTTGTTCTTATTTTGGGCGAATGTGCGAAAGTTTAACCATTACAAAACACATACAAGAACATTCTCATGATGCAGTTGTGCAGGACTCAAATCGCCAAATTGTTAATTCTGCCTGCAAACGAAAAGCTGTGGAGGACCTATCCGAAAAACCTGCGAGGTCATTGCAGAATATTACAGGAAAATCTGCCATCAACATTTACTACAAATGATATTGCCGGCGTCAGAAGAAACATCTTTAACGCTTGTAGAAACATTCCGCTGAATTTACCAAAAAACATCGAGGAAGCTTTTGACTTACATACAAACCTCTAGAGGTGAGCAATTTCTATTGTTCAATAACAGAAGTGAACACATAGTAATATTTTCGTGTAAATCAAATATTCAGATTTTGGAAGAAGTCACAAATTTATTTAGATGGTACGTTTAATTATTGTGCGCAATTTTTTGTCAGTTTTTTACTTCACACGGTTATTGTAATGGGTATTACATTCCATTAGTTTTTTCATTGTTACCTAATAAACGCTCAGATACGTATAAAAACTTATTTAAATTCGAATCAATAATAAATATTTGTAAACATAATGGTGTTACATCAAAAATTTCAAAAATTGTTATCGATTTTGAGAAGGGCATGCCAAAGCAGTCGAACAAATGTTTCCTTTAGCACAAATAATTGGCTGTCGGTTTCACCTTGCCCAATCGTGGTTTAGGGAAATTCGGCCTTATAGACGAATATAAAAATGAAAATTATGAAGATGACTACGAATGCCTTCTGGTCTTACAGTTTCAAGTCCTAACGACGTTAGCGAATGCTTTGTTTTTGATTTGCTTGCGATAGCACCAATAGACACAAAAAATTCAAAAGTATTATATTACTTACTTATTTACTATAATTATATAACAGAGGAGTCTCATTTTCCACCATTTTTTGGGCTGAGAATTCAGCTGAGCTTACACGAACCACTAATGTGAATATTTTCATAAACATTTTAAAGCGCCTTTTTATGAAGCACATCTAACATTTAAATTTTTTTGGAAAAACTTTATGTTGTAAAATTACAAAGCATCAATATAACGGCTTAAATAGATAACAGTAGAATAAAAAATCGTCAAAAATTCACAGCAAAAATTATAGAATCTTATTCTAGAAATGAAATATGACTACATTTTATCAAGTGTGTTTCTTTTCACTGTGCTGTAACTATTTGATATTGTATTCTTATTATTATAAGTAGATAAGAAGTATAGAACGATAGAAGTTTTTGTGATGTATATGTTGTATGCTAATGAAATATATTTCATTAAGTGTGTTTCTCTTCACTGTGCTGTAACTATTTGATATTTTATTTTTATTACTATAAGTAGATAAGAAGTATAGAACGATAGAAGCTTGTGTGATGTATATGTTGTATATTTATAAAAAAATATATAATGAGAGAAATAGAATAAAAATTAATTGGTTAAAAAAAAAATATCTCTGGGAACCTAATTACACTTAGAGACCAGGTAAACAAAAAATGTCGGAAACCAAATTACACATAAAAATGAGATAAACCTAAAATATTGGGAACCGAATTACACAATTTTTCAAACCCTTCTTAATCTGGGAACCAAATTACATGTTCCCGTAATAATAATGACATAAGCTGAGGGTAACTCCACGCGGTATATTACCTAGGTACATGTAAAACAATGAAACCTAAACAAAGAAAATGTAAAGCAGCTCTGTGAATACTTTATCACGAAATTATAACCCCAAAGTAATCCAAATAAAAAGTAAGTTCAAACCCGACTAAACAACTAAAACCCGAATTCTGAAAAGTCACGCTATAAAAAGTATGAAATAAAAATAAGTTCAAAAACTAAAACACGACCACTGAAAAATCACGTTTCAAAAAGTATGAAACAAGAAAATATTCCGATCTGCAATTGTTATGTACAAACTATTCAATATTTATCATCTATTGAATAAACAACTCACACGTTACATATTTTAATATATTAAATACATATTCATAGTGATGTTCAGAGGATAGCCGTGGTCATATGCCTCTCTGCCCTGAAGCTTATGATCGTTTATGTCCACTGCCTATCCTCTGAACATCAGTATGAATATGTATTGAATACATTGAAATATATTACGTGTACGTTGTTTATTCAATAGATATCTATATTGAATACTTTACATATAATAATTTCACATCAGAATATTTTCTCGTTTCATACTTTTTAAAGCGTGATAGATTTTCAGGTCGATGTATTTAATACAATAAGTCATCTAGAAGAGTTTGCGATCCAGGGAACGTGAATCGTGTAATTTGTCATGTATTATATTTATGATTCAAAATAATAACAAAAACAAAACGATGGCGTGGCCAGTCGAAAAAGTAGATTTTAGAAATTAATAATCCTGAAAAAGTCATCAATTAAGCTTGACAGCATTTTCATTTCTCTATAAACCTCAAACTCTACAATAAAAAATTGGGGAAGAGATCAAATCTCTCTGAACGCTTTCAATATTTTTATGTTATCTGGTTCAAATTGAAAAAAAACAGAAATTCTATTTTTGTATAAACTTTAAAGTTTTCAATGAAAAGTTGGTGCAGGATTGGAATATTCCTAAATTCTCCCTAATATTTATATGTGATCTGACTTAAATCAAAAGGAAGGAAGTATAACCAGCACACAAGGATATATAGTGCTTTTCTTTTCTTTAATGTTTCCTTATCCCCCTTTAATTTTTTAAACGGGTCAACTCAAAAAATTTAAACTTGGGATTATGAAATTGATGCGTGAATACTATATTTTGAAGTAAAATTGACAGATGAAACTTCCAAGATGGCGCCACCTGGGAAAAAAATTAAATCGAAAGTGGGGTCTTGTGACACATCTTTTTGAAGCTCCTGACGAATACTTCACAACCCTAGAATATAAAGTCAATATCTTCAACTACTACAAAATGGCGGAACATTCAATAATTGCCTGAATACATCGACGTTTAACTTCATAAATTGAGGAAAGAAGCTGAGTTCAGCTCAGAAGATGCTCGAAATGGTATCCTTGAACTGCTTGACATAAGAACAGCCCATCCGATATTTCACGCCGAACATTTTCGAACACAGTAACGTCGATATTTCTACAAATATTTATTATTCTCTGCCGTATATCCAATATTGAAGCAGGTTCAGTTTCGTACACCTTTTGCCTCAAATAGCCCCATAAAAAAAGTCAAATCCGGCGAGCGGGCTGGCCATTCCGTAGGACCTCGACGGCCGATCCAACGACCGGGGAAAGTATTATCCAAATAGTTTCTTACTTGTCCGTAGTAATGTGGTGGTGCCCCATCTTGTTGGAATACAATATCCATATCGAATTCGGATTCGCTTCGACGATTTCGGTGATTAGAGGGTCAACAGTATTTTCCAGCATATTCAAATACAGTTCTCCTGCTAAATTTTGTTCAATGAATAGAGGTCCTACAATATGGTTTCCCAATATTCTTGCCCAGACGTCAATTTTTTCTGGATATTGAGTATGAGTTTCCCGGAAAATGTGAGGGTTGGTGTCACTCCAATAACGGCAATTTTGTCTGTGAACCTTGCCGTTGAGATAAAATGTAGATTCGTTACTAAAACAAATATTGTGGAATTGAGGTGTAGGTATCGCAACTTTACGATTGGTTTTCAGTCATAATTTCTTGGAATTCTGTTCTTCGATCACGGTCATCTTCAGTCAACTGGTGTACCATTTTGATTTTGTATGGATGATACTTATTCCTCTTCAAAGAGTCTCCACACAGTAGAATGACACACCTCACAAACATTCGCGACGAAGAAAGTAGACTGTTGAGGATTTACTATAATCTCACCAATTATTTGAACTTGCTGTTCTTCCGGAATGGAAATTTGGTTACAAGTTTCCTTAAATATTTTCTACAGATAGGACGATTCGGGAAACGACCATTAAAAATTATTTCGGTTGCGTGAAAGTTACGCGTTGCACCATAGATAAAAATCGCTTCGATTTTTTTTCCAATGGACGAGAATTGATAATTTTAGAGATAGTTCACGTGGTACCTATTTACTAGTAAAACCGACAAATAAATGAGAATATTTTAACTGAACAATGATGTTCGTTGTCGTTCTGACATTTCTCGTCATTTTTTGTTTAAACAAAAAATAACCTATCAAACCTTATCAGGTTGTTGGGATTGCCATATGGCAGAGAAAAACAAATATTTCTAGATGTTTCGATGAATGTGTTTGTATTCAGGTATTTATTAAATGTTCCGCCATTTTGTAGTAGGTGAAGATATTGACTATATATTCTGGGGTTGTCGAGTATTCGTCAGGAGCTTCAAGAGGATTTGTCACAAGACCCCCTTTCAATCTAATTTTTTTCCCAGGTGGCGCTCAGTCGCCATCTTGAAAGTTTTCTCTGTCAATTTTACTCCAAAATATGGTATTCGTGCATAAATTTCATTATCCCAAGTTTCAATTTTTTGAGTTGACCCGTTCAAAACATAAAAGGGGGGGACATTGAAGAAAAGCACTGTATACATCACTAACATGGGTTAGAAAAAAATGGGATAGTTTAAGTATCAATTTAAAGGTCGGTACTGTGGTCGTTTTGAAACGAGACATCTCTCCTCCGTTGTATTGGCCTTTGGCAGTGGTATCAGATGTCCACCCCGGAAAGGATGTCATTGTTAGAACCGTAACGGTCCGAACTAATAGGGAAACCTTGTTGAGACCAGTCGTCAAGGTTGATCCTCTCCCGACGCAATAGTTCCCGTCGTTGATCATATAATATTTCTGGGGTAAATATCGGTTTGTGCTATTTTTTTCTCTCGGGCTTCTTGGTAATTATAAGCTTATAGAATATTTTTTTTTTATATACAGTGCTTCTTAAAAGTCCTCTCCCCCCCTCTTATTTTTGGAACGATTATACATAAACAAGTGAAATTTGGAAACTGAATATTAGAGGTTGTAAACTTCCCTACTAGCGATGATATATGACGAAATCGTCAAAGATGACGTCACAAGGCCATTGTGACCAATAATTTTAAATGGAACCCTACGGCAAGCGACACCTCTTTTAAAAGGTATCGAAAAAACCTATTCAATGATACTTATTTTGTTTGTGTTTATGGCAGTTTTGGCAACTCGCCTCAAAAAAACGCAAAGCTGTGATGAATTAAATCAGTTAATACTAAAATTCCATATTCAAGCTCCGCCTCTGGATAGTCGTCAAATAAGCTGACGTTTTTGTTAGTCTCCCTAATTCGACGTTTTTGTAATTGTCCAAGTTTTTGTACATTTAATAATTTGTGTATTGTTGATCGAACGTTCAACTGTTTTAGCAGCTTTTGGTACTATTAAGATTTTTGTACATTTTAATAAGTTGTTAAACTGTTGTGAGCCGAACGTTTAAGTGCTTCAAGAAGCGAAATGGTACGTGCTTTAGGTGATAAAGTAGCAGCGATCCTAATTCTTGGTGAAACTGGACAAAATATTCATGCAGCAGAACGCATTTTTAATGAGAGGTTTCCCGATCGCCCCGTTTCGAGGACTTATTTGAGGAAGCTTCTCCGTAAGTTTGAAACAACGGGTAGTATTAATGATGCGAAACGATCTGGCAGACTACGAATTTCTGATGAGAAAAAATTTTATATACTGGCAGAAGTAATAATTGATCCTACTTCTTCAACAACTCACGTTGCATCTACTTGTGGAGACAGTCGAAGTACAGTACACAGGGTGTTGAAAAAAAACAAATTTTATCCATACAAATTAAAAATGGTTCATCAACTCTCAGACGACGACCCAGACCGAAGACTAGAATTTTGTGAAAATATGGAAACTAAAATTAACCAACAGCCAGACTATGTCAAAACAATTTGTTTTAGTGACGAAAGTACTTTCTATCTGAATGGAAATGTAAATACACAGAATGTGAGGTATTGAAGTGACGCAAATCCTCACCTGTTTCGTGAAACACATACCCAATTTCCCCAGAAGGGGAATGTTTGGGCAGGTATCCTGGAAAACCATATCGTTGGGCCTCTTTTTCAAATACTAATTCAACTGGTGAGGTTTATCTGGAGCTGTTGCAAAACGTAATAGAACCGTTAATCCTTGAAATTTTGGAAGATAATGCAGATGAATTCGGCAATTTGGAAATAACATTCCAACAGGATGGTGCTCCTCCACACTATTACGGTGCAGTAAGACGGTATTTGGATGAGGAGTATCGTGGTAGATGGATTGGACGACGAGGTTCAACGGAATGGCCAGCTCGATCACCGGACCTCACACCTTTGGATTTTTTTCTGTGGGGGTACCTTAAATCGAAGGTTTACGTCACTGAACCTGAGAATATTGACGTTTTAAAACAACGTATTGTTGCAGAATGTGAGGATGTTTCCGCAGACACATTTGCAAAAGTACGAGAAGAGTATAGAAATAGGATATTTCACTGTCAGGAAGTAAATGGAGGTCACTTCGAGCAATTTCTTCAAGTAGATACTGATTCTTGAATCTGTAATTAATATCATACTGAATGGAATTTAAATTTTAATGTTTACTAATGAGCCATTAAAACTGCCATAAACACAAACAAAATTAGTATCATTGCATAGGTTTTTTTGATACCTTTTAAAAGAGGTGTCGCTTGCCGTAGGGTTCCATTTGAAATTATTGGTCACAATGGCCTTGTGACGTCATCTTTGACGATGTCGTCATCTATCATCACTAGTAGGGAAGTTTACAACCTTTAATATTCAGTTTCCAAATTTCACTTGTTTATGTATAATCGTTAAAAAAATAAGAGGGGGGGGGAGGAGACTTTTGAGAAGCACTGTATACAAGTACATTTGGTTGAGCAGAGCATAGTATCTCAGTGAAATCAGATGAGAATACTTCGGAAGCCATGTGAAGCTGAAAACCAGGGTTTCTCAGGGTGTGGGGTATGTTCCGTATTCTCAGGTATAAGTTGAGTTTTTCTACCGCAATGTGCGTTTGTTTATGTTGTCCTGCGAGAATGAATTATTACTTGACAGCAGTAGCAGTAGTGATATTCAGAAAAGACGAAAGTGTGCGGAGTTTGTCAATAAAAAACAATAGATTCGTGATAGTGTTCAAATTGTGTAAATCATAGGCAATTTCCTTTTGACGTCTTTTACGCTCCTGATTTTCCTTAGCTCTAGCATGAAACTTCAGATGGTTACTTCAGATGGTTTCGGAGACATAGAAAGTTTTGGTAAGTTATAAATAATTCAACCTTTTTGCGTAATATCTGCAACAATGTGTGCATAAAAATCCATACCTATAGTTTATGGAAATATAGCTTTGGGCGCTGTGTAATGAGAAATAAAGCTCACAAAGTGAACAGTCCCTGAATAAGTAAGCCAATTAGATATTGTGAGGTAATTTCACAGACTTATGGTTTCCACATATATATTTCCTTTGATAAACAACGAGTGGGTTTTGCCTTTTGAGATTCCAGTGTTGAAGTTGCCGAGGGTTAGCGGGTGGTCTTTCCATCCTTTTGAAATAATTGGATTAATAAAAATCGACTCATTCGAGTGGATGATTATACGATTTGAAGTTTGAATCTACCGCTGAAGAGATCAATTTCATATTTTTGAATTATATATTTTTCGGAGATTGATCAAGACAGAATACACTTTCGATATCATGATGAAATGTTTTTCAACTAAGCAGCAGTTTCATAAGAACTCTTTATGAAATCAATATTATAACAGAACTAGAGTGAAAACTTGATGGGATTTTAAAATTCCACTTGAATATAATTTTCCAGAATCTCTGCATTTCGCATATATAGTAAAAAAGGGTACTAATAAGCAAATGGCTTCATTTGAAAGTTGGAGGCTTGCCAGAAATTCTAACAAATCGTAAGTTGTAGGAATCACATTACACAAAATTGAATCACATCACACAAAATTGACTACAGGACTCACCCCCAAAATGCGTTTTACCGGACATAGGGATGCAAACAGGACGAGCCCAAAAAGTGTATCCACTATGTGATTTAACGATTACCATAAGAAGTATATACAAATAAAAACATATATATATATATATATATATATATATATATATATGTACAGTGTCCGCCAAAAAGTATGTACAATTTGGGAAAAAAGTTTATTATTGGAGTATTGGAAAAAATATTCTGGGGAAAAGTTTGTGCATGTCCAATTACCTGAAAATCAATTTTGACACATGTCACGTGATCGCTAGTATGGCAGCAAATTGAAAAAAATTGCCATGAAAAGGCAAAAAGTGGGGTAAGATGGCAAGATATCAAAAAAAGTTAATTGAAAAAGTTACTTAGAATTGAATTTTATGCACATAAACGAAGTTTCAAGCGATAATTCGAGAAAATTGGAAATAGCAATTTTTTTAAATATTTTCCCATCTATTTAAAAATAACAATTTTTTTTCTTATGAATAGCTTGACTATACTGAAACATTTTCATTTCAATGATAATGACATAACTTTCTCATTTTCTCCTCACCAGAGGGCACTATATTTAAAAAATAGGATTTTGTCAGAACTCTTGCTGTTACATCGGTTCGTATCTAACAGTTATATCAGAATTCCACGACCATTGTGATGACATGACACTTCAACAACATCGTGTTCTCTAGATAATAATCAAGTTTCGATGATAATCGTGCATGAAGATTTCACTTCGTACATAAACTGGAAAACTATTTAATTTATCGCACTATTAATCTAAAATAGAAATTCTGAATATTTTCATAGTTTTTTCAGCATTGATCGATGGCTTATTATTGGTGTTAGTCATAAATGTATAACTCAATTCTAAATGATGAGATGTGGTCCTGAAAAGACATTCTACAGAACAGGTTTTTTTATTCAATGAAGTAATTCAAATATTCTATAAATAAAACAACAAATTTTCAACTATTTCTATATAATAACAATTCATATCTCAATATGCCTTCCTTCTCTTTCTATACATAACATCGTTTCATGGTATATCTCTCTTCGAACGTTCAACAAAAACTTTGGAGAATTAATTTTCTACTGCACAATGACGGATAGTTTCTTCCAAGTGCTCAATATTTCTAAAAGGTCTAAATGTGTTGAATGGCCCCACAAGAAAAAGTCATATGGGTCAGGTCAGGCGAACGTGGCGGCCAAGGAATTTCTGAAAACCTACCTATCCACTTTCCAGGAAAAGTGGTGTCCAGCCAATTCCTTATTGCCAAAGTACTATGGATGGGAGCCTCATCCAATTAAAAATAAATTTTTCGCCTTTCTTCTAACGTGAAATTGTCTAATTCATTGTAGAAATCTTTTCTAAAAAAATCCAAGTATGTTTCAGCGTTCAAATTCCGACGAAAGAAAAATGGTCCAATTATTCTGTCATTAAAAATCCCGCACCAAACATTCAGTTTAAATGAATATTGATCACGGGCTTCTACTGCAAAATGTGGACCACCATCTACAATTTCGAGATGAAACAACACCATTTGGAGTGAAAGTTGACTCATCACTGAAAAAATTAATTTCGTGAATGATATATTTTCTTCAATTCGTCCCTGCAGCCAAAAGGAAAAATACAACCGTGGACCGTAGTCTCTCTCCTTAAGCGTGTGAATGAATATTGGTTTATAAGGGTTGAATTTGTTTTGTTTGGAGCAATCTTCAGATAGAAATTGAAGATAAATCCGAATTCCCAGACAATTTACTAATTGATGTTCTTGGAGTTTCAACTACGCTCTGTATAACTCCAAACTCTGTTTCCTCAGCAGTAACCCAGTGCCTATGTTGTTTCCTGAATAAGTTTTCCACGGACCCAGTATTTTTGAACTTGGAAACAATCCTTCCTACAGTTACATGTGAAATAATTTTATTGGTATGCCTCTCGTTGAAAATCGCTGCGGCTTCTCTATAGCTTTTGTAATTTTCTCCCACAATCAAAACAATTTCGATCTTTTCTTGCTGACTTAACTTCGACATAATCAAGCAAAAACTTGCTGGTATTATCAACGTCACTATGTATGAATATGAAGTTCTTACTTAGACTTTTGTTGCAATAAGTTTACGTATTTTCTGTCAAGTGAAATCCATGGCTATCTTGTGGAATATGATTGAAATTTTGAGGCAATACTTAAACACTGACTATTTTCATGAAATCAAAATTTCATGTTCAGGTACATTTCATACTCAAGTAAGTATGTTTGGTGTACTACATTTTGATTTTGTGGAAAAGGAGGAATTTTACTATGTTTTTCTATTATAGAATCCTGATGTGATAAATAAGTAGGTATTTGTTTGAAAAGCACACGAAATAGTAGTTTGGAAAGTGAATTTTGTGACATAATTGAGGAATATGTTCACGAACACCGATGTTGATCACTGAATAAACCTGATTTCATTTCAGAGTGGATTATTTTCGATGTTTTTATTTGCAAAAAAAATTGTGAAAATATTTAGAATGAAATAGTGAGTCAAATTTAAGAGACTTATAATTTACATGTTTATGTGCGAAGTGAAACGCTCATCCACAATTATCATCGGAACTTGATTATAATCTGGAAAACATCATGTTATCACAATTTTCGTGGAATTCTGATATAACTGTTTGATACGAACCGATGTAACAGCAAGGGTTCTGACAAAATCCTATTTTTCAAATATAGTGCCCTCTGGTGAGGAGAAAATGAGAAAGTTATATCATTATCATTCGAAGGCAAATGTTTTAGTATAGTCAAGCTATTCATAAGAAAAAAAAATATTTTCGAATAGATGGAAAAATATTCAAAAATATAACTATTTCCAACTTTTTCGAATTATCTCTTGAAACTCCGTTGATGTGCATAAAATTCAATTCTAAGTAACTTTTTCAAATAACTTTTTTTTATATCTTGCCATCTTTCCCCACTTTTCGCCTCTTCATAGCATTTTTGTTCAATTTGCCTCCATACTAGCGATCACCTGACATGTGTCAAAATCGTCTTTCAGGTAATCGGACATGCACAAACTTTTCCCAAGAATATTTTTGTATATATATATATATATGCTCGCTTGAGATGATATGGCATTCGCTTGAGATGATATGGCATTCGATCGAGTAACACAAGTATATGTGGCAAATTTTGAGAAAGATTGGGATACCAGATAGCCTTACAAATTCTCTCAGAAATATATATGCAGTTGCAACACCACATGTAATAATGAACGGGTATCTATCGAAACCCTTCTCCATCAAGAACTCGGTTCGGCAGGGATGCCCTCTCTCAATGATTTTGTTCAGCAACACCCTAGAACCATTCAGCAGACTCTGTGATTCTACCATACGAGGAATCAAACCGAAAAATCGAACATCCAAAGTAAATGCATATGCTGATGACGTCAGCATTTTTATTCAGCAGACAGACAAACTCAATATTACGGAAAAAAATATCGAGATTTAAGAAGAAGGCTCTAACGCTAACGCCAAAAAAACTGAAATTTTACCACTAAATAACTGGAGAACTTTCCACAGCAACTCAATATCAGAGAATATGTATGATAGATAATTCATAATACAGAATACACTTTTGAGAAGTGAGTGTTATAAATAAATATTATAAGAACTGAAATAAGTACAATTATGTGCGACAAAGCAAATAATCTGTACCTGTAAAATGATTATGTACAAATGTACAAATACTCATACTGAAGAACTGTGATATTAGAAAGAAAATGTGATCAACAATTCTCAGGATTATATAAAAAAATACAATCCAGAAATTTTATTTTTTCAAATTGTCATATTCTTCTGATGTAGATTTGAAGTCATCCGAAGTCCCTCTATAGACAGTAACTTTGAAGTTTCACAATGGGTGTCTCCAATATTGTTCATCGAGGGCTTCTGAGAAGAGCTCTATGAGAATTATGGAATTCCCCAAACGTGAAATCTTTCTTTTGTAGACTCCAGATTGAAAATGCATTCCATTTTCATATATATTTCACACCTACTGGTTTGAATAACTTTCAATAAAAGTGCTGCGTGTCAGACTGGAAGCATTGTGTGAATCCGGAATTAGAAAACTTCGATCATACTAGAAGCTTTTGTAGTAGCAAGATTGAATCTCAGTATAAAGTGCGGCTGTTTCATCAAAGCCACTCTTCCAATCAATAGCCTGCTGAAGGAAAAAGGATACGATCTTAAGGGACTACAGAATATGTTTATTCATTTATATATATATATATATATATATATATATATATATATATATATATATATATATATATATATATATATACTAGCGGAGCCGACAGACGTTGTCCTGTCCAAATTCATATGTTCCCTAGAATGTTTTTCCCGAAAACTCTCGTCCGCGTAGAATTTTTTTTTTCTATGTTTTCTTTTATGTTGTTCCATCTAGATTATGCTTTTGACTCCTTCCGCTTCCTGTTGTCCCGTTATCTCGTTTTCCCCTTATCCCGTTATCCCATTTTCCTGTTACCTTTTCCCGTTATCCCATTTTCCTGTTACCTTTTTTTTTTCTTCATCCCGTTAACCCGTTTTTTCGTTATTCCCTTAGCCTGTCATCCCGTTATCCCGTTACTCCCGTTATCACATTATCCCGTTTTCCTGTTATCATTTTTTTTATCTCGTTATCCCTTTTTCCCCTTATCCTGTCATCCCGTTATCTCCCTTCCTTTTCCCTTCCTTTTCCCGTTTTCCCGTTTTTCCCTTTTATCCGTTATCCCGTTTTCCTGTTTTCCCTTTTCTTATTTATCCCGTTATTCCCTTATCCTGTCATCCCGTTATCACGAGTGAAAATTTGGGGTTGTATGTATTTTTGAATGGTGTATCATAAAAAAATATATATTTTTTTTTCCGAAAAAGGGGTGGACCACCCTTAACATTTGGGGGGATGATTTGTGAATCTAAACCATCCAGGGCGCCACCCAAACGCATATAAAAAAATTAATTCCAATCGGTCCAGCCGTTTATGATACCGACTGCAGCGCCATCTTCCAGGCTGATTTGTGAACCATCCAGGGCGCCACTAAAACGCATACAAAAAACATTCATTCAAATCTGTCCAGCCGTTTAGAAGGAGTACAGTGACACACACGTACAGTAGAATTATATATATATATATATATATATATATATATATATATATATATATGTATATATATATATATATATATATATATATATATAAATATATATATATATATATATATATATATATATATATATATATATTTATATATATATATATATATATATATATATATATATATATATATATATTAAATATATATTTCAGTCATTCTCAAATTTTTTTTTTTTTGAGAATTGAGCATTAAAAACTGTATTTTGACACAAATTTTCATAACATTAGTTTTATTTCCAAGGCACTCTATGGTTTTTTTTCTTTGTTAAAAGCGGCAAAAGTTTATTAGGCAATTTTTGTTTTGAAATCTGACTGAACCACTGGATTCGTAGTCGTTACGAATGTAAACCATGAGAATTTCATTAGAAAATATTGTTAACAACGAAGTTACAACAACTTAAATTTTGGAAACAAAGTATTTGATATTAATTTTCATGTAGATTACAGACATATTTGGAATCTGGCAACACTGCCGATACAAAGTAGAACACCAGTGAATTTGTACAGCGAAAATCCGAAGTCAATAGCTCATTCCGTTCTACAGTTATAACTCCTGAAAGTATGGTAATGTGAGCGATTTCTGGTGGAAGCGATTTTGTCATAAAAATCTAACTACGCCACTGGATTTGTGAATTATATTCCCTTAGAATCATTTATTTGAGTTTAGGTTATAAGTGTATTCGAAAATAACAGAAAATTAAAAATTCATTTTCAAGTTATGCAGTTTTCAATAGCCGATAAAAACGAAATTAACCGAATTAAGTTTTAAAGTATCAAAATTATTTATTCAATAATAAAACAGAAAGCAGTACAAAAAAATGTTCCTTTTTTATTGTGCAAAACTCAACTCAAACAAGCTTTCAGAAAAGGTATCAATAATTTGAGGAAATCTGAACTAATACATTGGGCATAGATATTGTACTAAAACAATAGTAGGCTGTGATTTAGCACACCACAAATCGCTCACATTACCATACTTTCAGTAGTTATGATTGTTGAATGGAATGAGCTATTGACTTCGAATCTCCGCTGTACAAATTCACTTGTGCTCTACTTTGTATCGGCAGTGTTGCCAGATTTCAAATATGTCTGCAATGTTGAAAAGGGAAACATTCTCAATTGAATATTGATAGGAAGATTTTACTGTGAATTGAAAAATCCACGATTGAAATGAAGTTATTTTTTGTGAATGTCTAACAGAAAACAACTACTTCCCCGGCTAAAGCCACGCTGGACATTGAACTACATCTGATTTTATGAACATCCTGTTTATATTTTCAACAAATCAATGTCTGCAATCTAAATAAAAATTATAATCAAATACTTTGTTTCCAAAATTAAAGTTGTTGTAACTTCGTTGTTGACCAATATTTTTCCATGAAATTTTGATGGTTTTCATTTATAACGTGGTGTAGTCAAATTTGGGAAAAAACATGCCTAGATAAACTTTTGCCGTTTTTGACAAAGAAAAAAATGTATATATATATATGTTATATGCAAGATAACTAGTGGCTATCCCAGGAGTATCAGGTTACCTTCCAGGAAACTGCTGACTTGCTATCTTCCCAGGGTCATCACGTCCGCTCTCAGGAACTGACTACATATAATATTTCGCTGGTCTAAGCAGCGTCACCATTTATCTAACATTATAAATAGCCCTGCGAGGCATCATTAGTTACTAGTTGTTTTTCAGACACTCAGTCGAGTAGTTTTAATTGTATCATTATATTTTCCAAATAAAGTCCAAAGGAGTCTACTATACTCCTTTTTGAAGTAGCAATTGTTTTTAAAAAGTCTTTAGTGAAAAGTGAGATATAACAATTGGCGCAGTCGCTGTAGGATCCTTCAACTCCTGCGGAACACGGAAAACCTAACCGAAGGAGGTGGATCCCAATCCTTCAAAGCCCAATCCTTCAAAGGAAAAGGACCCTGCACGAAGCTCATTGGACCCTTCAAGCAACAAACACCACCAAAGGACCACGGAAGGACGGTCTCTTCAACCAAAGAAGAACACGCGAACGCTAACTTCCTTCGGAGCAACGCTTGTGAAGCCGGATTGCATCCTCCGCATGGACATTCTTTGGTAAGAAAATATAAGAATCATCTCGTTTATTTTCAATATTCAATTGATTTCAATTTGAACCAGTTCTATTATCAACTCATCCACTATGCCTACAACGCCTCCAAATACCACAACTGAAGTTGAACCCTATAGATTAAATGAAATATTTTCAATAATTCCGGAGTATGACGGTGATCAAATATTTTTAAATACTTTCATCCATGCGTGTAACACTGCTTACCGTATGGCCATACAAGATCAAAGATCATTGGTAATCTTGCACATCAAGAATAAATTAAAAGGGAAAGCGGCAGAATTAATAAGTTCTCGAAATCCCCAAACCTGGGATGAAATTAAGTTACTGTTAAATCAATACTTTGGTGATACTCGTGATTTAACCTCATTGATACAAGATCTCCAAAGAATTCACCAACTACCTGGCGAATCACCTCTGACTTTCATAAATAGATTACAAACACATAATGCAAAAATGCACGCTACAATTCAGAAACAAAATCTCACTCCCGATCAAAAAACATCTCAAAGTTCACTCATTGAAACCATGACATTGAATAGTCTTTGGCTGGTTTAAATAAATGGACAACTTATTGACAAGTACCCTCGACATATAATGCAACACAGAAGTACGAAGGAAATGCAATTGAATTATTTTCAACAGCAGAAATCTATATTGAATAGAAACCCAAATACGCATTCTAACCAACCGAGAAAAATGAATTCAAATCCCAATCAACAGAAATTTTGCTCCTACTGTAAACGTCAAGGCCATGTTTTAAATGAATGTCGTACAAGACAATCTCAACAACCGCAACAAAATTTCCAAAGGCCAAATTTTCCCCAACAAAATACGAACTTCCAACAGAATCCTAGATTCTATCAAAACTTCAGACCTAATCAAACAAATCAATCAAATCAACCAAATCAATCAAATCAACCAAATCAATCAAACAATCAGAATCAATCCCAATTCAGACCACCAATAATTAGGCCAAATCCTAATTTCAATCAACAAAGGCCTTCAGCCATTCAACAAAACCCGAATTTTAACAAATTCAGTTCTCAGCGAACTCACCACCTGAATACACGAAACCCCAGTGCTGATAATTATACCGATAATTATCAAGAATACCAATATTCCACAAACGATAATTACACAGATGATTATCAAGATTCTCAAAATTTTGGTGCTGAAAGTTATACCGATAATTATCAGGAACACCAGTCAAATATTTCCGATCATACTAATGATCAGTATGATTTTGGATATTCGGAAATCCAACCGAATCAATACGAAAAAATTTCAGGATTTTCCAATAGGCCCAATATCTTTCGATCCACCGATCAATCAATCGATAGATCCCACTTCAGAGCTCCAAGCCCAAGTGCAAGCCCTGAATATATCAGACAATCTCAACCCAAACTTGAACTTCCCCGAACAAATGTTCCTATAACTAAATCACTCACAATCAATTCCAAAAACTTGTATTATATCATGGACGCAACCAATACCTATAAAATACTTATCGATACCGGAGCTGGTCTATCAATCTTCAAGCCAAAAACAGTTCAAAATTATTCTAATAGATCCCATGAAAATGTGGTGATACAAGGTATCACAGATCAAAAAATTATCATTTCTGAATCAGTAATGATACCCTTTGTATAGGTAATCCTCATAAAGTATTCATTTACAATCTAGATATAGATTTCGATGGTCTCCCTAGGATCCGATTTCTTGGAACACTATCATTGTATTGTCGATTTGAAAAATAAGCAACTTATAACCGACTTCAAAACGATTCCCCTGATCAAAGTAACGGACTCTGAGAACCCCTCTGAAAATGTAGTTGAAACGTCCATGAACAACATACCGAATACAATTTCTATTGAACCCCGTATGGAACAGATTTTCAAACTAAAATGTAACCTACTGAACACCGAAGCTATACTGTTAGCCCAAGTGAAAGAAAATGTTAGATTACCCAATGCATTAGTGAAAATCAATCATAAAGGAGAATTTCTCACCCCTGTGATTAATGCTAATGCAATGTCAAAACTATCAATTTTCCGATATTAAAATCGAACCAATTCAAAATTACTTCTATTAATAATTTCAACGAAAATGAAAATTCTGACACAAGACAGACAGAAATTTTGAAATTCAAAGTCAACCGTTTGGAACATCTGAACGAAGAAGAAACTGAACCATTACAAAATATTTCTCCCTGTACATTGATATTACCCGCAAACGAAGACTCTGACATACAAACAATTAGCGACAGTGAAGAAGAACAGCACGAACCTAAACCAGAACTGAAAGAAGAACTCCTGACACAGAAAATTTCTGAAACAGAGGAAACCCGGAAAATCAACAAGAAACATTTTCTGCTGAACATATCGAACAAGAATTCCGAACTTTCATAAATTTATATCAAACGAAATCACTCCTTGACCACTGAAAGTTCAATACCTCAACTGCCAATTCTGACAAAGAAAAACAAACACATTTTAATATTCCCACAACAAAAGAACCTCAAAGATTTTCATTACAAAATTTTCGACGATATATTCGAACAGAATTATGACTTTAGGAATTTAAAATCAATATCGTATCGAGTAAAACGATCAAAAATCGAAAATACTATATTGTCCTCTACCATTTGACGTTGATACGTAGTAGGAACATTTATTTCTAACCTGTATAGAGATCAAAACGAAATCGATCTCTCGAACACTTATTGCGTTGAGAATAACTTAGAACTCCCGATTCTTGAGATACTTCGTTTCATTTTCTCAGAAAAATAAATTAAATTCAAGGTATGCCAAAATTTGATAACTAATCGAAACCCAGACCAAATTCCAATGATAATCGACCAATACCACAATGGAAAAAAACAACCTCCATGAGGAATCAATGAAACCATTAGAAGAATTAAAGAAAAATAAATTTGGGCGGACTCACGAAAGTATTGAGAATTATATAAAAACATGCCAAATTTGCCAAAGAACTAAAATATATAGAAAAACCCTCGACAACCCCTCGTCATAACCGAAACCCTAGAACACCATTCGAAAGAATCAACATAGACATAGTAGAAATTCCAACGAAAAATTCGGCAATGAGCATACGAGACGAACTAACGGAAATTCACGCAAGTTTACACATTAGACGACAAAACCGCACGAAGTATAGTTAATACCCTACTCCTATATTTTCAACATTTTGGAACACCTCTGAGAATTCCTGCGACTACGGCAGAGGAATTTGAAATGCCACCCTTAGAGACCTTTGTGTTCTCTATGACATTAAACTCACATATTCCAGTGTGCATCACCCACAATCAAACGGTTCAGTCGAACGATTTACGCAACCCTTCTCGAAATGATTCGGATACATATGGCCGAACATCCCAACGAACATCCATTCAATATCCTCCCATACGCAGTTATTTGCTATAATAACTCTGTGAATAAAACACATGGGTTTACTCCCCACGAACTAGTCTTTGGTCCCCAGCCAGTAGACCACCGAAACTCTCTACAATCAAGAACAGTTAATCACCAAGTATATACGAGACCTAAATAATAAAATTTCTCACTTCTATAAAATTGCCCGCGAACGTCCCCCAAAACAAAAAGAAAAGCCAAAGTCCGTTTTGATCGCAAATAAAAAAGGAAACCCCAGAATATAAAGTAATGGACAAAAAGTATATGTCAAGGAATCCCAAATAAAGAATAAATTACACAACAAATTCAATGGTCCTTTCCATAATAGAACAAATTCTTCTAAATTCCGCGATACTTTGAATCCTCGACCAAATCAAAGATCAAAAGTTAACTTCGATCGCATGAAGCCGTTTACATGAAGATTAATTTATTTTCAGGTTGCTGCTGCTGGTCGGATCAGTAGAGTCTCAATACCAAATCAAACCAATAAATAATACAATCGGCGTATATTACCATGAAAATGGAAATATCGTACTCACTAACGATAAATGGACTATACTTGTAAATAAAGACGTTTCCGTATTCAAAAATGCTTACGAAAATAACCGTAGAATTCTAGAAACTCCGTAAACACAATACAATTCACAGGATATAGAATGAACGAATTTCGATCCGGGTAAAACCCATATCAGGCCTTCTACCCAAATTTCAAATTCTATTGAACAGAAATTGGGAGAAACTATTTCAGATACTAAACGATATAAAAGAGGCCTGATCGACGGTATAGGAAGTATATTCAAAAACAATCACCGGAATTTAGATGCCGCTGACGGCGAATACTATACCAACTGTATAAATAGGTTGAATAACGATGAACACCAATTGGAGAACTTATTAAAGAACCAAATTTCAGTAACAATCAGTTATCCAAAATTTCCAATACCACCATTCGCAAATTGCAAGTCGATGAAAAGACTTTCAATGAGGATATTAAAATTATAGAAAATACTATCAATCGATGGGCGATAGAATTAGTCACGTTGAAACAAAACTGAAATTTATCAATATCTGCGAAAAACTAATGGAAAGCTTTCTATTCTTCGAAGAAAATATTGATGATATGTTAGATTCAATTACCTTTGCACGTTTGAATATAATTCTCTTCAATCATTACACCCGATCATTTGATTACCGCCTTACAGGAAATTTCTCAAAACCTACGGAAAAACAATCTCCCATCCAACCAAAACTTTCCAAAATAGCACAATACCTTGAAATCCTATGAATTAGAAGCGTTCCAAACCAACTCGAACCTAGTCTTTATCCTAAAATTCCTCTTACAGAACCACAAATTTACACCCTAGTACCAACTGAAAAATTCCAATATATGATAATAGAACTGGCCTCCATCACATTCTCTCGATTTCTCAAAAGTTCATCGCGAAAGATGATGATTCTTTAATGTTCATACCTGTGACAGACTTGAAACGTGTAAACCGCTTTTTTTATAGAACTGAATTGTGCCCGATATGTTCGCATATCCAATAGACTATAACCCATTTGTGAAGCCCAAATTTTCAAAAAGTTTCAAAACATTCCGCGAAACTGTCAAAGTTCTTTGATTTTTACCAAGGTTATAACATTCAAAATCGAAACCAATCTATGGCTAGTGATCCTTTCTGAACCTTTACAAGTGACCGTGAATTGTCCCAATATGAACACTAAGACTGAAATTATTTAAAAATTCAATCGTGAAACTCCAGATTGAATGTAGTGCGTTTATTGAATAACAAAGATCCAGGTAAATTCTCAAGGATCGAAAACATCGAACGTCACCCACGGCACCCATCCAGTTGTAATACCATACGAGTGTTGTGTGGATATTCCAGAAAAATCGAAACTACCGAAACTGAAGCCCCTCAAATTGAACGATCTGAATGTAGATGACTTGGACGTTGCCAAACACAAGCTTGACTCATATTCAAAAAAGCCTAGATGACCTGATTCAACAACCTTTCGTCGAGAAGAACATATCATGGTTCACCTTCTTCACCATCTCACCTCGTCTTATCCCTGTTGGCACTCTACCTATTCTGCAAGTGTAGAAAGAGAACGACAGGACTGGCTCTGACAGGACCTGACGATTCACCGCATCCACCACAGACCACTCAAACCGTTGAGAAGAATCTCCAGCATGTTCCCAAAAAAGACCAAGTTTTCATGAAGAATGCAGGAAGAATCCATCCATCTGGAAGGAGATGCATGATCACCTCAACCCTAAAAGTTGCTGCATGGCATCAACTTTTTTTTTATGGAGGGGCTGTTATATGCAAGATAACTAGTGGCTATCCCAGGAGTATAAAGGTTACCTTCCAGGAAACTGCTGACTTGCTATCTTCCCAGGGTCATCGTCCGCTCTCAGGAACTGACTACATATAATATTTCGCTGGTTTTAAGCAGCGTCACCATTTATCTAACATTATAAAGCCCTGCGAGGATCATTAGTTACTAGTTGTTTTTCAGACACTCAGTCGAGTAGTTTTAATTGTATCATTATATTTTCCAAATAAAGTCCAAAGGAGTCTACTATACTCCTTTTTGAAGTAGCAATTGTTTTTAAAAAGTCTTTAGTGAAAAGTGAGATATAACATATATATATATATTGAAGTCCGCATGATATTATGTTTTTTTTAATTATCAGTTTCCGAAAATTTAGAGTTTATGAACTGTGAGTAGATACCAGGGCGAGCACCGCAATAATATCTCAATAGTAGTGAGATATAAACCTAAAATATTCCATTTAATAGTGATAAGTTATTGTTAAAGTTCTTGAGTAGCAACAGTGACAAAAAGCATCAAAACATTGTTATAACCAGGGAAAATTTAAAAAGAAATAAAATCGGCCGTAAACTCTGTTCTGAACACCATATTGAAAAACGACGAATTTATAAACAGCGTAGCAGATAGAGTGAGCAAGGTAGTAACAAAAATGTAAATGAAAAACTTATGGATTGAAGGAGAAATAAACAATATTCAACAAAATGTGCCCAACATTAAAATGGAACAAAACACGATAAATGGAAAAATATAATAATGATCGAAATGATCGAAATAAGGAAATTGCATTTTGAAATTGCACGGAAATATGATGATATGATCCCGTTCTTCATATGGTCCGTTGTTGTTGGACGATCTCTGAAACAGCTTTCCTTCATGCACCTCCAGAGGAAGGAATCTATAGAAGTATGGTATGGGGATCGGGCGGGCCAAGGATTAGTACCTCCTCTGCCCACCCAACGTTTGGGATAAGATTGATACAAAAATTATCTGCATGCACTGCACCACCATTGAGTTGCAACCACATGGTCCTTCTGGAGTTCAAATCCACTTCTTCTTACCATTCTGAAGAGATGTTCGTGGAGAAAACGTAATACCTTCCACCATTCAGCACATTGTCAGAAAGGGGTCCAATAATGTGATTTCTGATCATCCTTCCCAAACATTGAGGGACCATTGCTTTTGATGACCAACAGTCCTCAACCAGATTTTCGATTGCATAATCATTCATTTTATGACTGCTGACCCACTCGTTGTTCTTCAACGTTGCTCCATCAGGAACCAGAATTATGTTTGAAGTGTTAGTCCAAGTGTTATAGTCCTCGTCAATCAAGCCATTCATTTGAATACAAATCTCAACTCTTTTTACAAAATAATTATCATACAATTCTTGATGTAGGTTCAGATGATAAGGGTGGAACTCATGTTTCAATATTATTCTGTTCACCTACTATGTTTCCACTGCTATTTCCCTAGTGCTCCAGTGAGGATTATATTTCCCTAGTGCTTCGGTGAGGAATAAAACTTGCAAGTGATTTTCTCCGTTGATCCGACATTCAACAATTTCCTTTTTGGTAGAAGATGCACTACCAGTGAGTTTCAACCGATCTCTCAACTTTTGAAAGACACCCGTGGAACTTTTGCTCCTGGGTATTTTTGATGGTAGATTCTGCTTGCTAATAAAGGATTTCTGTCAGCTTTGCCAATACAGTAGACCATATTTACTGATTCTTTGCGAGTGAAATTCATTATTAACAATTAAAGTGAGTTTATACAGAAAGTAAAATAAAATAAGAAATAAAATAAAGTAAAATGAGAAGTAATAATGTTCAGAGTGTTTATAGAGCTGAGTAAATTAATGTAAAAAGTAAGAAAGCTGTCAATTGAAATTTGGGATTTTATATTGTTACCTCAAACTTCAATGATGAATACTCGAAAATTTGGTCCCCGTTATTGTTTATTGAGTAAAAATATAAGCCATTGTTGACAACACTACCAATATTATAAAATCTAGTCATTCAAGACAAAAAAAAAATTTAAAAATGCCAGTGAAACACACCGTTTTTCGGTTATGAAAACAAAAATATGATGACGACTGCTATTTATATCATGTCATGTATCATCCTATCTCGTCAATTTGTCTAAATTATTCAATATGTACATATGCCTAACAACTTGTCAAGTAAAATAAAATAAAAGATGAAAGTTAACCATCTTTTATTTTACTTCTTATTTTATATTACTTCTTATTTTATTTTATTTCTGTATAAACCTGTTATGGATGTTGTGTAGTTTTAACTTTTTAAATTACTTTATTTTTTTTCTTATTTTATTTTACTTGCTGTATAAACTCACTAATAGACGTGTACTGTTATTGAAAATTTATAGATGTGTCAAATTTCATGACATCGGCACACTCGATTGATTTTTTTCGCGAAAAATTTATTCTTTTGCAATATAGGGTGTTGCACTTGAGGAAGTCAATTGCCATTCGTAATTTGTAATTTTCAAAAAATAAAACTATAATAGCGGTACTCAACAGAGGTGACAGTAATCTGTAAGGGGATCAATCAATTTTTAGCGTTATTATGTATTTGTTTAAAAACCTCGATCCATTGTCAATTTGACAATTTACAGTATGAAAATATTACCCCTTCTTGCACACCCTCTGAATTATGAGCACCGCCTCTAAAATTTTAAATGAGAAGAGGGGTCGTGTGGCACCTCGTTCGAAACGGATTTTCATTTTCTGTTCATCAATATTAAGTTTTTTGAATTTGGTGCAATCATAACTCAGGAAATTCATTTTGAAAATGTATAATTTTGATACTCCACTTAGAATGAAGGAAATAATGTCACATAATGTTTAGGAAGTATTTCTCAATTTATTTTACAATTAAATTAAATGTTTAAAATGACCACCATTCACTTCTTGACAATAAGCAAGTCGATCTTGGAATTCTCATACAACATTCCATAGGACCTGAGGGGTTATGTTGTTCATTTCTCTCCATATCCTAACTTTCAAATATGCAATATTGTCTGGTCTATTGAAATAAACTTTTGATTATAAATAACCCCATAAGAATTATTCAGGTATTTTCTTATCTGTTTTGCTAAACGTCAGGAAAAAGTAGTTCAAGACACCAAAAAATTATTCACAAAACCCACATAAATAATGTAATGTCAATCTGTTATTTTGATATCTATAAGTTGCTGACACACGTCAGTGAATTGAAGAATATTTGTGTGTGTGTGTGTATTTGATTTAAACAAAATTTCGTGAAACTGGATATGTAAGAACTATTCAAAAACCAGGTGGAAATGTTAAATTGGATGAGAAAAAAAAGTTAGATGTACTGTTAGCGATTGAGAAAAATCCGCATATGACAAGTAGACAACTCAATATCATCGATATTGAGATTTTTACATGAGGAGAAATACCATCCTTATAAAGTCCATTCGGTTCGGGTGTTGGATGAGGGTGATCCTGATAGAAGGCAACAATTCTGTGAACTGATGATGGACAGAATGGAAGTCGATTTGCAGTTCATAAACAAAATTGTTTTTTCTGATGAAGCTACTTTTCATTTTAATGGAACGGTTAATAGACAAAACTGAAGATAATGGAGCAGATAAAATCCCCATTGGATGTGTGAGGCTCACACACAATATCGTGAAAAAAATAACGTTTGGGCTGGTATCATTAACAACAAAATGATGGGCCCTTATTCATCTGAAAGCACAGTTAATGGTGAGGTTTACCTAGATTTTTTCATGAACTTTTTACAGCCTACATTGAAAAAACTTTTTCCTGATGTTAATGATCCAAATGCAATAGATTGATCAATTTTGTACCAACAAGACGGAGCTCTACCGCATAACAAACTTATTGTTAGAGATTATTTGAACGAAGTTTTCCCCAATAGGTGGATTGGAACACGTGGAACGATTGAATGGCCGCCTAGATCCCCCGATTTAACTCCTCTCGATTACTTCTCATGGGGTTATTTGAAATCAAAAGTATATTTCAATAGACCAGATAATATTGCAGATTTAAAAGGATAACGGAAGAAATTAACAACATAACCCCTGAGGTCCTACAAAATGTTGTAGGTACGAGAATTCCGAGATCGACTTGCTTATTATCAAAAAGTGGATGGTAGTCCTTCCAAACATTTAATTCAATTGTAAAATAAATTTAAAATTACTTCCTAAACATAATCTGACATTATTTCCTTCATTCTACGTAAAGTATAAAAATTTTACATTTTCAAAATAAATATTCTCAGTAATGATTGCACCAAATTAAAAAAACTCAATAGTGCTGAGCATAGAATGAAAATCCCTCTCGAACAAGGTGCCACACGACCCCCTTCTTATTTAACATTTTTGAGGGGGTTCTCATAATTCAGAGGGGGTGCAAGGAAGGGGTGATATTTTCATACTGAAAATTGTCAAATTATCGATAGAAATCGACCTGTTTAAGATTTTTTTTTAACAAATACATAATAACGCTAAAAATTAATTTATTTCATACTTATGGACCGCACTGTATAATAGTAACAGATATAGTTATTTATTTATTTATTTCTGAATTCAATATACTTGAGTGATATAATATGAGTGATGGAATACTTATGGTAGCTATTATAAGAACATTATTATTGATCGGCCATGGGGTGAATATTGCCAATATAAGCTTTGAATGTTGAAATTATTATGTGGAGACCATGGTATAGTAAAAACTTTATTGTGGAAAATTATTGAATATGAGTTTTCCAATGCAGTTTGAATGACAATTAAACAATTCGTTAAAGAAATATATCACTTTCAATATTCTAATTTTATATGAAACACATTGAAATTATTAATGTTTTGACAACAATATATAACGTTGTTGTCTTTTTAGTGATATTGCCATTGGGATATAAATTAATTTCCTTGCCTTTCCGAAATGAAGGTTTATTATTCTCATCCCTTTCGAAGTAACACCCATGAGAGTGTAAAAACCTACTGAAATGTTGATGCAATCATGAGAATTTGAACGAAACAATTCCACTTTCATTTTTATATACCTAGGAAGGCGTGGTAATGACTACTATAAATATAAAGGAGCAGTGTATCAAAGAGACTGAATATCCAAGACCCTAGCAGGGAAAAATAAGTTTTTTTTGTCGGTTAGTCTTTTTGCACGAAATATTGAATAAATGTTGAAATTTTTTATGTATTTATAACTTTATCTTTCCTTCTATAATGAATTCACATATCATCATAATATTTTGCATGTAACAAGTAATGATGGAACTGTTTACTGGCAACGATTCACTGATCGATTTCTCTGAAAATATGAAGGGTGTTCATATATAGCAGTATAACAATACTTTTTCACATTATTTGATAAACTGAAACAAAATATTTCCTTTCACTTTTTAACTCATAGAAACATTTTTGTAGAAAACGTTATATCTCCTTATGATTGCAGTAGTTTCGAGGGATTGAAATTACAATGATTTTTGGACAGTTTATTGGCGGGTCTCTGGTCGGGATATTAAAGAAAACCAATTGCTAAATTGTCGACGTTTCGAAACTTGATTGTTTTGTCTTCAGGACTATGAAGTATAAGAACACAAACATCTATGGTAAAATGGAATTCTTCAATGGAGTGTTTCTAGAATAAGATACAATACGTGAAATAACGATATCTAAAAAGAAAAAACCTCAGACAATATATAGTGAACTATCATTGATTACTACTTACATTTAGAGTGGGTCTCCGAGTTCAAAAGTAGTAATATACATGATTTAGACATAAAATATAAACACATGCACAGGTTCACGAAAGACGTGTCATCAATGGAATGAACAAACTGAACCGGCGATGGATCGTTTCTTTGTGATGTAAGAAAAGACTAATGAGAGAGATAAGGAGAATTGGAAAAGTCATCTGTTAATGATTCACTATTTTTGTTTTGTTTTGCTCTATCAGGTTGAGATACGAGGTGTTTAGATTTTCGATATCAGGTCTTTTGTCAATACATTTTTCTCCATGCTTCGTTCTCCTAATATCTCTTATTAGTCTTTTTCACATGACGAAGGAACGATTCATCGCCAGTTCAGTTTGTTCATTTCATTGTGTATGTATCGACGTCTCTCGTGAACCTGTGCAGGTATTTATTTTTTATGTCTAAATTATTTATATTACCACTTTTGAATTCGGAAAGCCATCCTAAATGTATGTAATTAACAATGTTAGTTTTCTGTATATTGTCTGAGGTTCCTTTCAAACGATCGTTATTTTACCTATTGTATCTTATTCTATCAAAACTTCATCCAAGAATTCCATTTCAACATACCTAGATGTTTTTGTTCTTATACTGCGTCCTGAAGATGAAACAATGAAGTTTCGAATCGTCGGCAATTCAGCAATCGGTTTTCTTCCATATTCCAAAAGAATTCCCGCCAATAAACTATCCAAAAATTCTAGATATTATTTTTTCTCATTATCGAATCATTACAGAAAATAATTAATTGATTGAGATTTATTTATACACTATTTCCATATTAGATAATTTTAATTTCTCCTGTATGTAGAGAAACTTTTTCCACTACTACTACCACTACTACTACTACTATAACACTGAACACTGAAAGAGTTCTGGACGATTTCCACAAAAACGTCCGAAGTGCTGTTCAGAGAACCAGCCACACATAAATGAGGAAAACAATCATTCTGATTCTGGCTGTTATAACTACCACGGTCCAGAATTTGGATGATATTCCTGCATAGTGATACCATGAAAACCTTGGGAGTTTAGAGCCCACTCAATGAGATGTTATCCCAAAAATGATAAAATTATATTAGCAGGACGAACAAGGATGTTCTATTCCTGCACTGATCCAATGAATCACCAAAACTTCAAAGTGGAATTTATAAGAAGTGTAGTTTGCAGAGGTATGGGAAATGATGTGTTGATGCTAAGGCAAAAAGTTTCGATCACAAACTTCGATCAATCACCTTATCCTACGGAAAAGTTTTGGGTATAGGTGACAAATACACAAATTATTTCCATGGGATATCTGAAAAAATAAAAGTCACGACGAATGCGTTTTGAAACCTCTAGAACAAAACTCGTTGGAATGTAACTTTCCATGACAGTTCGGATAGGTTTCCGCAATGAGGATTGAATTGGAAAGTTAGGGTGGAACCGTGTTTATGAATTTGAGAATTTGTTGTTTTGCCTCCGCACTCTAAATAAAAGTTGTTGGAATTGAGATATAGACTGATTTTCTTTTTCCAATGGGGCATCATTTCCAGCTTCTCTTGGGATGTAGTCACTCAGGGAAAAAATATATACAGTGCTCGGCAAAATTATGAATAAATGCAGGTTTTCAAAACCCGTCAATTTTGTGAAAAATTCAGAAACAGGTCGATTTTTGGATTAAAGTGCCTCTTGTTCAATATACTTGTGAAAAGGGTTACGTTACCAGTGTCCGCGTAATGATGTAATCGATAAATTTCAAAAGAGAAGCAGGGGTCATGTGATACCTCATTTGATAGGTGATTGAAACCCCTATTCAGTAACATACATAATTTATTTCTACAGGGTGGAAACAAAATTATTCATAATGCATTCTTTTTAACTATCGAATTCTGCGATTTATTCTGAAACAGGTCAATTTCCATTTTCAAGTGCCTATTTTAGAGAGGTTACGTCACCAGTGTAGACATAGGACATATGTATCGTGTGGCATCTTATTTCAAAAGTGTTTCCATCCTCTATTCAGCCACATGGATTTATGAAATATTGATATCTACATGGTGAATATAAATTATTTTCATTAAAATACAATCAAATTACGATTGAATTCTCGAACAAAATTCAAGCTTTATTAACTGGCTAAATGCAAATATAAATTCTGTTGCACAGGAGTCGTCCTCCATTCAAATAAAATGTTCGAAGAAGTTCACGTTTGGGCTGGTATCATTAACAAGGAAATATTTTTCCCTAATTTTTTTTAAGGTACCGTTAATGGTGAGGTTTATCTGAATTTTTTGGTGAACTCTTTATAGCCTACATTAAAAATACTTTTTCGTGATGGTAATGATCCAAATGCAATAGATATATCAATTTGGTACCAATAAGACGGAGCTCCACCGCATTACAAAAGTATTGTTGGAGATTATTTGAACGGAGTTTTTACCAATAGGTGGATTGGACTCCTCTCGATTAGTTTTTATGGGGTTGTTTGAAATCAAAAGTATATTTCAATAGATCAGACAATATTGCAGATTTAATAGTTAGAATAACGGAAAAAATTAACAGCATAACTCCTGAGGTCCCACAAAAGATTGTACGATAATTTCAAGATCGACTTGCTTATTGTCAAGAAGTGAATGGTGGTCATTTTGGACATTCAATTTAATTGTAAAATAAATTGAAAAATACATCCTAAACATTATGTGATTTCATTTCCTGCATTCTACGTAAAGTATGAAAAATTAAATTTTCAAAATAAATTTTATCAGTTATGATTGCACCAAATTTGAAAAACTCAATATTGCTAAACAGAGAATGATAATCGCTTTCGAACAAGGTTACACACAACCCTCTCCTCATCTAAAATTTTTGAGGGGGTGCTCATAATTCGGAGGGGAAGCAAGAAAGGGGTAATATTTTCATATTGTAAATTGTCAAAGTGGTTTCCAGGTTTTTTGAACACATACATAATAACGCCAAAAATGAAATTATTCCATACCTATGGACCACACTGTATACAAATATATGTGTATATTTCGGTGGCTGTCCAGTAGGTAATAATGGGGAACGCAGTTGGTTGAATCATGTCTCACTTCATATTACCACCAAATTCCTTTTGCATGGACTGGATTCAATGAATAGAATCCAGGAGGATATGACTCGAGTATTTCTCCAGTCTATAGTATTTCGGATTACATTGGCAAACCACATCGATGAATATTCAATGCAAGCAATCCATCGATAGTTTTCATTAAAGCACTGCGGGAAGTGCTTGAAATTGAATGGAAATCGGCAAAAGTGCTTCAGTGAAGTGATACCAATAGTGCTGAAATATGTTGCATAAAAGGAAAAATATTATCTAGAGGCAATCTAATGGAACAATTGTTATCATGGACGTGTTTTGTGATTTATGGTCAGAATCTATTTGAAAATGTCATCCTTTTTCCAGGTCGTAGAATATGAATGAATGTTTTGTCAAAATTTCCCAATTCAAGATGACGGACGGGTTTTGTGATCGATTTTCAGAAATAATCATACCCTTATGTTCAAGTTTCATGGTTCTGAAAATAGATTGGGTGGAAGTTTCTGAAATGGAGTGATATAATTTTGAATTCGGAAAGCATAGGCCCAAAAAAACGAATTGTATATCGACGTAAGACTCGAATTTTCAGCAGAGAAGGATATCATATGAAGTATGGATCTCATGAGGATGTTAAATATTTTACTTATCTTGGAGATATTTTCTTTTTTTTTCTGGAAATATCTAGAGAATCAGTTACGAAAACTACTCTGGCAATAGGTGCAACAATGGATTCAATGTGCCAAAGTGAAATTGATAGCTTCAGCCGTTTCATTCGTTTTTGGAACAGGAACAACAATGCTGGTTTTCAGTTTTTGTGGATATTGGCCGTTGTGAGTGGTTATATTGATGTAGTTCAGAATAACATGGCCAATAACTTGAATTATGCTTTTTAGAATTTTATTGTTGATGAGATAAGAGTTGCATTTATCATCCAAGTTATTCATTACAGTTTTCAGTTCTGTGATACGACCCGGGACAGTTGTAGAATAAAAAAAAAAAGAGAGGTGTCAAGGGACACCCGGATGGAACGAAGTTCCTTTCGATTAATTAGTGAAGGAATTGTAATAATTTTTATTTTTTTTTGTTGTGATAATATTTTTTTATTATTAACAAATATAATGTAATATAAACTTGATCAGTAGGCTCAATTTCAGTACATACGCATTGATATTGTAATATTAAAATTAAATTTGCTTTCAAATTTATTAAAGTTATGACGCGTACACTTGCTAAACTCACAATAATGGAGAGATTATAACGCGTATGATTCGGTTATCACAATATTAAAGAGAGGTTGTAATGCGTACTTGCTAAAAATACATAAGCATTTATTATTGTCTGTATAAGATCTCTACTTACCTAACTCCATCAGCAATATCCGGAACTTGTGCAGAAACACTGTCAGGATTCATTATTGTTATTATTTTTTATTATTTATTATGTACAAAAAACCTGTATACACTCATCAAAAATAATCGTCGCGACACCACACTGTTCAATGTGAAATAGAAAGACGAAACGAAAATAACTGACTTGCTTTCTATGAGAGAGAGAGAGAGACAGACAGACAGAGAAACACGCGCACGCCGCACGGCTTACAACCATAGCGAAAGTCTTGTTACAACTTTTGGTCTTAATTTATTCCGTCTAGCCCTCTTTCGCAACGCGCGATAAGGAACTACGTTCCAAAAATCCACAACTTACTAGCCATTGATACGACCCCGTACAGGGTTCAGTTATAAACCCCACACTATAGTTTACTGAGTTGAGATGTTGTTACCAAGTTTATGAAGGGCAATACTGGTTATGAATTATTTATAAAAACTCACTGGCGATTTTTATATAGTTGTTATAGATTTTCAGAGAGCTGAGATCGTTCAAATTACGTACCTCGACAAATAATTAAAGCACTTATAAAAACAAACTATATCAATAAAAAATTACTTCGTTACAACCAATACACACTGTATGGTATGATATGCTACTCAATACACTTCCACTACTTCCAGAGTATTAAATAAGTAATACAACGTGATTATTACTTGCTTTACAACTGACGGTAAGTTCTACATTTTCTGAGGCCCCTGTATAGAGAAACTGGATTTTCAAGAATCTAGCAATCTCAAAATGTATTTCCATATAAATAATTTGCTCAAACCATTACAAATAAATCCACCTTTTGCAACTACACTGTATATAATATCAAAGATTTTATTAATTTAACAATCTTAAAATGTAAAGATACTATGTTAGGAGACTTTCCTAAATACTCTTCAGTATTTCATTGACTTATCATGTACTACATTGTGAAAAAATGTAAGAGAAACTCAAATAAACACCAGTGGGTGAACAACATTATATTCAGGCAGAAAAAAATTAAAAGTATAACTCTACGAGGAATCTAAAAAAGTCTATCTACGAACAATTCAAAATACGAAAAGCGTATTTTACAAAAAAAAATTGAAGAAACAGGTCATCACCAGAAACAAAAACAAATATGGAATATAGAAAAAAAAAATGGGAAATTCAAGATCTACATCAAATATTCAAATAAAAGTAGAAAATAAAATAGTTGAGAACAAGAAAGTCATTGCAAACGCTTTCGGTGCCTTTTTCTCAAACAATGCAACAAATTCCATAGAGCAATACTTCAGCTCGAAAGTATTCGACGATTTTACTTCAATGTATAAAACTAATACATTCTTTTTTTTCCCTGTTTTGAGCTGTGATGTCCTAGATGGAAAAGGTTCACTGAAAAATTCTAACTCAGTTGGAAGAGACTGTATATCCACCAAAATCATTGAGAGTATGGCTGTGTACATCGCTGAACCTTTAGCTTATATTATAAATCGATCAATAGAGTCAGGAGAATTTCTAATTACCTAAAAACAGGTTTAGTGACCCCTATTTTCGGAAAGGGTGATACATCTATCATGAGTTATTTTCGACCAATAACAGTACCGACTGAGATAGGTAAAGTTATAGAAAGATGTCTCTATAACAAAATGTATGCATTCTTAACCAGATTTGAAATTCTATCAGAGTACCAACATGGTTTTTGTCCGGAAAAATCCATAGAAAGTGCTTCCAACAACCTTTTTGAATATATTTACGATTCTATAGATGAAGGAATATATGTTGGAGCACTCTTTTTCGATCTATCAAAAGCATTCGATACCATTAATCCAAACATTATCGGAAGCAAACTCTACTCTTTAGAATTTCGTGGTAACTTTCTGTCGTGGTTAGTCTCATACACGCGCCTTAGAATAATATCTGTCAAAATTGAAGAGCATAGGTCTGACTTCTATTCTATGAACCTATGAGTTTCTCAGGGTTCCATCTTGGGTCCACTGATTTTTTTATTATTCATAAACGATCAACCACTTCATATAAGCACACAATGTATAGTTCTCTATGCTGATGATTCAACTTTGGATGCTGATGCTGACAGTCCCGAGGAACTCCAAGGTAAATTGAATATATTGTCAAAGGAATTCACAACTTGGTATGAAAAGAATTCTTCAATTGTGAACTCAGACAGAACGGTGTGTATGCATTTCCATCGCAGATCAAAAATTGTAACAAATTTTCAACTAAGAGTGATGGATGATGTAATCAATCTCACTGAGAATACTTAATTTCTCGGAACTTCCGTAGATAGTGATATGAGATGGAAAGCAAATATAAATGCTGTTTTTAAAAAGTTAAATAGTGGTTATTATGCCATTCTACAACTGAAAAATATTTTTGATATAACTCAACTGATCAATATTCATTATGCCATAATCTACTCCCACATCTCCTGTGATATCAACATCTAGGGCAGCTCCAGCAACTCCAACAGAATATTTATTCCACAGAAAAGAGTAATCAGACTCATTTTCAATCTCAGGATCAGATATTCTTATAGAGAATATTTCAAAAGATTCAATATCTTAACATATACATGTATATACCGGGTGTCCCAGAGCTTTTAGGTCAGCAGATATTTCAGTTATTTGCAGAAAATAAAATTGAAAAAAAATACGTGTCGTAGGGGACCATAAGCTCGTTCATGTAGCATAGCAAAATCCACCCCCTGGCAAACAACCCCCGAGAAACCACCCCAAACTTTTGTTTTTCAAATTGCACCCCCATGTTTGTTGCTGTTCAACTTACAGCCCGTTTCATTCCTTATTCATCGATATATCATAATATGTAGTTGTGAAGATAGTAAGTCGATAAAATTCAATTCGTTAGTGGGTACTATTAATTTGACGGAATGAATGGTTCCACATTGTAGAGACAAGAAAAAGTGGATGTTAAAGAAAAAGAGTCAATAAAATGTTAGAACTTTTTGTGCTTTGTTTTATTCCTACGGTATCTGGATTACAAATTGCGATCAGTCGTGATATTGTTGTTAAATATCAAAATGCCTTTTACCTTCACTCCCAACGAATACGTTGATATGCTTCTAATTTTTGGTGAATGCCAAAAGAATAAACGTGCTGCGGAGAGGCTGTATGAGCAGCGCTTTCCTGATCGTCGACAACCAGGTCGCAATACGTTTCCGTATGTAGAAAATACAATGCGAACGGGATCATTTCCAGGGAAAACACATCAAGCACATCCTACTCCTGTACGAACTGAGGAACATTGTATAAATGTGTTGGCCTACGCCGAAGCACATCCTCATATTTCGGTTCGTGCATTGGCGGTGGAGATTGGGATCAGTAAGTCGTCTGTGCACAGAATTTTCAAACAGTACAGGTATCATCCCTTCAAAATACATTTACACCAAGGACTCAGACCTACAGATTTCGAAAGACGAATGGCATTCATTGCTCACATTCAAGTTTTAGTCCATGACAATCCCAACTTCCTCGATCAAATCTTATGGAGTGACGAATCCCGCTTCCATAATAATGGCACTGTTAACCGACATAACATGCACTATTGGTCACAGGACAACCCTCACTGGATACGAGAAACCAATTTCCAAACAAGTGGGGTGTGAACGTGTGGTGTGGTTTACATAATGGACGTCTCATCGGCCCTCATTTTTCCAAGACACTTTGACGGGCCACCGATATCTACATTTCTTGGAAAATTGCATTCCTGCATTACTAGAAAATATTCCAATTGAGGAACGACAACAAATGTGGTGGCAACAAGATGGTGCTCCTGCACATAACCATAATATAGTTACTACATTCCTCAATAATATCTTTCAAGACCGTTGGATTGGAAATAGTGGACCTGTTCGATGGCCTGCACGTTCTCCAGATCTCACGCCACTGGACTTTTCCTATGGGATATTTGAAACGAGTTGTCTTCGAAACTCTACCAATAAATATTGAAGATTTAACACAGAAAATTTCAGAGGCTTGTAACACCGTTACTCCGAAATGATTAGAGCTTCCTGTACTCGCGCGCTGATTCGGCGACTTGATGCATGTGTGGCAAGTGCTGGCCAACATTTTGAACAATTTCTGTAGTATAATATTTTTTCAAAATACAGATGAGCTTATAAATTATTATTTCATTTGTATTTTTATTTGCCATAATTCTGCATGCCATTCTAGCTACCATGGTACATTATTGAATGAGAAATGAAAAGACTGTGAGTTGAACAGCAACAAACATGGGGTGCAATTTGAAAACAACATTTTATTGACTCTTTCTTTAACATCTACTTTTCTTGTCTCTACAATGTGGAACCATTCATTCCGTCAAATTAATAGTACCCACTAACGAATTGAATTTTATCGACTTACTATCTTCACAACTACATATTATGATATATCGATGAATAAGGAATGAAACGGGCTGTAAGTTGAACAGCAACAAACATGGGGGTGCAATTTGAAAAACAAAAGTTTGGGGTGGTTTCTCGGGGGTTGTTTGCCAGGGGGTGGATTTTGCTATGCTACATGAACGAGCTTATGGTCTCCTACGACACGTATTTTTTTTCAATTTTATTTTCTGCAAATAACTGAAATATCTGCTGGCCTAAAAGCTCTGGGACACCCGGTATATTTTTGAATGTATAATGTTACTTCTGAAACAGAAACATATGTACGACACTGTTTCTCAACATCATAACTATTCCACTAGAAACGGAGATCTCATCAGGATCCCGACTCATAACACATCATTCTTTAAGAACAGTCCGTCATATACAGGAATTACATTTTTCAACAATCTTCCAACTGATCTAAGGAAAATTCAAAACAAAAATATGTTCAAATCAAAATTGGAGAAATATCTGCAAGAAAACTGTTTCTACAGCATTTATGAATTTTTAAACCCGAAATAAATGGTAGTTCTGTCTGTGTATATATGACATTTATATTTTACATTTGATTTGTTTCAAACTCCAGATAAAATGTTAGTTCTATCTGTGTATATGTGACATTTATATTTTATATTTTGATATTTTGATTATTTGTCTACCTTTTTGTGTTCTTGACGTATCCTATATCATGTATTTCATCTTAAAGGATTCAATAAATTATTATTATTGTTATCATTATGGTGAATGAACAAGTATCATTTCAAACAATTGTAAGACAGTTTTACAATTGATTAACGACAAATGTTTGAACAAAATATCTGAAACTCTAATGAAAAAATTAATATTGGTTGAATGAGCACGTATCATTCAACGAAACTTGATGAATGATTCCTAAAATTTGGTGATTCTCCACACACAATGGATATAGAATTGATTTGTTTCAATACTGAAACTGTGAAATGATTTAAGTTATAGATTTGCATTACAACAATAACTTAAAATATTGCGGAATGCATTCCGCAGTGATAGAAGCCTGGTTTTCATTTGTAATACAGATAATACGTGATTTCTATAAAGTAGTTCAAAAATAAAGGCTAATTTATGTTTTGAGAAGTAACAAATGACCATACTCAAATAGGTGAATTAAAATTTCATATGAAACATTTTCACTTTGGTTAGAGATTTCGTAGAAAATCGAATAATGCCATTCAGTTTAATAGTAGTTGGAAAAGATTCAATGTGCCGAAGTAATACAAACAACCAAAACTGCAGATCCCATTTTTCGAAATTTTGAAATAAGGTCCAAAATGTATTTACGATTATCGTTTTTGTTTTGATGTTGCTCATTGAAAATTCCACTGGCTGAGTTGGCACATTCATTATTTTTCAAATGATATTCAATTATTTCTACCCCATCCTGAATACATTAAACCATTTTTATGTTCTACTCGTTAATAGACCTGAAGTACTACTGACAATAAACTGACACAAATAAGCACTGAAACGAAAGGTTTTTCATTTTAACAAAACATAGGCGTAAGTCAATTTTTTTCCAAAGGTACGAATGTCGTCAAATAACCCCAGAAATGCTCCAAAACATCAGACAACGATTCGAGATTAACGTATACTCATGTAAACAAAAAACGAAAATTCAGTAAGTGTGGACTGCCTATCCACCAAAGTATTGAAAGAAATAAACGAATATATCGCCAAACAATTGGCACATATAATTAACTTTTTAGTTGAGTCTGGAGTATTTCCTGATATGTTGAAAATTGGAAAAATAATTCCTATTCATAAACAACAAGATCCACTTCCACTTGATAATTATAGACCAATTATTTCCAGTGTAATAAGTGAAGTGATAGAGCGCTGTATATTCAATAAAATATTTCTTTTTTTGTTGAAATACAATATAATCAACAAATCACAAAATGGTTTTCATCCTGGTCGATCAACAGAAACTGCCGCCGTTGACTTCATGGAATACGTCTACAGACGTATGGATGATGAAAAGTATGTAGGAGCATTGTTTTTCGACCTCACCAAAGCATTTGAGTAGATAAACTTCAGATTCATTGAAGAAAAACTCTACCCCATAGGCATTCGGGGCAACTTTCTCTCGTGGATTATGTCATTTATGAGTTCCAGAAGGATACTGGTAGAACTGAGGAACAGCAAGTCAGATTTTCACGAAATGGGCCTGGGAGTCCCACAGGGATCAGTTCTGGGACCATTAATATGTCTTTTGTTTATTAATGATATGCCATCTCATATACGTTCTAAATGTCCAATCCTGTGTGCTGATGATACAACTATAGCTCAGGAAGCTGATAACCCCTCAGATCTACAGATTAAACTATCAGTAATAGCAGACCACTTCACGGCCTGGTGTAGAACAAATAGATTAGTGGTAAATGGCAAAAAAAAAATCCTCATGCAATTCTTTGGTAGGAAAACTCATACTGGTCCGATGAACGTGCGCGTTGAAAATAATATCGTTGAATCCTCAGTTACCATTCCTAGGAATACATATAGATCACAAATTGAGCTGGAAGCATCACATCAACCATGTATGCAAGAGAGCTTCCAGTGGGTACTATGCTATACTCCAGTTGAAAAATGAACTTGATCGACCATCTCTCCTAAATATCTACTACGCTCTTATTCATTCTCATTTGTCCCACAACGTAATTCTGTGGAGGGAAGCCTCAGAAATCAATAGATTATTCGTGGTTTGGAAAAGGGTTATGAGGCCAATACTCAATATGAAGAAGTTGGACTCCTGCAGATTGTACTTTCAGGAACACCATATTTCAACTGTTTCCTGTATGTATATATACAGCTGCATTTGCTATATTAAATGCAATTTGAAAGATTCAGCGAAGAACTCATACATACAACCAGATACGCTGATTCAATTAGAATCCGAGAACATGCAAAAAGTTTGTATGAAAAAACTCCTTCACTGGCAGGAGCAGAACTATTCAACCACCTACCTTCTGACATAGAAGATGTCAAGCCTTTCAAATTATTCAAAAAAACTCAGGTTATTCTTAACGACCCATAGTTTCTATTCCACCATAGAATATCTCAATTTCAAGTGATCGAAAAACTGTAAACTGTGCATGTCAATTTACTTTGTGGGGATTTTTATATTGGTCATAGTGGTAACCTATGTTTATATGTAATCTTATATTATATTTTATATATTCCTTTGTTCTTATGATGTATCGTTTTATTATTTGATGTTATATATGTACTACTTAGTGACCTATTTTATATTTCTATGTCACAACTCTGTGGCTCCATAACTTGTGTGGTTCTTCATTGAATCTCCGAACATATACTCCATAAAATGTCCGTCATTTGTACATTGACGTAATGGACTATTTGCCCATTGTGACCCATCCTATATCATGTATTTGATCGAAAAGGACTAATGAATATTTCCTTCTATTCTTCTATTCTATGGCAGTTGATGGAGAACACTTTGAGCAGCTACTGTGAATTAATGTAGTTTGGAATGATTGGAGTTAAATTTATGCAAGGTTTTCCAATCTTCGAATCCATACAATGGCCATTTTTGAATTTTTGTTATTTTTTTCTGAATTGTTCAAAGTAGCTTTCAAATGAAGTATCATAATTTGAAATACGGAACAGTTATTTTTTCCGCAAGAGGGCGCCAAAATGAAAAGTTGCGTAGCGACCACTCACATGGCAGAATTCCTTATCAAATTACCTTTTCAATGATGTGTCACACTTAGTACTTTCCCTATTTAAATTGTATGGGTGATAGTGACCAAGCGGTGGGGAGAGAGGTAAGATAGTTGACGTTATGATAGAAATATGTCCCCGTTGGCTTAAAAATCGACGTGTTTTTGCATTTTGTCTTGAAGATATTCGATCTGTTTCGTTTTAGGTGCCGCACACTGTATATGTATTTTCCACTTTAGAGTTAACCAAACCTGCGAGAAATAGTCCAAGCATGATCCCTATGGCGGTAACTCCATTTGACAAAAAAGTGGAGTTTTAAGCTCAGCACGGCAGTATAGGAGTTCGGTTATCTTAACTTCTACTAACGTTTGATCCAGAACAATATACCGAAGGTTATCAACTGGATCACGGTGGAAGAATTAGGTGAATGGTCTGCTTCCTTGTCCCTTGTACAAAATTTCACGAGCAAATATCATGGATTTTGAAAATCATTTCCACTTCGCACAATACTGTGATATCTTCAACAAATTGTTTGGCTCTCTTCATTAGAATTGAGTTGAAACGGATTGTACCTTCCACGACAAAGTTCTGTTAATGATGTCGTAGCAGTTTCATTCCTTTCAAGACTTGTTTGCTATGAAAACACTGGGAGATTTGATTGGTTTGTTTCGTGTTGATTCTAGAGCTTCAAACGATAACGTTAGGCTTTTCTGATGAAATTTTCATGGAAGTAATTCACTAGAATAAACAACAGGGAAATATGTGATACCGTGAAATAAAGCAATGCGGATGTATGGGACGAGGGTAAGATTGGTACTGTGTGACCCTTATATCGTATGCTGTGGATGAAATATATTTCTGCTCAGCGCAATACAATTCGGCCTTTATGACAATAAATTATATCGGCTATAATGGTAGCTATGTTTTTCAAGACATTTTTTCCGTTCTTCTTCTTCACTTCATACGGAAAATTGAAAATATAATTTAATAATTTTTCGTCACATTTCGATTCCATTTCTTATTTATATTTTCCACATTTTAACAAATTACCACGATTCATCCTATTCACATATTCTCTTCGTCTTTTTGAGAGCCAGAGAAACAAATATTCTTTTCAATGTTTCAATTTACGCAACTAAGTTTTTTGACATGTATTTTCAGATGGTGAAGAATATATGAATAGAATACGTCGTGGTATTGTGTTTCAAGATCATCTGATGAGTTGTCGAATTTTTTCTCCAATCACGAAACTGCAGTTATATTCATGCTATGGAAGATATTTCTGGTGAGTGAAAAATTTTGTATCAGAACTTTTTTTCAATATATGAATAAATACAAAAATCACATTGATCCTTAAAAACTCCACAACAGCTTGCGGGCTATTTGCTGGGATCCTGTTTATTCCGTAAGTGACCCTATCGTTGGAACAAATGTATTCATCGATATTCTCACTGAGCCTATGAACGGTTGGGGATAGAGTCTACCTCTGTGAGAAGAGACAGAAGGAAAGATAATTGCACCATGGATAATGAATGCTATTTTTGAATGCGCAGACATAAAAAATAGAATGTTTAGAAACTTAGGGCATGATCTCGATAACTGAGAACCAAGAACCTGTTATAAAAACTATACAAATAAACTTCTGATCAATCTAGCAGAAACAAATATTCACCAATTCCTCAGATACAACAACATTATGGAAAATAATTCAAGATATAAGTAGTACCAAGAGAAACAAATGTAATATAAAAGAAATATATAATGACTCAGGTGAACCGATAACCAACATAAATAAAATATCTGTTGAGTTTAATGATGTATATACTCAAATAAGAAAAAAAATGGCGAACAATATAAAAAAAAATATTATCCGCAAAGAACCATTTCCCCAAACTCTTCGTTTTTCTTCCAAGTGACAACAAGAAAATCGAGAATTAATTGGTGAACTGGAAACTAGAAAATCTGTGGGTATAAATTAAATCAAAGTGGAAACTATTGAAGCAATCTGTACATATATTCTGGAATCTCTTACATACATAATTAACTCGTGCATGGAAAGAGGTATCTGGTCGCGAGCGTTTGGAGAAGCTTTCGTGGTACCAATATTCAAAAAAGGTGATGAGACAACGATTACCAACTATATACCAATTTCACCAATAACACACCTAACGCATGTTTTTGGAAAGGTATTTGAAAAAAGACTAGCTACGTATCAAAATATAATACAATATCAAAATAAACAATATGGTTTCAGAAAAAATCTCTCCACCCATAATGCACTATTGGCACTCACTTCTAAGGTTTTTTCTGCTCCGGATAGGAATATACCATGTCTATACGTATTCATCGACATATCAAATGCATTCGACACAGTGAGCCATGACCTACTCCTAGAGACATTTGAAGATATGGGTATTAGGAATAATTGTCTGAAACTGTTCGAAAAGTTATTTAGCCGAGAAAATTAAGTCAATGAAAGTGGGAGACGTACTTAGTGATCGCAAAAAAAATCAGGTACCTCAAGGAACTGTTCTGGGACCCATTCTCTTCAATATGTATGTTTATGGCAGGTTCTCTATAAGAAGCAGTGGACAAATTCTAGGATTTGCTGACGACACTGTAAATTTCCATGGCAAGAACTGAAGGAAATTGTGCAAACTGATTTTCCTTTGATGAAAAACTGTATGGATGGAACACGAAAAATGTAAGAATTCCACTTTCCATGTTATTAAGGAAAACATTCTCAATTAAACATTGAATTTTTGTAAATTGAAGAATCCACGATAAAAATGAAGCTATTTTTGTGAATATCCAACATGAAACAGCTACTTCGTTGGAGAAAGCCACGCTGAACATTGCACCACATCTGATAGATATTCAGAAGGGACCTTAACTCAAAAAAAATATCTGGAAGTGAAAAGGTTTTTTTTCCAGTCCTGATTAGGAACCCATAGAGATGAATGGGACAAAGAAACATGTTCACCGGAAAGCATTTTACTTGGACGCAAGACTGTCATTTCATTCACTAGGTCTTCAATATATTTTCATCGACGAAAATCTATTTCATTTTCATTGTGGATTTCTCAATTCACAGAAAAATTTTATTATTCAATATTCAATTGAAAATGTTTCCCTTTTGGATTCAGCAATGGCTTTTGCTGGAGAAGCTTGAACACATAGCCATAGGTATTCCACTAGAGCTCTTCTGGAGCTTTTTCAAAGACAGACAGCAGACGGTTAACGATGTGGTGAGTAGTCAAAGAACAGTTTCCTGTGGTGTTCTGCAGGGCACCGTTCTTAGACCTGTACTATTCACCATTTATCTAAACTCATTGCTCACCTCTGAAACAAAAGGAGAAATCGTATATTTCGCCGACGACACTGTTATAGTTAACGTCCGAGGATTCATGGGAAGAAGTGAAACAAAAATCAAAAAAAGATTTAATAAATAATAATAAATGGTTCAAATCCAATCTGCTAACTGTAAACATAACTAAAACCGACATCCTACCTTTCACCTCATACAAAAATAATCAACCATCTTACAGCTTTATAGTTTTTGATAGACAATATGTAAACACAACGACAAAAACGAAATACCTGGGAGTATCAATTTGCTATATACTTCCTCTAGAGAACCTCAAAACTATTTATTTTGCTATCTCTGAGTCAATCTCAAGCTATGAGGAGGAGTTAGGAAAACCACACTTGAGCCCCTTTCAGTCCTACGAAAGAGAATTCTCAGAATTATAGCATTAAAGCCGTCCTTTATCCATCTGACCATTTGTACAGAGATCTCAAAATGCTAGATGAAAGACAAATATATGTGAAGTATGTGCTGATGAACTCATTCTCTAACAAATCCTATTACCTGAGAGAACCTGAACACACACAATACACGATGTAAAATAACCAAAAATGCTTCCTTACCCAGAGCCAACAAGGCGTTGCGGCAGCGTTCACTTGTCTACACCGCTTCTAGATTTTATAACTCTTCCCCGAATCTATTAGAAACATCAAATCTAAACATAGTTTCAGAAAGAACATTGGAGATAGGATCAACCAGAAAGGAAGTAGTAGTTTATGTAACAAGTACACAAAATGAGGCTTTCGCAGACGATTCGTAAATTCGGACGACGCCCTAACCGAGTCCGTAATATGAAGATGAGTCCGCGAAAGCCATTTGCGTACGTGTTGCATACAATATTTGTTTGTATATGCTTTCCAAATAATGTTTCATGTAGGAACTGTGATTTTATTTCTGCTATCAATACGCAAATATATTTGTAGGAAGCACCTGTAGAAGGCCGTGTGAAACATTGAATCAGATTTTTTATTACCGACGTGTCAAAGGTCAAATATGTCAACTAGTCAATAACATTTGCGTTTGTTGTTGTGTTTTCTAATTGTGATTCAGTAATTTTTTCCAGGATCCAATATACTTACGTAACTAAGGGACTCATAACAGTACTTCCTTTCAAAACAGGAATATTTAGACGTTCATTCAGTTACCGAATTTACCACCTTTATAATCAATCCTCGGAGCTTCAAAGCATCATACAAAATTTTATTGATGGAAAATCAAATATAATTACGGATTTTTGAAAGATAAGTGCCCCATTGTATACTTATATTCAATTTAGCAAAATAGCTAACATTATAAAAAATTGAACTTTGCCCATTATTTTCAATATTTATGTACCTACATCAATTGTTATTCGAGAAAAAAAATAGTTGAAAATAATAAAGTCGATATTATTATTATGGGGATATAGATAGTTGAATATAATGAACTTGTGAATATCAATGGAAAGAGACAGTACCCCGCCTGTTCTGGTTTTCAGGAAAGGACCCGATATAACCATCCCCACAAGGAAGGAATGGAAAGGTAATGCTCCCGACAGACCTCCAAACCATGTATCAACCTGGTACACAGATGGATCAAGATTTGGGGGAATGTCCGGCGCAGGGGTTGTTATAAGATTCAAGTCGATTGTTGTAATAGAATGCCCAGACTATTCAGTGAAGAGCGGTAAGGAGTTCTTTGGACCGCCTTGCTAGTTTCAAATTTTTTATGTTTTAAGCAAATTTTCAAGAATTGTGAATTTGAATGGACGCCAGAATTTTTAAGTAAACTAGGACAGAAATCCAGATTTCCTATTCAACAATGATTGCAAATCAAATGACTTCCCTTCGGTACATACCTACAGCAATAAAACAAATACCAACTCATAACAATATATTTACAAATTTTACATCTTTTCCAATTCTTTAACATTGAATGAATTCAAATTCCAACGCAAGAAAACTAATAATGTTTTTGTCTGCTGAACCTGACGGTTTATTGATGTCGATGTACCTTGATTGTGTTTTTGTGTAGCACGTAGCTAGACTTCACAAAGTTGTTTGGCTCGCAATCAGGGGGTACAGCTGCTGTGCAGTGTTCTCAGCGATTTAACATGAGAACAATATTGTTTTTCAGAATTTGATATACAAAAATCATACTTCTCGAAACTTGGAATATTTTCAATGCACTCCTCAACTCATTGTTGTTACAATTGATTGTAGTCTCATCAAGAGATTATAACATTGGCGCCCAAATGTTCAAGTGACTACTTGAAATTGTTTTTTCGAAAAAAAAATTATCTTCTGTTTTTTTTCCTTCTGTGATATTTCCTTTGTGAAGGATTATCTGAAGTTCTCTTTGAAATCATTTGAATGTGACATATTTAAGAGATCTTTGGTCCAAACATCAATCCCAATACCACAATTCACTGATTCGAAATCATATTCGCGGAGAAAGGAAAATGCTCTGATTAATAAATTATTTCAACATGGCTTATTCTAGCCTGTTAATTAATGGCCGACGAGCTTCAGAAAACAATATATCTCAATGGCCGAAAGATCAGAAAAAGGGAAAAGAATGCGACGCACCTCCCTTTAAATATCTTCGTACTGTCAGATTATTTGCGACAGTTCTTCTTCTTTAGCCGTAATAATTGTTCCATCTCCCACGGTTAGATGTCGCTAAGATTTTCAATAGGTGTCGCTGAGATTTTCAATAAGAAATGTAACATATTTTCAATAGGGAAGTGAATGAGCATATTAATAAGAAATGTAACAGATATATCGTTACAGGGTCTACGGAGGAGGAACAAAGAGAGAAATCTCAGTTCATTTGGGCAAATATGCCTCAGTTTTCCAGGCTGAAGTATATGCTACACTCACCTGTGTCCAGGAAAACATTCGACAATAAGAGTCGAGGACCTACAGCCATCTACTCGGACAGCAAAGCTACTATCATGGCGTTAGGTGCAGACGGATTGTATCCAAACTGGTGTCCCAGTGTAGAAACGCCATGAAAAGTGTGTCGAAAACAATGCAAAGTCAGCCTCATATGGATCCCGGGACATATAAGCCAAGATAGGATCGAGAAAGACCCCAGTCGGACCTGCTACAAAAGCAGTTCTTTGAAACATGGCAGGAGGCGCCAGGCATGAGGCAATTAAAGCTCCACATAAAGGGGCCATCGAAAAACAGGTCTGAAGAGATCCTGTCACTTAACAGACGGGACATCAAGACTGTGACTGGGCTCTTAAAGGGACACAATCACCTGAACAGGCACATGGAGCTCATCGGGGTCACAGATGATCCCCTATGTGAATGGTGCCTGCAAGATGACGAGACTTCGTCGCACATCCTCACTGAGTGCCCAGCTTCCGTGCACCAGAGGGAGATCAACCTTGGGAGCATAATTCTGAACCCACAGGGCGTCAAGGAGATTCAGCTGGGGAAGTTGCTAAATTTTGTCAAAGAAATCGGCATGCCCAGCTGATTTTCTCAGAACAAGTGGGCGCCCAATGGGCCAAATAGAGAGAGCTACGTGCACGGGGTTCTTTGAAACCAGCTCATCTTGTGCGAAGAAGAGGAAGAAAAAAAAGACGAAGAAGTAAATATGACGACAATCAGAAATATACTCTAAATTTGAAAGAAAATTGTAAATATATTAAGTATACAAGTTTTCCCCTAGTTTGACATTCGAATCGTGAATGCTAGATGTCGCTCACTTCGTTTCAATCCTGTATAGTAAGTGACATCTGGAATAAATGAAATATAAATTGTTATCATCCAACAAATGTATGTAGGTTAAGGTGTGAAAATCTTAACTTGATTTGAACCCAAACTAAACCATTATTCATAGATTCTTGTAAGTGGATTATATCTTGTTTGAATTTACTATCATTTTGTTTGCCATTGTTCCAAGAAAAAAAGTGTAAAAGTCATTATGAATGTATAGTATTTCTAATCCCAATTGGATCGACATAAAAAGTTCCAAGAAGGAATTCTCTTCCACACGACAGACATTTTTTATGATTGTACCAGGAACGCTTTGAAAGTAAAAACACTGGTAGTATATTCATTTCCCATTTGCCGGGCAGTGCATATAAACACTTCTCGTTAGGCTCTTATTTTTATTGCCGTTCCAATTGGGATTAGAATAACTATACCTACCGCAACAATAACCATTGACAATTTTATTACGGAAAACATAAAAACTCCTAGCTTTTCTGCGGCAAAATGTTATCGGTTCATTGTTTTTATAGTATTTATACACACCCGTCAATGTTCAGTTATGTTTAATGAATGATTAAAAAACAGTTCGTGAAGTATTGCCATGACGACACTTTACGGACGAGTCCGTAAAAGTAGCATTTTACGCATTTCTTTTGATTCACAAAGTAGCCGTTTTGGAATGCGTATACGAAATCAGAGTTTAATATACTAAAAAATTACCCATGTAATACTCATTTATTACCTCACCCTAATTTCGTACTGTATACATTTTGTAAATTGTTTCGTCTCCTTCTCTACTCTCTTTTGTAACCCTATTCTAGTCCAATGTCCAGAGATTGATATATTTAATGAATAATATTATTTTATGCTCCAACACTGTCGTGAACCTCAGAATCATATGATAAACAAAGACAACTCTATCCATAGACAGTCCTCACGAGGACTAAATGGCAGACATTTACAGCACTATGTCAATTTACAACATTGATCACTACGTAAACTTGAAATATTGGAAACAATGTAAATAAATAAATTCTATCCTATCTTGAATGATGGAAGATAGTGACTAAAGTTTATCTTTGAGTCGCAAATTATTCCAGATCTGATTTTACGAGCACCCAGTTCATATTTTCAAACAAATCATTCCATTCTCTATCAATTCCACAATATAACGGAAAAGTACCTCGTCTATTATCAGAATGTTTTCCATATGAGGCAATCAACTATTCATGACAAACGTGAAAATTTAATTCCACTCTTCAGTTCAATAAAAGCGTATAAAAGAGGAGTTCTTTCATGCAATATCTATTATTTGATTCCGCACACAATTCTGGAATTGTCTTCCATTCAGAGTTTCCACTGAATATTTGAATTCATGAAATCCACTCCACTGAAAACCATTTCCATTACTCTCAAACGGCACCTGAACATCTCAGGAAGTTGCATTGGTAAAACTCGTTCCGAAGCGATGAATGACAGCTCAAAATGAACAGTATAAGGGTGGAAAAAAGATGAACTAGCTTTGGATTACTTTGGGTTGGATTCGAATTGACGAAAAGACGAATACATGTTTCAATTCACCCCGATGAGCAATGATGAATAAAGGTACTGGTCTGACAGTAATCATATTGGAGAATGAACCTTTTTCAAAAATATGCCACAATGGAAATTGAACATCAATCAAAATAAACTATTCAGGCTAAAGTCTTTATCTTTCAAATCTTTTGGAAGAGAATATGTTTGTTTTTACATTTCCTTTGCCGACTTTTTCAAAGAAAATTTCTTGTTGATGAGATAGTGTACGCCCAATTGAAATGATCAGTGAATCAATATCGTCTCCTATTATAACTGCAGTTTTTTCAGGTTTCGATTCATCGATTGCTGTTTCTATGATTAGTACATCCGCATCATCTCTGGCCTATTTGGTAGTAATATTGACAGCTTGTAATTTCTAAATCAGCATATTAATTAAAGAATTTACGGAGTATGAAGAATATGTACTCCATTATTGTCTACTCAAATTATAATTAGTGGAAATGATAATATAATTAATATGTCATTAAAGTTTGTCCCTTGATAATTTTTTGATTTTAGGAATCGGTTGTAAGTATTATTGAACAGATAGATTGAATTGATTGAACAAAATGATTAAATATAATGTAATAGTATTTCATGACACAAAAGTTGTAGGGAATTTAATTCTCTACAATATTGATGGATGATACAAATTGCGAAAAATTCATAGGAAATGAGATATATGCAAAAAATATGCACGCGTACACCCCACCTCATGTAGGTTTCGAGACATCTTTTAGAATGCCAAAATACAAGTTTATACGAATATTCAGCTGGGTATCTCAAATTCCGAGATTCTCACCTAATTTTGACTAAGATGACTGGACTAGTGCTTGTCGCACTCTGAACGAGACAAAGGCCACCAAAGTCCATGACGGTTGGTCACCAACGCCGACGGCCACTTACTATAAATCAGTTGAACCACCTGACTAAAGTTGTAGCTTTCAGTTTTTGTCACGGTAAAAAAGCTTTCACATTGTTAGTTGATGAAACTGGTCCAAGGGCCGTTCCTTGAGGCACTCCATCTGTACATAATGAACTGTTACCCGTTTTTTTCTACCTGAACTAGTTATCAGATCCAGTGTTATCCTTCGAAAACCTATGTTCACTAATATTTCAAATAATTTATGTTGACGCAGTGTGTCGAATGCTTTTGCCAAGTCAACTTGAACACAAAATGATGTTTCTCCTTCATCCATTGCTTTATAAATATCTCTTTGCACCTTGTGTTGACTTGGCTTGGCGGAATTCATATTGATGACTTGGGATTATTTAATATTTTTTAACTATTTTTCCATCCATATGTTTTTCAAATATTTCCGCAACATTGGTGGAATATGCCTGTAGTTAGGTTCATTATATCTGCTGATTTGTAGAATGTTTTGATTATTGCGTGTTTTTATGTATCTGCCATTTGAATGACATATTATTTATGTTGGTTGAAGGTTTCACTTCGTATTCTGGTAGATTGATTAGCATAGAGATTTGATATAATCAATTTCTGGTGATTAATTCATTTTAGGAATAAGAATCACCTCTACTCCACCGTAAGTAGAATATGTTCTGCTGCATTTGTTGTTTTTCTTTATATCGAAGGCATTCACAAGATTTTTCCTATTTCAGTAAAGTTTTGTACAAAGTGTTCAGCCAAGTCCTGGTAATCTAAAATAATGTTGCCATCCGTTGATTTTGAGTACATCATCGATGCTTTAGCTTCCGGTTTATTTCCATAGTTTATTTGAATAGTTTGGGTGTTTCTCTATTTTATTTCTGTATTCCGAAAATCTTCATGGAGGGATTGGAAATTTTCAATTTGGAGGGTTATTTTTAGTTTCGATTGATTTGTCAGTGATCCACTTCTTCCTCTCAAGTTTAATCCTTCTCATTGATATTTCAGAAATATGTTGTGAATGTTTGGGTGGCCTTACGTACATATGTGCCTATATAAATGTTTTGCCATGTTTCATTTTCAGTGGGTATCATTTTGTTTTAATCGAGGTATAATATGGAGTTATTTTCAGTATTTTTTTCCGTGGCTTTCCTAATTTGAAGCTGAAGTGCGATGAGAAAATGGTCGGATATGCATGAATGTATTGGGTGTATCATTCCATTCTGTGATTTGGTAAAAATGTGATCAATATATGTTTGAGAATCATCCAACGCATTCCATTCAGGAATATGATAGAAGTTCATTCATACTGAGCAATAAACAGAAAGATTTCCATTTACATGGTGCACAGTTTTTCAAAGTTCCTCAACACACAATGTTCATTGAATACAATTGAATAATACAAATAAAAACAATACACTTTGGAATAGTACAGTTCAGTATAGAACTTTGTTATGTTGGATATAGAGGATTATCGTGAATAGCTAACTTCTTCTGTTAAAAATCTGCCGCTTTTCGATTTTCGAAATTCGTCTGGCTACTTTCTATTAGATCCAGAATAGCAAATCAGATCCACTGATGAGAACTAGTTTTGATAAATCAGTTAGTGTTGAGTGTAATATTACTTGGGTGGCATCCATCAACTGCAACTTCTAAGAAAAATATTCACCAAAATATACCATAATTTCTCAAAAAAATCACTTGAAGAATGTCGAAGAAATTACCTTGAGTTCATTGAGGACAATCTGTATATTGCGAATGTTAGAAATCAATACCTCATTTGAAATGGAAATCAACCCCATCTGGTCTGTTAGAATATGGGTGCATAGTAATTCTATGTAGGGTTCCGTATTGAGGTTGATGAATAACATGTATAGATTCCCTTACATCCACTTAGGTTGTTCCCGAATACGCCCATTTTCGGAGCGAACAATCCTGAAAGCCATAGTTATATGTGAATATACATTAGCAATTCATTGTTGAAACATTTATAGTAATCTTGTGAATTTGGTATGTACTATTGGGGTACACATGCATATTCTGAAAAGCTGATTTTGATTCAATTGAAAGGAGGTAAAGTGAAGAAAACCTGTGGATGAGTTGCCATTCAGGAGAGAATCAATTTGTAACGAATTAAGGTGATTTCCCCACGAGACAGTTGAATGAGGAAATCATTGAAATGGGCATACGTATTGTATATTATGTGAACAACACCTCTATAAAATTTTAACAAGTTTCACCATCCCGAACCCAAGATATATATAATTGAAGTTGACTCAATTAACACGTAACATAAGGACCATGCATAGGCAAACAGCACATTATTAAGTCTTCCGTTAGTACTGAAATTAGGAAGTTTATGAAAAACAAGAAGGAGCTGGAGCAGGATATCACAGATATTGTGAAAAAAAATCAAAGTGATTGACCATCTAGTTTGACAGATATAATCAAAACTACTCTCGTTATTCAAAATAGTCCACAGGGAAGCGCACAGCCTGAAGGAAGAGGTCCCTTCCATCCCAAAAAAAAAGTTCAAAAAGAGTACTACAAAAAAGTCCATTGAAGTTTTATCGAAAAACGATAATTTTTTCCCATGACGTATAATTTCTAGTGAGGGGGTCTGAATTTTGTTTTTGCTGCGCCTTTCGGGGACATCAATTTTTTGAGTCGCCGACTTTCTATTACGAAGAAATTTTTTTGGGTCGATTGGGGGGGCAAGTGCCCCCCTTCAAAAAATAATTTTTTTTCGCGTTTGAAATCAAAAAGTCATTCGATTACGAATTATCAAGTTTTTTTTAATTTCTCAACTGTCTCGTGGGGGAACCACCTTAAGTCTAACCGAATATTGTTTGTTTTCATGACAAAATCTCATGAGTACTTCGAATAAGATAGTGTAGGTTGGTTGATGGAAAAATATTTCTTTTTTATAGAGAACTTTCCATGAATCATGTTCATCTCTCAACACATGTGAACCTCATGATCCAAGACGTATCAAGATTGATCCACATCAGAACCTCTTATGGACTGCCTTGCTATGAATGTTTCATATTTTCATTCAGAAAAACTCTGAGTTTCATGCTGGTGCATACCACTATATCAGGATGATTTTCCAGAAGAACCTCATTTCATTGTCCTAAGAGAATACATGTTTCATGCGAATGGAGGTCGTCAGGCACAAAATATTTTTATAAATACTCTACCCGACTGCCGTAATCACATGCCAAAGTAGTTATCTGAGACATGTCAAAGAATGTTCGAGGCTAATCTCGAAAGTTCCCCGACTCCTCTGGAATATTCTACAGTGTGTGCAAATGATCATAAAAGTGCACCGCATATAAGAATATAATCTGACTGATTGGATGGCGATCACTACCAGCCCAAACCGCTGGACCAAAAGAGCTGAAATTCTGACAGCACATTCGATTTTTTTATTATCAATTCTTTAAGGGGCGAGAAGAGGGGAAGGGTGCCCCGGTTTTTTTTAAAATCCAACCCAAGGGGTTGACGGTTTATATAACTACCGTTAGTTATTATGTTAGAGTCATGAAAATTGATGTTGTGGTTCTTCGTCAGAAATGATGTTATTGTGTTTAACCTATTCTGAAAATTCCGTTCCTGAAGGGGGGAAAAGGGGTTAGTGAATTTGTAATAGTTTGTCAACAGCATTACTTTTCAATCAGTCATGACACCCAAAGGAGATTATGGGAAACAAGATAAGAAAACGGAATAATGGAAAACGGCATAACGGTAAACTGAAAAACGGGAAATGGGATAACGGAAAACAGAAAAACGGGAAACGGGTTAACTGGAAACGGAATACCGGGGTGATGGAAAATGGGATAACGGTATAACAGAAAGCAGGAAATTAGCTAGATGGAACAACGTTAGGGTAAAAATACAAATTACTCGTGGACGAAGTCACGGATACCAGCTATTCATGATAAATCTGTCAATAGAATCGCATATTTTCCCGGACAATTCTCAGAAATCAAGACCACCACCCTATATCAAATTATGGGTCAATTACCATTTTTTGTGTAATGAGCGGAGTGATAGACAAATGCATCTCCAGTATATAATTTCCATTTCTTGCGAAACATAAAAAATAACTGTCGAATCGGCATTTATTCAGGTAGATCAACAGAGAGCGGCAGATATGTTTATAAGCACATCGACTCTGGGAAGTATGTTCATTCAAGCTGTCAAAAGCGTTCGACTCAACTGATTTCAATATTCTGTACGACAAACTTCATGCACTTGGCCTCAGAGGAATTATTCTTCCATGGTAATATCATATCTCACATTGCAAAAAATCATCGTTAGCACGCCAGATACCATTTTGAATATGTATGATTTCGACCTTGGAGTTCCACAGGGCTCGGTGCTGGGTCCAGTTATATCCTCACCATTTAGAAATGACCTACTTCCTCATGTTTAATCAGTTTGTATGGAACTCTCCGCGAAAGAAGCCGATAACATCAAAGAATTACAAGATGAACTGGAATGGGTTTACCACAAGGTGTAAGTAATAATAATACAAACAATAATGTTTATTCAGTGAAAAAAATCATTGAATAAGGCAATTCTATAATGAAAATGACACAATTACTTACAAAGAAACATGGAAAATCCCACTGAAACCGAAGTTGTGCGTGAGTCCTCTTTTGTTGTTGAACGCAATATGTCTATCTAATCATTCTGATCCTCAAATCTAAGCACTATTTCCAATATAGTACAATATAAGTGATTCTATGAGTATATATGACAGTATTTGAAAGTTAAAAAAAATATGGTAAGTAAATATGAAAATGGTTAAGTGTAGTTACTTCGTTTGAAAAGTTCAAAAATTTCAGTGAAGTGATGTGGGTGAATCAAAGATAAAATCAATGTATGTAATTATACTTAATTTGTAATTATATTATGAACTATATCCCTATTCAGGTCAAGCATATACCTTTTGAATTTTTTCTTTTCATTAGGTTTACTTTGTTAATTTTGCGTATGTATATCTTGTACATTTCAGGTAAGTAGTTCAATATTTCACTGACGAAGTAATTATACGTGTGCTATCCAATATTTTTTCTGTTATAGTAACTTGTACGTTACCTTTAGATTCATTCCTTGTATAATTGAATATTTATGTATCAATTTATTATTTTTGGATGATACTTAGATTTTTTCTTTTTTATATATTATTACAGAATTTTTTTGGTAGTACTTCCATTTTTTTCAAGTGAATATCAAGTAATCCACCCCAAATGAGGATGGCATATTGCAGTCGGGATTGTACTAAAGCATGGTTTATTGTTTAGAGGTGATTTCTATAGAAAATAGATCTTAAATATTTGAATTTATATAACATATACCCGAGTGTTTTCAAAACATGGCTAACATATACATCCCATCTGAGATGGGGATCTATCGTTACATCCAGATACTTGATATGGCTTGCTCTGGTAATTAAAATGATTTTTTCGTGATTGTTAATTGTCATTTCACCAGAATTCCACGCTTTTCATAGCTTTCGAAGGGCAGGAAGTGCGTGTTTTTTAATTTAATTGTTAGTGATTTGTGATCAAGCCAGTCTTTAAGTATGTTGATTCAATCCTCTACTTTTATTTTGAGACTTTCCTAGTCTTCGGTTGTGAAGGGTATGGCTGTGTCATCAACAAAACTGATGATGGATCCGTCGTACTTCAGGGAGAGTAGGCTGTTTATGTATAGGGAGAATAGTAGAGGGCCAATTACAGTGCCGTGTGGTATGCCATAACTAATTTCTGCTTCTGTACTGAGAACATTATTGATTGTTATAGCCTGCTTCACCCTAATCGAGTAGTTTTTCAATAGTTTTTGAGAATCACTTCCTATACCTGAGCAACTCAGGTCCATAACTGGTTATGGTCAACAGTATCAAAGGCCTTTGTCTAGGAATATACATATTGCTGGCCGTTTGCTGCCTATGTGTTTATAAATTTCGCTTGTGAGAGCAGCTATCACGTCGTTTGTTGATACACCTTGCCTGAATCCGTATTACTTGCTGGATATCAAATTATACTTGTCAATATTTTATTGAAGCTTGTTAACAGAGATCGATCTGTAATTGTTGACTATACCAGGGTCTCCTGTTTTCAGAATAGGTGTGACTATAGACTTCCTGAACGCATTTAGACATTGGCATTTTTTAAATATATAATAAGAGAAGTTAAAAGGGGTATTATTTCTTCAAATAATTCCTTGATATGTTCAGCTCTGATACCGTCAAATCCAGAAGTTGTTCGGTATTTAGAGAATGGATTATATCAACAAAAAAAAATCATTCACTGGGCTAAGAAAAAATGTGTTCGCTGTTAGTTTGTTCGGGACTTTCAGTAGGAGGTTTGGTTATTTTCTCAGTGTAATTTTTTCCTATCATTGCAAAAAATGTATTGAACAGATTTGCCTTCATTTCATCATTGTTTGTTTTTGTTCCATCCCCACATGTTATTCTTTTTATTGAAATATCTTTCTCAGGAGCGTTAAGTCCATTCACAATTTTCCATAGTTGTCTTAAGCTATTTTCACTATTTTTAATTTAATTTTGGTAATATTTATGTTTAGCAAGTGTGTGTAGGCCCTGTAATCGAGGTATTTCTTTTTTTTCATTATGTTTTGGGGATCATTCTTGTACTCATGATAAAATGAGTTTTCATGGTTTATTAATATTACAAGCCCCTCAAGGAATTATTTGTTAAAGCCGATAAAACAGTACTACTTTCGTTTTTGGTAGAAATATTTTCAACAGGTCGATTGAAATTATTTTGAACAGTGAAACCAATGAGAGTACCGAATTTATAAGTATATATACAGGACGATTTACGTTTGCCGTGCATTAGAGGTTTTTCAACTTGCAGTTGTATGAGAATCTTGAAATTTGGTGTCATGTCATAATTAATCATGACATGATTACTATTATCATTTTCGGTCCTACAACTGTACAGCGTGTGCCAAAAATCGGTGTCAACTTTCCTATCACGATTGGAAACCCACATTTGTTGTTTACTTGGTTCGATTGGCCTATAACAGTTTCTGCCATATGTCTATTTTATCTCGCAAACCGTTGAAAATGAGTAGACCAAATTTTAGGAGCAGTCAGACGAAAGACCAGGCTAACTTCTGATATCTCATAAATGCCCCCATGTTATATCATATGGATGTAGGCGATTTCCAAATGTTGCATTAAAAAATTTTCAAAAACGAATTTTTTTCAAACGGCACCTTCTATTTTTTTCAACATTCTAATGAAAATTTAAGTAGAGTTACATGCAATCCTTATACCTAATTCAAACGTCCATCGATTTCCAATGAGAATCACGGAATGCCTTGGAAACGAAAGACAATTGTAATAATTCTATCGAAAGTATGGATTCATATTCAAATACACAAGACAAACAATGTTGACAGAACTGAATATTCAATATGACCACATTTTTTTTTATTGAATTTTTCCAGTCTCGAAAGTCTGTATTGAGTCTGAAATCATCTATATTGCGAACTGGTACGAAAGTCTGGAGGGGTGATATCTGGAAACTGCTGACAAAACTCTGCCTCATCAGTCCGAATTAGGAGAATTCTAGAAATCCAGCGTGCTTTTGTATCATGAGTATTAAATCTTCTCAAAAGTTTACCTTACGGGAAAAGTCACTTGCATTTAGTTTCTGCAGTCTTATGAATGAAGAAGGATATAGCTCATGACGGTGTAAAATGGTTTGTATTGCATAGTATGGAAATTCAAGTTCCAAAGACACCGTTCGTTTCGAGGCTTGAGGATTACACTCGTAATGAGTTCAGTCAAAATTTTCAGAGTAATCTCCCAATCGTGAGAACTTTCCCGGTGTCATGATTGGTGAGTTTCGATTCATCAAATTGAGTTCACGGACAGTTTGCTGAATACTTTTTGATACAGGGATTACAAATAAGTGTAAGCCAACTTTTTTTGAATAATTTCCCATTTTCGAATAAATCTTATTTAGGAATCAGCCCATTATTCTTTAACTTTGACAGAATATCACTTTTTCAATTTCAATTGTTCTTTTTACTTGAGAAATCATAGTTTCTCGTGTCAAGATAAAGCATTTCATGATTTTTATCGAATAACTCGATAAAGGTTGAAGTTAGGTATAGGAAATGCTTTGGTAACTCATCCCAAAATTCAATTTTCTTTGGAATAGTGTGAAAAACAGTGGTTGCTATTTCAAAAACTGAGTTCATGGCCAGTTTAGAATGCGACATTAGAAAATCGCCTGAAGCCATATCGTACAAAATGGGACCATCGATGGGACATCAGGAGTCCCAGCTAAGCGCTTTATAAATTGAGTAATAGATGAGTTAATCTAACCTAAACTCGGAATTAGAGGGCCAATAAAACCAAGTGAAAAAACATGTTTCAATCAAAAAAAGAAAGTGATACCGCCTTTCGAAGTACCCGGTATGATTGAAGGACACAAAATATTGCAGTTGTAGATTGTAGGGAGCGTCGATAAGGCTCTTCAGTTTCTCCGTACTTCGAGCTGTAAAATCTTTTGAACATTACCCTTCATAAATTCGAAACCTGGGATTTCGAGGCTCCTTGCGAAACGTATCAGTTTCCTGGGAGCTGGGTTCTTGATGTCTGAGCGCGTTAGTGAAACCCCTTCGAAGAACTCAAGCCTTTTGCAAAACAGCCCTCGTTCGATAGTTTTGGTGATACTTCTTCAACGATAGCTATGCTCGTTCTTTTGTCTTCTCAAATGCAATGAGTATCAAAGATATATAAAAAATGTCTCTATCTAAAATGGATGCATTTTCAGATTTATTTCTTGGAAAGCAATATCAATCTATGGCATTCATCTGTGGTATCTTCAATTTCAATTTTCACGTAAATTCCAATGACAGAAACGCAAAGTACCTTCGCAATCTACTCGCTCCATATGGATTAAATCGATGTGTTTTCAATCACACGAGAATACAGGGGAACAGTATGTCTACAGTCGATAATATTTTCTCGTCCACCCCTTGTCAAATTCCCTCTGTTGTCGTTCATCCCGCTTTTTCCGACCATGCACTCCAAATTATTAAACCTACAATCAAGTCTTGCACTATTGATGAGCCCCATTACACCCTCAAGCAAACATTCAGTGACCAAAACATTTATCATTTCAAAACATTACTGTCATGTGAATCTTGGGACTTTGTATATCTCAACAACATTGAGTTCGACACAACATTTTCCAAATACTACTCCTTATTCCTCGATCTATTTGACAGAGTGTTTTTGCCTGTTCTACCTAAAATCGGTAACACCCAACTTCCGAAAGGCAAACCCTGGATCACCAATGAAATCATCAATGAAGGTATTCTTCTTCGTGATGTTTTCAATCTGAACAGAATTCAATTTGATGAAGTCATTAATGAGCAATATGAAATCCTGTTGAGGAATCATTGAAAAAAAATTAACCATTCAAAAAAAGTATTTCAGCAACAAATTTCTCGTAGCTGATAATAAATCCAAAGTTGCCTGGAATATAATTAAACAGAATACGTCATCCAATGATGTGGGCGATTGTTTACCGAATTATTTTGAAACTGATGATGGAACTCGGGTTCACGGTGGTCCTGTAATTCCTCAAGTCTTTGATGATTTTTCTGTTGACTCTGTAAAATCTCTAATCAATGATACTGAGCCTGCTGGTGAAGATCATCACGATATTAAAACAAACTCTTTTTTTCTTCATCCTTTCGACGAAACTGAACTTCTTGATATTATCAAGTCTATATCGTCTAAGAACTCTAGCGGCATAGATGAATTGCCTGGTAGAGTCTTGTTGACTGTTGCTAAACTAATCATCAAACCACTTACATACTTACTTAATTTGTATTTCTTGAGGGTTCAATTCCCTCGTGTCTCAAACACGCTATTGTGGTTCCTGTTCACAAAAGAAATGATAAGCACTTAATCTCCAACTACAGAGGAATTGCATTGCTGTCTTCGATTTCAAAAATTACGAAAAATCCTATCATAACGGATTTGTACCCTTCTGTAAAAAGTATCACCTACTCTCTAAAAGCCAATATGCATTCCAAACTGGTTCATCAACCCTAAATGCTAATCTTCCTCTGGTCAATCATGTTTTATCCAAATTTGATCATGGCGAAAAAACGATCAGTATTCTTTTTGACTTGTCACGTGCATTTGACTCCATCAGTCATCAACTTCTCCTCGATAAACTTTATGAGATTGGAGTTCGCGGCCAAAGTCTCAAATGGATTGAGAATTATCTGACTGGCAGGTCACAATCTGTTATGTTTAGGCTCGAATCGGGAATATATCATTCTGATGATCGTAACATCTCAACAGGTGTTCCCCAAAGTAGTGTCCTGGGTCCTACTCTCTTTCTCTTATTCGTTAACGACATCTCCAATATTAATCAACAACATTGTACTGTACAGTTTGCTCATGGCACGTCCTTCATATTGAGTTCTGCTCTATGTGAAGGGCTATCTGACCAGGCAGGTATTGCAGTTGCAAATATGCTTAATTACTGCTCCAGAAACGGCCTCGCACTTAATAGCAACAAAACAAATACCATTGTTTTCTCGTTTAGAGGAATGGATTGTAGTATATTGGTTAGAGCAAATACTAAATCTATTGTACAGAAACAATCAGTCAAATTCTTAGGGTTGAACATTGACGCCTAATTATCCTGGAATGATCATATTGACTCTATTTCCAATAACATTGTTTCGTTATTTGAAATCTTAGGAATTTTGATCACATTGATATTTTATTAAGCTACTACAATGCCTATGTCCACTCAAGTCTAAATTATTGCTTGGTCTGCTACGGTTACGGCAGTGGATTGAATGATCTGTTGATTTCGCAAAAAAAGATATTAAGAACCATGTGTTTTGAAAAATATGGTGATTCTTGTAAGCAGTTATTCACTGAATTACAAATTTTCACTGTGATATCCATGTATATTTTGACTTGTGTCACTTATATCAGGAATCATTACCACAAGTTTCAGCAAAGGTATACTATCCGCATAGCCGCTGGTTATACTCCTAGACAAAATTAGAATCTGATAATTCCTGTTCAAAAATTAACATCTGTATCAAACGGACTTCATATTATGTCTATAAAAATATTTAATGAACTTCCAAAATTTCTAGTCCCATCAATTTCAAAAATAGCGTTAAAAGTATTCTCTACAAAAATGACTTTTATTCACTAGATGAATATTTTCGAACTGACACCATGATTATTTGCTTGTTTACTATTTTACTGTGTATACTATATATTTTCTCAACTGTTTTATATGATACTATTGAATTATTGTTTTATTGTTTTACATTCAATATATATATATATATATATATATATATATATATATATATAGATATATATATGTATATGTATATATATATATATATATATATATATATATATATATATATATATATATATATATATATATATATATACAGGGTGTAACTGAATAAGTGTAAAACATTTAAGGAGGTGATTCCTCATCGAAAAAGATAGGATCTTTCATATAAAGAAACTTCATTGGAGCATCCTTGTTAAGATACAGCCCTTAAAGGGGTACATAAAATTTGTATAACAATTTTTTCACAAGCACTGAAAAGGTACAATATTGAAATTAACCTGACGTTTTGTACTACCAAAAGACACTTAGCCAGTAATTTATTTGGTTTACCCCATGGTTGTAAGGGTGAAAAACGCAACCCTAAAATTTATTTCCAATGTAACTTTTGTCTTATTATTTGTTTACCATTTAAAAATTTATTTCCGATAGCCTGTTTCATTCTAAACAAAAATGTATCTTGGGTTTTGCCCAAAATAAACCAGTAAGCAGCAAAACATTATTTTACGAACAACTACAGAGATACATCGTCATAAATGCGAACTGGATTTATTGTTATTTTGTAGTTAGTACCTGCATTAAACGATTAAAGGGTAATAAACAAAACTAAGTTATTAATAACAAAACACACAACATGTAGAAATCATAGTGAATGTTCAATATGTCTACCTTCAAACATTACGCATGCGTCTAGACGTCGGCGCATTGAGCCACGTATTCGCTCAAATATTCCTGGAGTCTCTCTGATTACCTGCACGCATCGATGATGCGGTTTCTTAAGTCCTCTACATCGCGAACAGGAGTACGATATACCAAATGCTGTGAATGGCCCCAATATAGAAATCGGAGGATTGAGATCCGGGGATCGAGCGGGCCATTCATGTGGTCCTCCTCGACCTATCCACTGATTTGCATATGTTTCAGTTAAATGCTGACGTGCTACTTGACTAAAATGGGCGGGAGCCCCATCATGCATAAAAAACATATCCCTTCTGACGCCCAAAGGAACTTCCTCCAGCAGTACTGGATGCACTTCTCTTAAAAATTGAACGTATGCCTCACCATTTAATCGAGGAGGTAGAAAATTAAATCATCCCCAATAACTCCGAGCCACACGTTAAGAGAAAACTGTTCTTGATGGCTAGTTTCGACAATAGCGTGAGGGTTTTCATCAGCCCATATGTGGTAATTATGAAAATTAATAATCTTGTCCCGAGAAAAACTACATTCGTCTGTGAATTCTATCGTCTTCAGAAAGTCACAATTTCTTCTAATCATTTCCAGCATCCAATTGCAAAATTCAAGACGGTTCGGAAAGTCTCGCGGTAACAGTGCCTGTACTCGTTGCAGATGGTAAGGGTATAAGAGTTGTTCCTTTAAAATTCGAAATACCGTCATATGATCAACATTTAGCTGGAAAGCAATCTTTCTAGTACTGGTAGTAGGTTGTTCTTCAATCAAATTAAGTACTGCTTCCTCAAGCTGTGGTGTTCGTATTTCACGATGGCGACCACAATCCTGCGTTCTTTTGTCGAATGAACCATATTCTCGTAATCGTTGATGAAGTCGAGCAAATATTCTATGTGAAGGATGCTGCCGTTGAGGATACATTTCAGCATATCTTCTAGAAGCTTCTAACCCATTCCCCTGCGACAGACCGTAAACGTAATGCATATCAGCCATTTCCTCATTTGTGTATGCCATTTTATTAACAAGTGAATTATTAAAGTAACAAATTAAGAACAGAACAACAACACACAATTAGTATTAATTCAATTTCGAAAATTCCCAAACTGACAGCGTCATACCAATTTAATTGTCACTATCGCTAATAGCGACCTACTAGATAGATTAGTTTCGTATTTTCGCATTTATGACGATGTATCTCTGTAGTTGTTCGTAAAATAATGTTTTGCTGCTTACTGGTTTATTTTGGGCAAAAAACCCAAGAGACATTTTTTGTTTAGAATGAAACATGCTATCGGAAATAAATTTAAATGGTAAACAAATAATAAGACAAAAGTTACATTGGAAATAAATTTTAGGGGTTGCGTTTTCACCTTACAACCATGGGTAAACCAAATAAATTACTGGCTAAGTGTTTTTTGGTAGTACAAAACGTCAGGTTAATTTCAATATTGTAACTTTTTCAGTGCTTGTGAAAAAAATTGTTATACAAATTTTATGTACCCCCTTTAAGGGGCTGTATCTTAACAAGGGATGCTCCAATGAAGTTTCTTTATATGAAAGATCCTATCTTTTTTTCGATGAGGAATCACCTCCTTAAATGTTTTACACTTATTCAGTTACACCCTGTATATATGAATATATATATATATATTTCATATTTTATCACTTGATTTTTTAACTCCAATTTTTACTTGTGTATTTGACGATTTCCATGCTTGTAGAAAAGTTTCAGGAAAATAAAGTATTGATAAAGTATTGATTGATTGATCAATTATCAGACAATTATGAGAATTACTCCACGTATCAGAAAGAATCTTCTGATTTGTCGAAACGAATTGGTGAAAAATTTTAGGAAATGATGATCTCTTAACCACTAAACTAACTGAACTAGCCGGAGCTACAATTCAACGTGCTACTTGTCCCCCAGTTTTCCACCCTCAGGGGTGAATTTTTTGTTGTCTTATATGACCAACTCTGAAGTATACCCTATCCAATAAAAAAAGAATCATCTGAATCGGATAAACCAGTACAAAGTTATGAGTGGTAGAATCTACCCTTAAGGGTGATCTTGTTTTTTAAAATTCAAATGGGCCCAACTTCGAAGTATATTCTATCCAATGAAAAATAATCATCGGAATCTCACTGTGAATAGTTAAGCGTGAACATACATAAAAAAATATGTACGCGACGACTAGAGAACCTCCTCCTTTCTTGCCGTCGGTTAAAAAACATACCCACAATTTTTCGAAGAATTAAATCTAACTTTAGAATTATATTTTTCAAAACCAAACTATAACCATTGAATTATCTGACTAATGAACAAAATTATCTAAACAAAACAACTTCATCTCTCAACTTTTCTTATGACCCACATAAATACTGATTTCTCAAAATCAACCTCTTCATCTTCTCTATTGGATTCTCTTGCAGTTTGCCCTTCCTACACTTGTGTAGATTTTCCTGATCATATTCACATTTTCAGACTGTGGAAGGTTACCCAAAAAACATGTCGAAAAAAGTTTGTTTTTGGTTCCGTAATTCAACAATTTTCAACAATGCCAATTCTCAATCAACTCAAGGATCACTCTGGAAAAAAGTTAATGCCACAACACAAGCATTGCAGATAATGGAACAGTAAATAATTTGAATTTAACCCAATCTGAAACTCTGCGGATCATTATTTCAAATGATCATCCATCAGAGAATGTGTTATGTATCTTTCTCCAATTATCTGAACAGTCATAATCCCAACGTCTTCCTGGGGTGTTTCGAAAGGGAAATTGGGTTATTTATTCAGTTCGCGTTGACAATCCTCAATCACTCTTTATTGATTCAGGACAAGTAAGCTCACAAAAGACTAAACCAACATTTTCGGTAGAACTGAAGCGAGAACATTTAATTATTAAAATTCATATGAAACAAACAATGTTTCCAATATACATGTTTATACAGGAATTTGGAATACTAATCTAAAACAACTGCAAAATGCTCATCTGGGAGATGTTGTCACTTACCCCAACAGATTCAGTAAAAGCCTAGCGTTGAAAATCTCAAATGAACCCTTAAGAGCTTCGAACCTCCTAAGTTGACTGGAAAGGATGAAATATTTTCTGATTTACTACAGAATGGTCTTGAGATAATAGAGCCTTTCATGAAGACACCGTTCGGGGCTGGTATTATTATCGGACACATTTCGAAAGCATGGAGAGAGAATGCTGTGGTATTCACACCAAAAACTGAGATTCGTCCAGCAGATAAACCAGAGACTTAACGCCTATCAGCCTCACTTCCCCACCCAATATCAGCTTCCTCGGCAAATCCAATATTTTGAAGATGCTTTCGTAGTCTTTGGTATGGATCCCTTTGAGGGTAATTGTCCCACTGTTTCGTACCAGTACTCACGGTTTTCCGGTGGTCATGTATGAAAACACTTATTTGTATGTGCTCTTTCATATCCATGGGTTCTTGTCCTGACAACTTATCCATAGATAATACACGGGAAAACCCCTCTTCTACAATGTAAAACCTTAAATAGTTGTTTAAGTAAGGAAAATTAAGAGTAATAGTATAGCATGACAAAAGAAGATAATGAAATATTGTTCAAAAATTTGAGATTGAATTTTAACGAATATGAACGATACAAACTAATGGAATAGTAGAGAACAATATGTGCATAAGACAATAATAGGACAATATATATTCAATTGCTCGCGATGATTTTTAGAAAGATTCGAGACTCGATCCTGTCAGACAAAATCCATTGATATTCAATTCATTAGCTAATCGCATGAATCTAGATAATTGGAATGATGAAATGGTAACAATCCATCATTTCGAGTGGAAACATTAACTGTTTTGAAATCAATCAGTTGTAGCAACTGTGAACAGGATATATCGCCATTCAATACGCTTCATTCAATACGCTTAGGATCTGCTCATAGTTATAGGTTCCATACTGCAAGACCCATTCTAAAAGCAACATGTACTAGAAACTCATTTGGTATACGCTGATAAAATGTATGTATATATGTATATATGTACTTGATAAAATGGATTCCAAACCGGAGAAGCATACATTAATTTGGTCGTACCACAGATTTCAGGGCATTGATGGAAAAACTATCCGCATTTCTCAGGAGAAAACCTAGCATTTGGGAAGTTTGGCTAATAACTGTGTAAATATGATCAATGAAGAATAATATACTATCGAATAACAGCTCGTGATCACGAACTGTATTGAGTCTGGATAGTTCATTTCCAATGTGGTAATTATGAAGTGAAGGGTTATTAGATCTAGAGGGGCTGATACAGTGGCATTTGTCCAAATTCAGCATCATTCTGTTTTCAATATACCAAGAATGGAGTGAAATGAAATCAGGTTATAACTCAGATGATAAGCAAAAAAAAGGAATTCGCTTTGAGAAGGGGTCCCACGATTCATGGTTTTTGATTCTGACTATACGAATCCTATCGAATAGATAACTCTGTGAGCCATAGAGTGAAGCCAATAGTTGTGGTGGTGAAGTTCGTGGTTAACTCTATCGAAGACCCAACTGGTGTCCGAGTGTAGAAACGCCATAGAAAGTTTATCGAAAACAAGCAAAGTCAGCTTCATATGGGCCTCGGAACATTCAGGTGTCCCCGGGAACGAAGATGCAGACAGATTAGCCAAGATAGGATCGGGAAAGACCCCAGTCGGACCTGAACCCATCTTGGGAATACCCAGCAGCCTGGCAATATGGAGAAAATTCTACAAAAGCAGTTCCTCAAAACATAGCAAGAGTCGCCAGGCATGAGGCAATCAAAGCTCCACATAAAGGGGTCATCAAAAAAAATCCTGTCACTTAACAGACGGTATATCAAGAATGTGACTGGGCTCCTAACGGGACATAATCACCTGAACAGGCACATGGATCTCAGCGGGATCACAGATGATCCCCCGAAAGAAGACGAGACATTGTCGCACATCCTCACTGAGTGCCCAGCTGTGGTGCACCAGAGGGAGATCAACCTTAGAGCATAATTCTGAACCCAGAGGACGTCAAGGAGATTCAGCTGAGGAAGTTGCTGAATATTGTCAAAGAACTAGGCATGCCCAGCTGATTTTCTCAGAACAAGTGGGCCCACATTGCGCTCGAATGGAGGGGCCTACGTGCACGGGGTTCTTCGAAATCAGACCACCTTGTGCGAAGAAGAAGGCCTTACTGAAATCAGTGTAAACCGAATCGACCTGAAGATCATTTTCGACAGCTAGAACTATATCGTTTTGATAAAGTAACACATTTGTGACTCTAGACCTACCAGCAACAAAGCCATGTTGTTGATCAACGATAGTGATTTTACAGTGCCAGGTAAGATGAAGAGAAATGAAGAGCACTCCAAACAGCTTGGGGAAAGCTGGCAGAATGGTAATCGGTCAGAAGTTTATAATAGTATTTTGTCTGCCACTTCCGAAAATAGGGGTTACGGAGCTAGTTTTCCAAATACTGGGAAATATTTGACATTTGAGCAAAAAATTTGAAAGTTAGTGAATTAGTTTCGATAGAGTGTAGACATATATTTCAAAAAAGTAGGAAGGTATGTTTTTATTGCCCAAAAGCGAGTTTTGCGTTGACTGGTTGGTATATCCGTCCGTAAAAGTTGCAGTACCATAAAATTTTAACACTTCCTTCATTATTAATTTTTGAACTCTCTGTTCACTCATTTGAGAATAGAGGTACTTTATTCAGTACCAATAAAGTCAGACATCAATCTGATACCCGAACAGAAGATGACCTTCATGTACCTTTTGATAAATTTAGCGTTTCATTCAACTCTCCTCCCTCTATGGCGCCCAACGTATTCAATAAACTGCCAAAATATATAAAAGAAAGTAAATGTATTAAAATATTCAAAAAACAATTGCGAGAATTTCTACTTGAAAAATGTCTGTATAGTGTTGAAGAGTTCATGTCGTAGAACCGTAATGTTTTATTTATATGCTTTTATTGGGAGATGTCATCATGTTTCTTTCAGAATGTTCTCAGGACAATTTTAATTGAGGTTGATAATTTTTACTTCAAACCTGTGGTTTCAGCTTTTTGGTTTCATCTGAAAATTTTAATTCTGAATTTTGGAATTGTTGTGGGTTTTTATGTGTTTCTATGTTTTCATAGTTACCCAGATTTAAGTGTATGTCTCTTCCTATACGATGTTATGTTGTCTACTGGAAAATAAAGATCTTATCTTATCTATCCGAGGCAGTTTACTGACTCGTGGCGAAGAGACCAAAGATTAAGGTGTATTCTTCAACTCCAACATGATTTCTGCTAATCACATAAATAAAAAAGCTTCTGCAGTAAATAAAATGTTAGGATTTATCATAAAGAATTCGTAATTTTTATGACAAATTCGGATTTAGCGTCCTCGACAACATAAGGACCCGAGTTTATATGATGATGCAAATCTTTTTGCAGTTTTGTACAGCTATCTCGGAATTCCGTCCGAAGTGCCACGAGGTGAATAACTTTCGGAAGGAAATGTGCTAACTGATACCTGAGTGTCCCTGAGATAACATTATTCCAGTTCCCCCCAGCACTTCAACAATAATTTGGTGTGATAGAGGTGATATTCGGTACGGAATAGGATACACCGCCATTAATTCCCATCAGTCCACAATTGTGCCTCAAAGTCTCCTGAACAATGTATAGTCATCACATTTCACACGCATATATCACAATCGCACCGTCAACTCGGCATGGAGATTAATTATTTTCCAACGTGTGAAACTATTCAGACCTATTCAATATAACTTAAATCGCTGTATTATATTATGAAATTGTGTGAACACACCCGAGAGCTAGAATACCCCGCGAAGTGCATGGATGTGGAAATTCTGGAGCTGTGGATGCAGGGCATACATTCCTAATCTCGACACTACAACAATAGATGCGAATGAGGGGAAAACAAATCCCTATTATCACGCAACAACTACTAATGATTATTTGTTATAATCTCAGCAGCCAGATTATGGGGTTATAGCGTTGGAAATGGTGTAACCCGGGTTTTTATCCAGTTTGATCATTCCAGACATATTACTTCTATTTTGAATTTATAGTCCAAGAGCCCGGTTGATTTATTTACTTCGGAACCCTAAACGTTTCCTGAGTTTCTTCCATGGTTCCTCCCGAAAACATATCCATGAAACGACAACTGCGCCAGCGTGAATCCTGCCGGAAGTAATTATTATTCATTATTTGCCAGACGTCTTTTTTCAACATCTACTTTCTTTCCACGGGCACATGAAAGAATCATAAGATTATGTCAGGGTCTTCCATCACTGTTACTGAAAAACCAAGACTCTTACTCTTTGGACTTCAAATAAACCATTCACAAATCTAGAATTTTGACTGGACAAGGACTAGAGAAGATGGTGATGGTTTTCGGAAATGACCAAGAAAGTAATTTTGGAAATAGGCCAACCGATAGAGAAGAAATGGGGAATATTTCCACACCTGTACTACCTTCCTAAAGATAGTTCGTAGAAATAAATTCTCAAAATATTTGAAAAAGTTCTATTTTTCGTTGAAATCATTCCGTACCAACATGCCAATTTGTAACATAACAAAATACCCTTCACAAATGATTTTCACTGAACTGGGTTTACTTCTGTTTTGATGTGATGTTTCAGTAACAATTTGAAATACTATGATAATGAAAATATTAATACTACATATAAACTATGGAGAGTAGAGGTAAGGAGAACTATATCTGTTACGAAAAGTGTCCCTAAAAGAGTAATGAATTAATATAACTGTACCAGAGGACCGTTTTTGGAGAGATAAATGCATGTTATTTTGTCAATCAGAGACTAGAAGATTGAAACACTCTTATCAAGTATTGTTGTATATACAAGTATTTTTAAATTTTACTACTTCCTCTAAGCTTACTTCATTTTATCTGATACAACGAAATTCAGACCACACACGAGCGCCATTCTAGCCACTTAAATGCTTTTTGGTGGTCATTTTTTGAGTTAAATGACCATATGAGATTGTCCTCCCTATATCTACCCTCCATAATATGAACGAAGACAAATGCAATTTATAGTTGGCAGTTCGAGGCAACTAGTGGTGGAAGTTTTAACTATTAGACTAGGAGGAATCGGCGCATGAGTACCGAAAACTATTCCACCTCAATTTTTTTATGCGATCCTTTTCAAATTGCCCTACTGATGATATGAATGCATGTTGCCATGGGGCAACCCCATGCCATATTGTTTAAACCAAAATTGTTTAAACAATTGCAAGGAATTGTTATTTTTCAACCGGACAAAAAAAATTTATATTTTTTATTTAAATACAAATTGAAAAGGTCCCATGACTTTTCACGATAGAGTTAATCTTTTTAGAGATATGAATATTTAAAGGTTCGAAAAATCTCAAATTTGGGTATTTTTGACCCATGAAATATATATAATATATATAAAAAAAAAATATAAATAATATTTTTTTAATTCTTTATACAATAGGTCATAATATTCTTAATAGATATTTGAAAAAAAAATATTGTTTATACCTGTTTTTTTATTGTTAATTTGCGCGCTCACAAGTATGTCGTACCCGGTTTAAATTTTCCTTTACACGCATTTACGGGTTGTGATACGACTAGTAAAATTGGCACAAAAAAAAAGCTTTAGAAATGATAAAAGTAAAAGAAAATCGTGATGCTTTAGTCCCTCTTGGCAATGGCTTGGATTCAAGTACTAAGGAGTTGAAAGGCTTAGAAAGATTGTATTTAAATATTTTGGGTAAAAAAGGTAACACGGCGGATGAAGCTAGACAAAGTATTTTTTCTCGTTGCTTTGGCACTGATATTAATTTATCGAGAATTCCGTGCACATCAGATGCCTTGCATTTGCATGCACTTAGAGCTTCTGCTCAAACATACATTTGGAAAAATGCATTGAATCCCCAATATGAAACATTAGATTTTACGAATTTCGGATACAAACTAGAGAATGGTACTTTGCTACCTTTATTTATAAACAAAAGCCCATTTCCAACTGATCTTAAAAAATTGTGTAATTGTGAGAAATCCTGTGCTACCAAAGCTTGTTACTGTAAAAAAAATAATATTAGTTGCATACTTCTATGTGGTTGTGATCCAGAAGACTGTAAAAATATAATATATGAAAATAATATTGATAATAAATACTCATTTTTAAATTTTGTTTCAATATTTCATACTTCTACATCTATAACCTTCGTTTGAAGAAGCTATTCAATGTAATTACTCTCTGTTTTAATAAAAAAAAAGTAATATAAACTGATAAAAAAGTAATTTTAATTACATGTTCCGATTTATGCTTGAATAACTTTTGTAAAATTGATTCCAGAAAAAAAATTTGTTGGAAAAAAATTGTAGACAATTTCATTATTAATAACATTGCTCTCCTTAACAATCTTGATAAAGTTAATAGTTTTCAAGATAAATGATAAATAATAATTCAGGACACAGAGAGGCCGATGCAGCGCATGAGTCAGAGAGAGACGGCGATACTTAAAGGTGAGCGACTCATACTTGTGAGCGCGCGAAATTAACAATAAAAAACAGGTATAAAAATTGTTTTTTTTTTAATATCTATTGAGAATATTATTACCTATCGTATAAAGAATTAAAAAAAAAATATTATTTATATATTTTATTTTTTTTAAATATATTTTTCATGAGTCAAAAGTTCCCAAATTTTAGATTTTTCGAACTTTTAAGTATTCATATCTCTAAAAATATTAACTTTATCGTGAAAAGTCATTGGAACTTTTTAATTTGTATTTCCATAAAGAATATAAAAAAAATTTGTCCGGTTGAAAAATAACAATGCCTTGCAATTGTTTAAACAATTTCGGTTTAAACAATATGGCACGGGGTTGCCCCATGGCAACATGCCTTTATATCATCAGTAGGGCAATTTGAAGAGGATCGCATAAGAAAATTGAGGTGGAATAGTTTTCGGTACTCATGCGCCGATTCCTCCTAGTCTATATGTGAAGTAACGATGCATACGTCCAACCTGTGGCACGGTTTCAAATGTGATGAAAAAATTGGCGTTTCCAATTTTTGCCGGCTCTACACCATCGGCCATGAATACAAGCGTTCTAAAAGGTGTAGAGGGTATAATCAGTAGTAATACCATAATTACTTCAAAATAATCAGGTTATGCATCGATAACTTGTTGCATGATTACAAAGAGTGTCAGGTTGACAGTTCAAATAATCCGACCGCGAAGCGAAAGGGTTATTCTGTCAAACTGACTGATGAATCTCCGAAACGTCATGATTTGACGGTACTGTTAGTTTGTGTATTGTTGTATATTGATGTCGATGTGGTTACTACGGAAATGAAATTATTGTAAAATTTTTGATTGGTGGAGCTACTCTATGTATAATTAGATATTATCGAAACTTAAATGAATTGAACGTTCTGATTGGTTAAAAATTACACGAAAAAAATAATCGCCCGTAATTGCCCATGATCGGTGACATTAGATCAATTATATTTAATTATCGTGGCAATCATGGCCCATTCTGTGATCGACCATCATGGCCAATGGTGTAGAGGACTCTTTAGAATTATGACAAACGAGCTCCGGTAAAGTCGGCTCCAGTAAAATCGCTTTGTGGAATTTTTTAACAAGAAATATTGTAAAAAATTAACACTTTTCTGTTTTTTTACAAATATATCGAAAAGTTTCAGACGAATCGTTTTATAGTCGAGAAAACTTCTGTGGGGAATTTAAAAACTTACAAAATCGTTTTTTGTGCGACCGGATCGGTGCCTTTTTCACTGAGAAAATCCGGGAAAACCTTTAAAAAAAGACGACTTTTCAAAAATGTTCAATTTTCATAAATTCAAAGCTGGACAAACAATCTTGCGTAGTTCAACTGTGCGCAAGATGGTTTCTGTCCAATGTGTTGACTTTACACAATCGCGTTATTAACAATTCAAGGGCTTATCTTGCGAAATGCGCCGATAGAGATCAATATCTACAATTTGTATATCTTTGATTTTCACCTGAGAGGTGGAAAATGTGTTGAAAATGTCACTGAAAGTTGCTCCAATTGTTCGAAAGTGCGCTCGAAACAGAGTCAAGTAGGGGTAGTGGAGGAAGTGAATTGAACCCTTTCAAACAGATGTGTTCTCAACCTCCAACGCTTCTGTTTCCAAACTTCCTACACAACGTATTCGTTTCAGTTACCAAACAACATTCACAACCTCCGTACCTACTGTCCAGTTCACTTTCAAAATTTAGTAAAATTGTGTCTTGAGTGATTTATCGATTCGTATTAGTTTAACATAATACAAAAATGTTACAAGTATTGATAAAAACAAAACTATCCATTAACATCCTTCAAACCGCGTATTCAAATTTTGTGTATTTTCATGGCATTAAATCAACCGGGTAGATGCAAAATTTAATGAATGAAAATAGGAGCTGAAACTACACTTTATGGCCACCATATACATATATATGTTTATATACCGGACTCCCAAGCACAACCTCGAGTTTCTATGGGATTCTTGTTTGTTTACTATAAGTTTTATTTCTGTGAACTTTCACTACATTCAGGTGCTCTTGGTAAATAAACATTATTATCATTAGTCACACCCGATTGAGGGATTGAAGCCGAGTACAGCACTACACAACAACGTCCCAATATTTCAGCTAATGTGGTGCAATCTACGCACTCCTATTTTTTTTTCAACAGTTCCTGTCATCCATACCTTGGAATTCCGAGAATATTGCATATGAGTGGAAAGTGGAATAAATACTGTTGGGCTCCAATTTGGACATATGGAATGTCATTCAAAAAAACCATAGCAGCTCTGGTTCTTCGGTTTTAATGACGCAACTTGCCCGAACATGGTATGAAAAGCCGTTGTCTCCAAGTGCCAAAAACACCCTTTTCTACCTTCTTCAGTGTGACTTTCCAGTCCACATAAGGTTGAAATACTGCCAGTCATACATAGAGAGAAAATGGACTCTGATGGAAAAACATTCCACTTCAAAATACTCAATTATCGATCTATGAAAATTAAAGTTGTTGTAACTTTGTTGTTAACCAATATTTTTTCATGAAATTTCCATGGTTTTCATTCATAACGATAAAAAATCCAGTGGTGTAGTCAAATTCCAAAACAAAAATTGCCTAATAAACTTTTGCCGTTTTTAACGAAGAAAAAAAACCATAGAGTGCCTTGAGAATTAAACTAAAGTTATGAAAATTTGTGTCAAGTTACAGTTTTTGATGCTCAATTTTCAAAAAGAAATAATTTTGGGATTTACTGGAAAATGTGTATTTCACAGGGGTGGTTCCATTTTGAATGGGTCACAGTGTATAATGATTCAATGTTCTATAGAGAAATTCTTTGTATTTTTTGTTTGTTTGTGAAAAGGTTCACTCAATACTTGTTTCGGTGATACTTCCTCCATAAATATATTCCGGTATAATCAGTATCTCTAGGCCAATTGATAGAGCAGAAAATGACTGATTCTGAGTCAAAAATAGTACCAGGAAAACGATTGTGCCAGCATACAAAAGACGGTCCATAGTTTAATCCTGATTTGTTTTCCACTCATAACTATCATTGTTTGATTTATTATAACCATATGAAGAATAGTTTTTCGTTTTTCTCTTGTAACATGAAAACCGATGCAGCAACCTTGATGCATTGAAAATGAGCCCTGGCGATCAGTAACGGAGAAAAACAAAAAAAATCTGAAAAATCAGCGTTTTTTTTTTATGCTCAACACCGCCATTTCTCAAATTGTAGCCCAGGCTCTCCGCGACATAGTAGTGACTGATATTTGCTTCATGTGTAAAAAATTCAGGCACTGTCGGATCATTAGTTTTTGCCTCATAAATGGAACGATTTCAATTTTTCAAAAAGATGGTAGTGGAAGTCTAGTACTACAAAACGTCGGTTAAAGGTGCAATAGGTGATAAATACTGACTTTTAAAATATGTTTGAACAATTGAAATTGTACCACATATGATGCCTTCAGGTTTGCTCCAATAAATTGCATTGAAGGATTCAAATTGCAATTATGCAAAAACTAATAATCTGACAGGGTCTTAGTTTTTTTATTTCTGTCCGAAATATTATAAGCTTATATCGTCATGGTTACGCTATCAATAAAGAGGCTCATAACTCCCTGGGAATATTGAAGATTCTTCAATTCCCTCTACCTTTTACAGGTTAAAGTGAAACAAGAAATGCTAAGATATAAATATTTATGAAATGAAAACCAAATCATATTTTATTTATTCGCGTCATTACGAATACTGAATGTACAATTTGGAAATGTTTCCTGAAAATTACTTCCGCCACTGGAAACAATTTCTTCTTTTGTATGGCTGGTGTCTCTGTTCACTACAGTCGAGGTACCTGCCTCTTCTAATGGCAAAGTAGACAACATTTCTCCGTGTCAGCCACTCCAGATATATCTTGTATTCTTTTTGGTATAGGGCTCCACATTTCGATGGAAGTAATGATTGTCTTGCTTTTCCAGCTCTTTCCAGAATATCCTCCATTATATCAAAAAAGATCGTCGATTTGGGGTGAAAAACTAGTTTTCAACCCGAAAACAGCGATTGATAACAAAGGTCTGTTTATAAACAAGTAACATAGCAACAATCAAATTTCCTATTCGCTGTATTCAAGACTGGTATTGCCCTCTAGTGACTCGAGTGCTGAAGTTTTCCTGTTTTATTTCCAATACTCACTATGTTACAATTAAATTTTTTCAACAATTTCTTAATAATCTACTACGATGTAACAATGTTATGGTCACTACTAGTTCCAGATGAATCAGAGTATTTTTCTGTCGAAGAAAAAAGTACGTGAATGATAAAAAATATTTGTATTGATACGATAGTTCACCGCATTTGGAGGTTATCCATGTCAAGTTATGATATTTTGAATATCAAAAAGTAATGCTATTTCTGTGTACTTTTAGGTACGGCAAGTAATGTGCTTGCAGGTTAGTTCTTTGAGGTCGCAGGTTCATAAGGTTTCGAGAACATAAAAAAGTGAAGGAGGCAAGTAGTTCAACAAATTAAAAAAAGTACCAATATAACCCTGGCTAGCTTTAACCTGACGGGAAACCATCAAATAACATCAGATTCAACCCAAAACTATTTAATAAAATTCTCAAATAATATGATAATAAGAAAATGAAATGAGGTTCACAATTTTACGTGAATATGGGATCCCACTTCTACCCTTCCAAGGATGTGAGAATGTTCGGTTCCCGTTCCTAAATAATACAAACACGTTCAACACTCTCTAACACGTATAATTGTCAGTAGTAATACCACTAGTGGCTGAATTTTCGCGATAAGTCTGTCGATTTATTTCTAAACGAAACTGAGTTGCTTGAAAACACCACGAGTCCGCAGGACGAGTGGTGTTTTCTTCAAGCAACTCAGTTGAGTTTAGAAATAAAAGACAGACTTATAAGATAAATTCAATCACGAGTGGTATTTTATTAGACTATTTCACGAACAAAATTAAAGGTCAAAAAATTTAAATTCGGCAGAATGAGTGGAAGAAATTTAATAATAATAAATAATTCAAATTTAATTATAAGCATGAAATATTTATTTAAACTATAAACGATTTGTTTCAATTATAATTTGTTACCTATAACAATAAATAATTTTTTATGAACACGAACATAATATATTTCTCTCGACTATAATTATTATAAATGGTGCAATTGAAAAAATTTGAATAGTATGACCGTTATTAGGTGGCTACAATGTATTGTTGGTATTATTACTTGATGTACTTGAAGTACTCCTAAAAGTATTCACTATATTCTGATGATTTTCAGCACTAAGATGTAAATACGGTTTCATCGAGTTCGAACTTCCATGTCCAGTAATTTCCATAGCTTGTTGTTCACTAACGCCGGATTGTAGTAACTGACTAACTGCAGTGGCACGATTAGAGTGATTTGTTATTTTTAGTTTTCTAGTATCTAATCCTATCTTTTCTGCAGATAGTTTTGATATTGTATTAATACCAATAGGGCAATTCTTGTACCAATTATTATAATTATATTTATTCCACTTGCCATTCACTGTCAGTAAAAGTCTGTCATTGGTAATAATTCCCCTTTTCGATATAAGTTTCCGGTATAATCTCACAGGACACATTTCAGGATTTTTCAAATTTTGAGTAAGCCATTTAGTATCTCCACAGTTTTTATCACCACCGTGGCGGGTTTTGGAGAATATCGGGTTATATGCAATTCTGTTTGTTAAACAGCCTTTGTTGTCAGTCTCTCCCTTAAAAAAATGTAACTTGGAAAACGTTGCTTCGTTACCTCTCCAAGCTAGTTCTACGCAGCTATGTGAAAAAACTTCTTTTGGAGTCCCTCTGGCGTGTCTTCGTCCCATTGTAAGCACATATTTCTATATTTTCTCTTGCTATCTCGAGCCGCCCTCGCCTCCTTGAACATTATATTTTTGAAGGGATCAATATGTCTCTGATACTCACAAAAATATTTTTCTTGTACTAATTTTGCATTGGTGTTCCATGTGGTTTTGATAACACTCTCCTTGTAATCACTACCATCAATTTTTCGCATATTGAATGCCCAGTCTTTTAGAATGAATGCTAATCTTTCGTTGCTATTTTCTGCATCTAATTTGTAGTTGCGTTCCGCACAGAACGTCATAAATTGTCTCCATATATAAGATTTTGATTTTCTTGTGTTACTGGGTATATTTACTTCAAAATTTTGGTTTATTACTTCATTTGAAGTAGCACCGAAGCGACTCATTTTGACGTTTGCAGCTACAATTATTTTTGGTCAAACTGTCAAACTTTGCATTGCGATCCGTATACATGGTTACGTCGTTGAAAACACCATGCTGATAGACGAATCAGAATTGAAAGACAGCTGGTGTTTTCGCGATAATACAAGCTGTCTCTGGTTTTTGATTGGTCAGATTTTGTGAAAATTCCAAGGTGCGTGGAATAGTCAACAAAATATTGCGAATTGCTTATACAGTACAAATAACGATGTTTACTCTCAGAACTTGAACTGCATTACATTTAACATTAGTTCACATGTAAGGCCAATTGCTTTTGTTACCGAAACCAGTTCATGGAAATTAAAACAAATAATCTTCTGCAATTGAATAGAATGCCATGTATGATAGACAATTCGGCGCAACATCATCCCACGGAACTTGGCTAGTACTTTTACTATCCACTTCTAGACGATCAATTAGAAAACGAAAAACATCTCGAAAATTTATCGAATGAGAACCTCACGTCCTGGAATTAGAGATTGAAATATCGCGGAATAACAGAACACCCATCTCTTTGCTGCAGTTTATGTGATGCAGTTGTAAATATATAAAATATACACGTACTATTTTTGAAATCGACTACACAGCAATAGCGAGGGCTCATTGTTATTATATGTATGTTGTTATACTACCAACCGTGACCGTTGCACTACTATAATAATAAATTCTTCTCAAGTATGGTACAATATTTTGAAGTGATTTGTGAATAAACGGGGAGACCTCAGAAACTGAAAGTTTTCAGCTTGTGCTTGTGATTACCAGGATCATTACCCACTTCTGCCACCATACGCGCTGTCATAGTTTTATCTATCCGCTTCAGTCTAATGCACACAGCGAATAATCGACGGTATCTATTTCAAATATACGGGAAAGGTAATAAATTGTAACATTTATTCCGTTTTGAAAATAAACACAATTTCATTAAAATCGGTCAGAATTAAAATTATCTATGTACCACGGGAATTAATGAGCCCTAATTACCTCAGGCCCTTATAAGTCCCTTGATACATAAATAACTATTGAACATATCAGTCACTACGATATCTCAGAGAGCCTATGCTAAAACGTGAAAAATGGCGGTGTTATGAATTGAAAAAACGCTGATTTCTTTGTTTTTTTTTTATTTCTTGCCGTTACTAACAATCCGATCAAGTCTTGCCAGGGCAAATTTTTGTTCGCATTGAGATTGCATCATCATTTTTCATGTTACAAGCAAAAAACAAAGAAAACACGATTTTTACCTCTTAAAAGTTTATAATGAATTGGGCAATGGTAGTTGCGAGAAAAACCTAACAGGATATAACTACGGATCTCTTTTCGTATGATGGGACAGTTGGTTTCGTGGTACTATTTTGTCACAAGAAAATCTCTATTGATTGACCTATTCAATAAAACTGAATGATCTGAGAAGGTGCAACTGTAGAAAAAATCTCTGAAACTCCATCATATATTTTGTAGGAGACCAAAATGTGAACTATTGATGTTGCAATTAATGGAAATGGGAACGGAAAACATCTGAAAAAGAGGTCAATACAAAATTAATCAGCTTCAAACTTTTAGTTCATCAGTGCTCGACAAAGTTTCGGAGCCTTGTTTATATTCTATTTTTGTTTGAAAATATTCTCACTAATAATGGTATCTCTTCTCCAGTTTGAAGTTACATACGAACGACTCAATCAATAAACTATAACACAACTCATGGAAAGGGTTAGCCTATTAGAGAGTTGACGATTCATTAACTACCTTTTTGGGAAACTTGTTCAGACCTAATTGAGAGGAAAATTTGCTTTGTCTCCTAATTAGTCCACATCCTCGAAGTTAACGGAGGGAGGTCTTAAGCGATGGATTAATTCCTGAATGGTCCAGAAAATCCTGACTCATAATTCGGTTTCTGGGTTTTAACGTTGAATAGCATCTCGAAAATAATTGAATATCATTCCCTTTTGGAGGGCTCTCGTTTCAGCAAAGGGGTAATGTGAATAACTTTTCATCCCTCATTTTCTCGGTTAGTTCGTATACAGGGTGGCCCACCACATTCGCCTCGGTATTTCTACGAGGAATGAAGAGAGTTAGGGAAAGACATTTAGCACAATCATATGTGGGTCCATGAGGAGCATATTCCAAAATTATTTTAAAATATATAGGGTGATCCCCAAAAAAATTACATACCAAAGTTATATTTTTTCTTATGGAACACCCTATATTTTTCTATATTTTTAGATACTATAGACAAAATAAAAATATTGTATTTCCCATACTTAAAACTGATTTGGACACACATTTAATTAAATGACTTCTTAAAGTTGAATGGAACACCCTGTATTTAGTGGCTTAATTTGACGCAGAATTAGATTCCCTTCAAAACTATATTAGGGTTCCCTATACCTATCTCTTCTGCTTTTTACACAAAAGGCGCTTTTATATTTTACTTATGAGTAATTTTTTTATCTTAAAAATGAAACACACTGTATTGTAATGAAAAGCTTAAAAGGCGTTTGAAAAACCTTTTTATTGAGAAATACGTAGATCAATTAATGTGTGGGGTGGAATAATTGGAACGCAAGTAGTAGGTCCTTACTTTTTTGATGGTCACTTAAACGGCGTCATGTTTCTCGGATTCATTAGGGATAATTTGCCTGTGCTGTTGGAAAGTATACCTATTAATATTCGTCAACGGATGTGGATGCAGCTAGATGGTGCTCCTGCACACTTTGATAGACGTGTAGAAACGAGTTAGATCGACAATTTCCAAATAGATGGATAGGACGAGGAGGTCCACAGAACTGGCCAGCCAGGTCTCCGAACCTTACAAGTCCCGACTATTTTTTATGGGGATATATCAAAAGTATTGTTCACGATACACCGCCAACGACACCTCAGGATATGAAAGTACGAATAAGAAATGCGTTTCGTTCCATACCGCAAAATATGTTATCCAGAGTTCAGCACTCATTTCAAGAAAGAGTTCGCCTATGCATCGAGAATAATGGACACCATTTTGAGCATTTATTAAAATAATAAACTATTTAAGATTCTTAATTTTTTGATAAAATGACTTCAAGAATGCTTTTTAAGCTTTTCATTACAATACAGTGTGTTTTATTATTAAGATAAAAAAATTACTCATAAGTAAAATATAAAAACGCCTTTTGTGTAAAAAGCAGACGAGATAGGTATAGGAAACCCAAATATAGTTTTGAAGGTAATCCAATTCTGCGTCAAATTACGCCACTGAATACGGGGTGTTCCATTCAACTTCAAGAAGTTATTCAATTAAATGTGTGTCCAAATTTTGAGGCAATTGTTTTCGCCCCTCTGTATAATATTGCATTGAAAATTTCATGTAGTAGTTAACTTCAACCTTTGCGCTGATCAGTACATTTGATCACGAGCAGCTCGTTACACGTTACAGGGTGAAAACAATTTTCAAATTATGATCTGTATTTTTAAATTTCTCAAAATTCCTCAGAAACGGTCAGTTTTAAGTATGGGGACTATGATAGTACCTCACCCTTATTCTGTCTATAGTATCTAAAAATATAAAAAAATATAGGGTGTTCCATAAGAAAAAATATAACTTCGGTATGTAATTTTTTTGGGGATCACCCTATATATTTCAAAATAAATTTGGAATATGCTCCTCATGGACCCACATATAACTGTGCTAGGAGTTTTTACATAACTCTCTTCATTTCTCGTAGAAATACCGAGGCGAATGTGGTGGGCCACCCTGTATACGTTTGGACCAATAATAAATGATTGAATCTTTTTGATGAATTGATAGAAATGCGTCCAAATTCATAAAAAAAAACCAGGTCACACACAGTGTTCTCATACTTCTTTAGAAATCTCACAAATTCAATGGTTTTGAGCAGTACTGTCACAATTCATTTTTTAAATCGCTCAAAAATGCCTACTTTCTCGGAGTAACTTCAGACCCCAAAATATGCTAATCTAGTATTCAAGTCCGTCGCTAAGCAATGAACTTTCCTGGACCGAAAACGATGCAGGAAATTTATTGCCGGCCTAGGCCCTATCGGTTTTTTATATACATTTTAGACAGTAAATAAATACACGCCACCAAACAACTCACACTGAAAACATTCATTGATTATATTATCCCACATATGGAAGTTCATTATAACTATTCTTGTATATTTATAGTTATCTTGCAGATTGTACAATTATCAAACATAGTCTGAACTCTACCTGAAAAGTCATTCTTCTTGTCACTTCCTCCTCTAAATTCAACTGTTATGTTACCTGATTGGTCAGCGACGTTATTGCTGTTTTCTTCTTCGGCAATAATACTAATGGTATTAGCAGACTTATCTTTGTCACTTTCCCCTCTAAATATTTCATCTGCTATGTCTAATTTATTTGTAAAAAATTCCTCTATATATCCTTCGGCAACGGTTGACGATTTCCATCCCCCATGCCTCTTTAAAGCAATTAAATCTGCCCCAACATTAACCAAAATTGTCGCAGAAGACCGACGGAAATAATTTCCTGTGTATTCATGTGCGCATGGCAAATTTAAAAAATTTGCGACAATTTGAGGCATTTTGCCAAACTACTTGCCTGCAACCTTTCCCATTTGAATATTTAAAGAAAAAGCAGCAACTTTCAAAATTCTCTGGGTGACATGCAACATATTTTCTATACAATGGCATATTAGTTTCGTTTATTACAAATGATCTTGGTTTGTTCGTTTTATCATCGGGTATTTTAATCAAAAGCTTAGATCCAAAATGTTCAAATACAATTGATATAGTTAATCACGGCGACATGCAAATATTGAGGCAACCTCAGAAGTAAACACTTGGAATTACATTTTTATTTTCTGAAAGAAACATATACTGTTTGATTTTTTTGGAAAATTGGACATGTTAGTTTTATGTGTACATATTGTTTTAATTTTAATTTCAACCATCAGGACGTATCTTGGCTGTGGTTAAAACACATATAAAAGCTTTTGTTATAGTCCATCCAATATCAATTGCAGAAGCTGTTTCTATAGGGAGCAAATGAAAACTCACTTTGCTAACACGAGCGTATATGCGAAGAAACGGAACGAAAAATAATCTGTACTACTCGTAAACATTCTCCGTCGGCAAACGGTAGATCAAAAGAGCCGATAGTCAACGTGGACTTGAGTGACGGCTGTCTGTTCTACAACCGATTCGTCTGGGCCAATCAAGTCGGACAGCAGTAGTTAAGCCACTATATAAAAATGGTGACGAACTTGATATGGGAAACTATCGCACCATTTCAATTCTGTCAACTCTAGCGAAAATAATAGAAAAACTCATCAAGAAACGCATGATAGGATTCCTGGAGAAGTATAAATTATTATCAACCAAACAGTTCGGTTTCACGGAAAAAAAATCTACTGAAGATGCAATAGCATACCTAACATCGAAAATATCTAAAAATGTTGATGCCAAGACACCAACACTCGGTGTATTTGTCGACCTCAAAAAAGCATTTGACACAGTCAGTCACACTCAGTTATTAGGTGTGTTGGAGAGTGTTGGCTCCCGAGGAACTGCATACCAACTATTCAAAAGTTATTTGGAAGATAGACATCAATATGTTAAAATTGGTGATGAAATGAGCTCTGCTGCAAATGTTACCTATGGAGTTCCGCAGGGATCAGTTCTCGGGCCGATACTCTTCAATATATATATATATATATATATATATATATATATATATATATATATATATATATATATATATATATATATATATAAATGATTTACTGAATATTAATAGTGAAGGTGATATTTTGAGTTTTGCTGACGACACAGCAATCATATATACTGCGAGTAGTTGGGATACCCTTAGAATAAAATGTGAAAGAGATTTCATTAAATTAATCAACTGGCTCAATAAACAATTACTGACAGTAAATTTCAATGAAACCATTTTTTCACCCTTTACTTCCTATTCCAGACATCTACCAGGATACGAAAGTCTCACTTTTTCTATTGGCAACAAGTCCACAACAATTTATACAAAACCTTATTGCAAATACCTAGATATATATTTAGACAGACATCTGGAATGGGACACACGAATAAGCCATGTGGTGAAGAAACTTAGGTTTACACTATATAAATTCGAATACCTGTCTCAAATAATTACCTTTGAACAAATGAAAATATTATACTTTGCCCTTGCTGAAACTCATATCAGATATGGACTAATAGCATGGGGAGCTGCCACAAATAATCACATTGCACACCTACAAAAAATCCAGAAATGGATAATAAAAGTTGTAATGAAAAAAACTTTCCTCTACCCAACTAACGAACTATTCCAAGAGTCAAATATTTTTGATACCCGACAATTATACTTCTTAAACACAGTCACGAGGCAACACAAATTCGAATCAGAACTCTCTTTCTCTGAACATAAATATGAAACGAGGAACAAACAAAAATCGATTATTCCCCGAGCGGAAAAAAACACGTTCCAAAGATGTTTTTCATATTTAGCTCCTAGGTTCTACAATATTATACCATCAGAAATTAAATCATTTCTATCAATATTCACATTCAAATCAAAAATAAAGAAATGGATTAGAAGTCTTTCACGACTGCAGGTGCATCAATTTGTGGATGTTAATAATACATATTATTTACTGAACTGATCACACTCACTCCTTGTACACATGGATTTTAATATCAAGAAATCGAAGATCAATCCACTTTCAAACTTTTAAATTTTAAATTTCAATGTTTATTTTTCATAATACATACATCCACGATGTTTTTTTTCTATTTTGTCTCTATTTTGTTACTAATTTGTTACTGTTACTTGTACTTTGTTAGTTAGTTATTCTGCAATTTTGTTAGTTCGTTAATTATTCACTCTACTGCTACGTTGGCATTCACTCAATAAGTTTAAGTTTATTTTAGTTTAAGTTTATTTTTATTTTTTTACTTTATACAATGCGGTAACCATATGAAACCACTTTCAAGGCTAAGCCTTTAGTGTATCACGTTTTTTATTTGCAGTATGCATAAAATGTAATATATGTAGTATCTATAATGAATGTACTGTTCTTATGGCAAATAAATTATTATTATTGTTATCAATGCTGGCAGGTGTGTCTATACGACGGAAGGTCATAAATCACGCGTTATATTTGTGTTTTAATAGCTCTGAAAGATTAAAAACCAGTAGCGTCTATGGTCTTGGTGTGTGCCGATCGAAATACGTTTTAGGATATAATAATAACCTACATCAAACAATGAAAGGAATTATTTTTCTTCCTTAATGTATTTGTATAAATAAAAGCTTGTCTTTAATTTTTTTTCATTTTTTATTATTTATGAAGTATTTTTAAAATCTTAAAATATCTAAATAAAATTAGTTATCTCCGCAACTGCTGCTCACAGGATTTCGCCGCAAGACTTTTCTATGCTTCTGCAATTGATATTGGGAAAACTATACCATTTTTTGTTTTTCATTATTGCAATGAACTCTTTCTGATGGTTGGTTATTTTTGTTTGGGCTCGTGGTAGTGAGGTAGTGAATGTGGCGATGCTGGATGTTCAGGAAGTGACGTAGGTAGGTGGCCAGTGTATGCGTGATAGTTGGTAGTTCGTATTTTGGCTGAATCGTTGTATGCCCACTTGATTGGGGGTGAAGGGGGTTTAATTTGTGAATTAGGAAGTTTGGGTTATTCTGTTAAGCGGTGGCCATACACAAATTGAAAATAAAGAGACTGTTTGAAACATTGGCGATCTTGACCACCAAGATTTTGGTACGGCCAGTCGCGCATGGAGGCGCTGCCCGCAATCAACAGACGATATGATAACTTTCCAATTTCGACATTTGTCAGAAAATGACAAACCACGTAATAATTTCAGAATAATTCTACTGTTAATTGTCATCGAAAAATTAATGATAGAAATTATACTATCGACTTGAACCCAACGTCGAAAATGGAATGTTTTGTTATTCAAGTTGACGCTGAAATTCCTCGAAATATTCTTTCACAAGGTAAAATATAAGCTGCTCTTCACAAACTGATACTTATTTCCATCCATCAGTTGCACAAATTTTTTCACAAACTGGTACTTATTTCCATCCATCAGTTTCCATTTCCTATCACCATTTGAGGAAGTCAAAAAAATTCAAAATCAAAATTTATTCAATTTAAATAATACAATATTTGTCATTAGTACCATTATCGAATTGGTTTACAATTCTTATATCTATAATGGCTGTTTTTATTTAACGAATGGAATTCTATATTTAGATGCATTACTGGAGTAGACTCACGCTAGGCTTTGAAGCCTGTGTTGTGATATCTGATTCAGTAAGGCATTTACCATGTACATTTTTATAAATGGCATTCGCATGTAGGGTGAAGATTAGGTTACAGATTAGGATTCGAATGAGATTGGACAATTCAAGACGTGTTGATTTTGCTCTACAATTTGGTATGTAATTATTGTGAAAGAAGGTGCAAAACTTATTTATATGCACGACACACATTCACTAATATGTAATTCCGCAAAAAAAAGGGTGTAAAAAGTGGGAATTTGTCAGGGTGATTTTGTACATACTTTTTTATTTCTTTTTTAAATATTTTAAGGGATTTTATAACTTTCAGATTTTTTGGAAGAATGTTGAATATTTTTGGGCCATAGAAAAGAAAAGAATTTTGTGTGACAGTTTTATTGAAAAATTCAGTTTGCACCTCCAAGTTCATTTTTGATCGGGTTTCTTTTGAATGTATGTGTGTGTATTTTTTTTGTGAATGGATCATTCTTAATAGGCAGTTATAAGTGTACAGTGAGTGAATATTGAAAATGTTAGTTTCTTGATATAACTTATTTGTGGAAAACAGTCTATTTTTTTTTTGAAAGTACGAAGTACATGCATGGTCTCCTTTGTGCTAATGAATTAACAAAATTATTGAAGGTTTGTTGTAAATGTAATTTGTTTTCATTTAAGTTGATTTGATGATAAGCGACTGAAGATTATTTTTAATTTTGTTGTTTTTCGGAGTTTTATTATTGTTTTGTCTGTAGTTGTACCTTGTCCTAGATACAATAAAATGTGTTTTTATAGTGTTCAACATATTATTATTGTTTCATAACATGTTTTATTCTGTTCTTGATATCATGAAATGAAGATTTACTTTGAAACTTTATTTTAACCACGAACAAACTAACAGATTCTACGAATCGATCACTGTATATATTTTATTAGTGATCGATTTGCCATTCCTGTATTTCATATGATACAACCATTCATATGGAATACAAGAATGGCAAATCGATCACTTATAAAATATAAACCATATCAATCATATAAAAGTTACACATTTGAAAAACCCGCCTTATCTCAATCGGTTTTACCAACTGTACTTAGTTCGGCCAGTTGCGAGATATGTCGCCACTGTCTAAACGTGGTGCCAACTTTTACTGCAGGTTTGACAACTCCCTTCATTTTTAGTTTCTCTATGGCGGTGGCTGTTATTGAATATCATAGGAGAATGAAATAGATTTGATTCAGGTTGTTGATGTCTGTTCTATTTTTGAGGGGTTTTTCGCATTTTTTCATCAATATCACTTCTTTTATGTTGCGTTTATCTTTTTTTTTTCGGAAGCTAGGATTTTGGTGTTATTGAAATTCGGGTGGTGGTTGTTGTGAATAATATGTTTATTCAAGGCTGTGCTGGATTTTTTCATGAATTTGTGTTCATTGAGTAGGATGTTCAGTAACTGAGAAGTCATGCCGATGTATTCTTTATTGCAATCATTGCATGGAATGATGTATATTAGGTTTGAATTTTTAAGTTTTGGAATTTGGTTTTTGAGGGAAGTGAAATATTTTTTTAACGTGTTATTTGGTTTGAAGCATACCTGTATGTTCTGTTTGTTCAATATTTGTTCAATGTTTTCTGACAGATTTTGAACGTATGGTAGAGCGATATAATTGTTTGGAGGCACTTGTATTATGTTGTTGTTTATTAGAATTGTGGGCTTTGTGTGTTCTTTATTTGATAATATTGTTTATGAACTTGGGTGGATAATTATTTTTAGTAGGGATTTTCTTACTTTTTCTAGGCATTCGTGTCTTAGTTTTGGACTGCTGAATAGTATTACTCCATCAGTCATACTTATTACGACGCTTTTTAATGTTTGATTGAGCGATTTGAATTGAAATGCAGGTATCTGAGGGTGGGATCTAAATAGTTGATTTTTTTGATTTTTCGATTTTCGAGGTAAATTTGAGTTTCAGGTGAAATAAGTTGAGTGACTATTTCATCGAGTTTTTTTTTGCAATACTTGTTATACAATCGTCTACGTATCTTTCGAAAAAAGGTGGTTTGAAGTTAAGGTTTTTGATAACATTTTCTTCTAGTTCTTCCATGACTAACTGAGCAATAGTACTGGAGATATGAGAGGCCATATGGCAAGAAGCCTCTGGCAAGATATATATATATATATATATATATATATATATATATATATATATATATATATATATATATATATATATATATATATAATATATATATATAGAATATATATATATATATATATATATATATATATATATATATATATATTGTTATGATAAGAAATATTTGTTCATTGTAAAGAGGAATAAAAAGTGATATAATGATACTTATATATCACATAAATACCTGCTATGTTTGTTTTGCAATTTTTCTGTACACTTTGCTTTTCTGAAACCTTGTACCATTTTCTAGTTGACGCAGATGTCCCAAGAGTTCTGCAGTGGAGCTTTTCTATTGTCATAAGTATGTTGCCAACAATTCATTTTCTTTGCACAACCTTTAAAAAATATAGAAATCAAAATTCATGAATAAAACTTTAGATCTCAAGTCGACTAAAATAATATTCAAGTTGAAACATCCTGTATGCTAGAATCAAATCAGAAGGAACATGACAGCGACATGTCAAAACATTTCGATGAAAAATGATAAAATATGAAATTTTGAGTACAGAAAATTGTCAGATAAGAATTTCAAGTAACTCTGTGAATATCTTGTAGGGTATAGAAATGTAAATTGTATATAAAATCTATAGCATAGTTTAGAATGAGGAAAAATGTCATAAAAAGTGAGTGAAAACCTACAATTTGTGAGAAAAAACAAAAAGTGATGGTTGCCAGGAAGAAAAATAACGAGGATTTGAGGAGATAAACAATTACTTTTGGAAGAACACTAACAACGAAAATACACCAAGAACGAAAACGAATTTGCCATTCGACAATCTGAGCCATTTCCAGAGACCCAGAGACCAATAGGCGTTGAAACTGCCAAAGAAAACCACTTACCTCCAGGACACAGCCGAATTCTTATCCGAGACGCGGCCAACAACAAGGAAACCCTGCCACAGTGAAGCTGCAAACTCAAATAGTCGAAGAACACTTCCAGGATCCGAGAAAAGTCTCAAGCGAAACGAATCACCGGTACTTTTCAAAAAGAATCTAAACAAAGTGAACGTATTCGGGTCAGACACTTATATTAGAAAGTCACTTGATTGCACATGAGCAAGCTATTCCACTTTCTACATTTCACTGTTTAATCAGAGTATTACAGATGAGATAGATTTCGCAGGGTAGGTATATTTGAGCATCCGATTCAATGAAAGAATAACTATTTGACTATTTTCTGGATTCATTATTCATCTGTTGATCACATTACAACCAATATTTCCATAAAACAGTACTTGAACATTGACTCAAGCAGAGCAACTAGATGGCACCACTGAATCCTGCTTTGAGGAGGAGTAATATCATGTTTCCATAGGCGTACCGACTGAGCTGGGATAAGGTAAAAGAATACAGGTAAAAGAGTATTCGAAAAAGGTAAGCAACATAGCCGGATATTTTATTACTGTTATGATAAGTATTTATTTTCGAATAAAAATTAATCAACCAATCAATTCATTATGATGACTAGTTATTAGAAAAAAAAGAAAAATTAAAAATAATAAAAAACAAAATACTAGCAATAATAACATCATAATAATATATATATATATATATATATATATATATATATATATTATATAATTATATATATAAATATGTTTTTAAAATATAATAACATAATAAAATTTATTTATAATTTTTCCAATAAAATCTCATCTTCATATAATTGCAATTGATGTTTCCACTTTCTTTTGGACAGCTAAGACCAAATATCTCTTCTTCTTCTTCTTAAAAATTGTACAATTTTGACGTTGACATTTCAGGTTATGTTGAATTCCAACCTCTATGTTGTGATTTTCCCTCACTTTTCACATTCATAACCAAAGAATGTTCAACACAATTGTTCTTGGCTTTTAGTAAATTTACCAGTAATGTTTTTGTTACAAATATTATTCCTAATGGATCTAATTGTTGCTCCATGTTTCAACATGTTTCAATGCTGTCTTTTACATCTTTTTGTAATTCACCGAAAAACGACCATTCTTACTTACATTGTGAGTAAGGTTATTTTTATATTTATCAACATACTATAGTATTTTCACCTTTGTAGATCCCTGATGATGACAATATTCATTGTCGAAATTATGGAAATATAATGTTATAAGAGTACATTTGCGTTTGCTGCTGTCCCAAAGAATTTCTCAGACTTTTTCCTAACTAGTCAGCAAAGACTACCTCTCCTCTTTCTATAAATATGTATATATATATATATATATATATATATATCTATCTATCTATATATAAATTGGTGAAGTGATCATCGAATTTTTCAGATTAGTTTTTCATAAAGTGTAGTCTCAAATTGTATTTTATGAATATTTGGTGGAAATTATTACAAAAAAAAGTGAATGATTTATCCCAAGATGGATTCCATTTTTATGAATAAAATCTTATTGTTATACCGTTAGCTCCCACCTTTGTTTCAACATAAGCCTTTTCGCGTTATCTCTGTTCGAATAACTCCTCCTCCCCCTTTTGTATAATGTCAAGTTCCTCATGTTGGCGAGATCACGAATACTCATCAATTCTAGAAGAATTCCATATGTTGAATATAGTAAACCGAATAAACTCTGATTCAGAATTCTGGAGTTATTTACCCATATCCATCAAATGAAGTACTAGTCATTTCTCAAAATGAATCGTGCGATTCGCTCAACTACCTACCATTGGATCGTTTTGAAACTGAGGTAATGAATGAATCCTGGTGTTTTTCGATTCGTTACATCACCCCAACACCAAAAAGCAGAGCACGGGTTAGTGAGTGATATATTTCCCTTCGTTATTCAAGTCCATGATTGCCTGCCAAGCCAAATAAGGCACAGTAAATCTCTGAGAATATTTTCAACATTTGAGCTATGTGGTGAAATGTGCGAGAATTATGTCGTTTCTCTCAGTCTCAAGCGTTCCATAGAAAAATTCAGATCATCAAATTATGAATACTTCATCAGGATTACATTTTATTATAACAATATTCTTTCAGTCATGAGTAATAATTGTTGGATAATAATTTACATAACACTCTCATTTATTTTTTTCCTGATGAAAAGATGATATGTAAAGAAATAAAAATAATTCAGGAAACGTCTGGAATGTTGGAAACAAAAATCGAAATATTTTCTTTGGTACATATTGATAACTATCTTGGAATTCAACTGCAAAAAGACGTCCATGGGATTTTTTCAATAAACCAGAAATATGATGTCATGAAGATATTGAGGAACTTCAAGAAGGAAAAATCTAAAGTTGTGACTATTCCATCAGACACAGGATACTACAAGAACATAAACTTCAATGATGAGATATTTAGACATGAGGATATATACAGGAGCGCGATAGGTGCACTTTTGTATTTGTTGGTGAACGCGAGTATATATATAGGTGTAATAACCCTCGTTGACAAAGCTTGTTAACCTAACATTACTAACAATATACAGGAGAACAATACAAACTATCTACATATCACCGAATTTAAATAAGCTTCTCAAAGTTGAACAATTTAATTTCACACCTTTTTACATGTAAGAGTACAATTATTACAGAAATATTCGCCCAAGGTATAATTATTGCATTACTACATAAGAGTATGATTCATTGCGGACATCTGAAAACATTTCCAGTTACATATTGAAATTTCGGATTACCCTTTTGGAGACAAATTAAAATTCATGTAAAAAATATTAATCCAAGTTATAAAATGGCGTTTCTGTTAGTAATATCTCAACTTTGAGTCTGAAATGTTCGCTGTTTGTATATATTTTAGTTTCGTTTGGCAGATGGTTGTATATCTTGATTCCGGTCTATATAATTGAGTCCTCAATCATAGTAGTGCGGTGTCTTATCAACTTCATCCAGCCAGTCTGCCTCGTGTTGAATTGAGACGATACAAGTAGCAATGTACGTCTATTTCAATGGATTGAACAAGCCGTTCCCAGTATGTACAAACAAATTACAGAAATATTGTCACATTTCTTGAATAATTCCTCACAAGGATCTCTTGGCTTTGCTTTACAAATGTATCTCACGGCTCTTCTTTGGAAAACAAAACCCCTCTGGAATGAAAGGTTACTACTATCCCGTATCGTAAAGGGGATTCAATTAGGGCAAATTATGCTGCTCTGGCAGAAATATAGCCTAATTCAGTAGCAATGTTTCTGACAGCAAAGCTTCCAGATGCCAATTTTTCGCACATATTCATTACATGATCACTAAACATCACTTCGTTATCAATGTGTAAGCCTAAAAACCTTGTTGTTTTATTTTGGGGGATTGGGGATATTGAAATGAAAAGATAATATGTTTGTTATTTTAATATTGAGGTAGAGGAGGTTCGATTCACACCAATCTTTAATAACTTATGTCCTCTGTAAGGTTCATGTGTAACCTGTTATAGTTCTCTTCTTGCCATAGTATGGTGGCGTCATCAGTAAATAATGTGACTGTACCTTTTACATCAAGAGAAGCCATATAATTTACGTAAAGAGGAATATTAAAGGTCCCAGTACCGACCCTTGTGGCACTCCATGTTTTATACTTGCGGTCTTTGACATGAAATCAATTTTAACTGCTTGTTCACGATCGGTGAGATAGTACTCAAACCATTGAAGCGTGTTTTTTGGGAGGCCGTAGTGGTGTAGCTTCCGCAGCAGTATTTTGCGATTGACGCAGTCAAATGCTTTGGAGAAATCACAAAACACCACTGCAGCAACCGCCTCTCTATTTAGGCTTGAGTACACCTTGTCCATGAAGGAGAGGAGAGCATCATTTGTACTCTTTTTTTTAAATCAAAATTGCTATTCTGCTAATATATTATTCACTTCTAAGGATTTTCACCAGTTTCTCTATTATTTTTGCTAAAGTGGGTATAAGTGCAATAGTACGATATTTATTTGGGTCAGTAGAGTCTCTTTCCCCTTTGTAAATCGGAATAATTAATACATTTTCAAGAAAGGTTGGGAATTTTCCAGTTCTAAACGATTCATTTATTAGTTGCACAAGTACTGTTGTTGCTGAGTCAGGGAGATTTTGGAGGACCTCTGCTATTATTCCATCAAATCCGGATGTATTTTTCTTTTTGATGTTATTTATAACAGATTTCAATTCGTGAGTGTTTGTGTATGTTAGCTGGAATTCATGCTTTATTTCAATAGGAGGCATATTTTCGAAAGGATCGTGGGGCGTTGTTATATTACTAGTTATCCGTTCAGCTAGGTTGCAATAGTGTGAGTTGAGGGGGTCGGGATTCATTAGGGTTGATGTGTGCACATTCGCTTTTTCTCTAAGATCATTTATGATTCTCCAGGTTTCTTCTACAGGATTATCGGCATTTTCGATTCTGGGTCTCTAATATAATAATAATAATAAATGCTTTTATTGAAAGGTTACATACTCTGTACATAGAACCTAACAAAAGGCAGGATTCAATATCTGCGCATGAAACATCATTGCAGAGCTTGCTCTTCCATCCAACCATCAAAATATATTCATGATCATGCTAAATTTGAAAATATTCATTACAAAAATTAAAAAAAAACAATACTAATAAAAAAAGAACAAAAATATAGGAAAAACTATATATAAAATAAAATATTGCAGGAAATCAAAACGAAAATATTCATAGAAGTTGAAAACAGGGGTGTGCCAATTCAAGTTCGTTTTATATCATATTTCAATATACGGGAAGCTGTTTTCGATTAAATATTGTTTCAGCTTTTTTTTGAACGTATTGAGTGAAAATGATTTGAATTCAGTCGGTAACCGGTTGTATAAGCGAACAATCTGATACGAGAAGGAGCCACGGAAGAAAGAAGTTCTATGTTTAGGCGCTGTCAGGTTATTCCGAAATCTCAAGTTCAGATTGTGTATATCTGTTCTGAAAGATAACTTTCTGAATAGGTAAGGTGGCTTCCCAGTTGTAATGATTTTGTGGAAGATCGAAGCGGAATGGAGTATGCACCTGGCCTCCATATTGAGCCAACCAAGATTTTTAAGATGCTGTGAAACATGTTCCCGCCTTCTTGTGCCTGTGATGAGTCTGATGCAAGAATTTTGAAGTTTTTGTAGCCGCATTCTGTCTGATTTCAGTAGTCCCGGGTAATAAACTACGTCTGCGTAATTAGCATGTGAAAGTACTAATGCATCACATAGCATGAGTTTACTTTTCTTGTTTAATATATTTCTACTTGAATAAATAATTTTAAGGTTCATGTACCCTCGCTTCAAAATATGAGTAATGTGTGTCCTAAATCTGAGAGCACTGTCGAGGTATAATACTAAATTTTTTGTTATTTCAGTAGTGGGTAATTGGACACCATCTACGGCTACATTAACTATATTCTTGCAACGGTTTCTCGCTGCTGTTCTTCCAAAAATCATGACATTTAGACGCATTAACAGTGAGACAGTATTTATTAGAGGTCGTTATTAAAGAATTCAAATCCTGATTCATTTGTTCGAGTGCATGGTTGAGATAGTCTTCTTCGAATTCTAAATACAATTGTGTATCGTCTGCGTAACAATGCATTGAAGTATAACGTAAAGACTTTGAAAATTGGGAGGTATAGAGGACGAAGAGAAGAGGGCCCAATATTGATCCCTGAGGAACACCATTTTTTAGAATGAGTGAGTTTGACTTTTCATTATTAAGTATAACACAATGAGATCGGTTATGGAGGTAACTTTGGAGGAGTGATGTGGCATCCGAGGAAAACCCTAGGTAACTAAGAATAGCTATAACTAGTTTGTGATTAATGCGGTCGAATGCTTTCGAGTAGTCAAGCAATACTAAGAGACAGAGTTTGTTATTGTCAATAGAGATATGCACATCATCGAAAACTTTCAACAGGGCCGTTGTACAACTATGGTCAGCTCTAAATCCCGATTGATAGGATGGCAATATATCGAATTCATTTAAGTAAGATCGCATTTGTAAGTTCAATATTTTTTCGAAGGCTTTCGAGATGGCACACAAAATACTAATTGGACGAAGGTCACTCATATTCTCTGGATTGGTGATTTTTGCCAATGGTAGGACATGAGATTGTTTCCAACTCGATGGGTAAATATGTTTTTGTATACAATAATTGAATATATGTGATATGTGCGTTAGAATCATGGGACAACAATGTAATAACATTTGTATACTTATTTTGTCAGGTCCCACAGCATTCGATTCAATGCCCAGTAATGTAGTATAAATTTCATCATCATTCGTTTCATGGTAAGAAAAATGATTATCGTTCAATGTATTACCTGAGAAAAAATCAATAATTTCATCGTCAGGCGTGGAGTTATTATTTGAAATGCTTCCAAAAAAGTTATTGATATCTTCAACATGCATTAGGTGTTCCGGAATTGTTTTCTGCACCTTTTTGTTGTTATATACGTTCATATCAGCTAGTTCTTTCCATAATTGTTTGTTTCTTGTTAAACGATAATTGAGGTATGCTTTTTTTTCGAGTATCACAGTCCGATTCGTGAGATTTCTCATTTCTTTATAATAATCCCAATGATGCTGATTTTTTGTTCTTCTAAATCTTGAGAGAGCCTTATCTCTCAGTTTGAACATAAGTTTCATATTATCAGTTATCCACGGTGCTTTTTTCTTCGTAATTTTGACGTTTTTTACCGGCGAGTGTTTATCGAATATTTCAAGTAGTAAAGTAGTGAATACGGAAACTTTCTCATCAATATCATTGGAGTCATACATATCACAGAAATCAATTGCATGCAAATCCACAAAAAATGGATCTGGGTTTAAAGTCACGGAATGTGTACATGAAACTGCCACCTGTTGATTGTATGAAGCCAGCTTTACACGATACAAGGGGGATGATCTGTGAATGAACTACAATCGATCGTAGTACAGTCGGTTATATTTAATATCTCTGAACAGATTAAAATATCAATTCTTTTACTTCTTGTCTGTGAATATCGTGTTGGTTGATCAACTATTTGTGTCCAAATCGTATGAGTCAATTCTTTCTCTTTACTGAATACAAGAACTGCTCGTAGGTTCTGAAAAGTCAATATTAAGATCGCCTGCACAAATTATATAATCAAATTTTGGACAAATGATGGATAAACTGTCTTCAAATACTGACAGAAAAGTTGGGGAGGGAAGATTAGGAGGCCTATAAATGGAGGCTACTGCGTATTTCATTCCATGTACAGTAAAGGTAATCACACTTGTTCAACTGTGTCTGACGATATATTAGGAATTTGAGTGGCTTTGAAAATATTTTTAATATAAGTTGCAACACCTCCCCTCCATTTTCCTATCCTTCCGAAACAGTTGATACCCCGCTAGACTAATATTATCGTTTTGGGGTATTTTCAGAGGAAACCATGTTTCAGAAACGGGGGTGACATCATAGTTTTGAATACCTTCTGTTTGAAATCTGGGAAACCGTTTAGTATAGATCTCGTTTTTTATGTGACATATTTTTATGTTGCATTGTTTAATAAAAGTGATAGCCACGAACTCGAGAAGGCACAAAAATCAATATATACAAATATATATATATATATATATATATATATACACGCTTACACATACTTTTTATACACAAAAAAGGTTGGGTTTATCGAATGAGGGATGAAAAAGACAAAAACGCTCAGATATTAATAATATATGGAAAATATAGTTAAAAAATTTAAATTTTTTATTATGTTCCTTTTGCGCCCCGAGGATTCTCTCTTGAAGGTTTCTTGATGTTATATTTTCCAGAGGTGGGGGGGTTTTTTTTTTTTGGAATTCTTCTACAGCGGGGATTGAGGGGTGTGAGTTGTTCTCTGAATATGGAGGGTTAGCTGTAAATCTTTCAAGCTGTATTTTTTATCATTCACGATCAAATGACTACATCTTATAGTTGCTTTGAAGCCTTCTTGCTTCGCCTGATTTAGATGCTGACGTAAGGGCTTTGTTAACAGTCTGATCCTCAGGACTCAGATCGTCCATTACATAAACATTCTCGCCCTTCAGTTTCCGGAGGTTCTTTATGATTTCAAGTTTTTCAGATGAGATTAGTTCCAGTTTGAAATTTTTTTTTCCAGTCTCTTTCCAGGAATAAAAAAAAATTTGTTAACGCCCCTCAAATTCAAATCGACTTCAAAGTATCTCTCAAGTACTGAAGACCTTCTTCAGGAGTGAAGGTCTGCACTCCAAAAACAATAATATTGTTTCTACGCAATTTTCTGTCTAGCTGGATGTTTTCCTCTTTCAGTTTGATATTTTCTTCCTCAAGGTATAAGATTTTGTTGTTAGAGGTCAGCAACTCGGATTTAATTTCAGATAATGTGTCTTGGGTTTCGTCTGATTTAGTATTCAATTTGATTAGGAGCTCATGGAGATCCTTCATTGTCACATCTGACATTTTAGATGTCACTCGTTAATAAATTATTTGCTTAAAGTTTAATTGAGCACCCGTACTAATCGATAAAAGTTCGGGTTGTTTTATCTATATGTTTTTACTTGATACACTCCGTTTTTATGGCCGTCTTATCAACTGGAGGTTCATATATAGTAATATAAGGTATCTATTGTATGACGCACTTGCCGCTATATTGATGCTCACATACTCACCAGCTCCTATTTGGAGATTGTGTGAAAATGCGATACTTTTACGTAGTGTATAACTGGAGTAATTCTACTTTTCACAGGAGCACACATACACACACACCTTATCGTATATATATTTCTTGTATATATGTATAGTTTTTTCGCCTTCTTCAAGACTTAACGGTAGATAGTCCTATATTTCAAATAGTAGTCAATGAAAAATGTTCCTTAAGTGGATTTTTTTATAGTATGCAATGATCTTCGGTTGGACGCAGATACTTGAATAAACAATGTAATCCATGGTGTTTTTCTTTTATATTTCATTTCTTTAATCGGGAAAGCACAGTTGAAGTTTTCATGCAGTCGATTATAGAATGCTTCAAATTCACATTCTATAGAAAGTGTACTATTCCAGTTGGTTTGCGAGCAGTAGTTGTAGAATTTTCAAAAGTTTTTTTCAATATAAAGCCTTCTATAATAAGAAATTTCATTTTTATTTTTTTGTTCAGTATTTATAGTAGTAAAGCTATATACGGCCTCATGATCAGATATTCCAGAGGAAACTACTTTGGTTATCATATTATCGAGATTGCTACAAAGATAATCAATAAATGATTCCTTATCGTGCGATATACGTGTTGGTTCAGTCACGTGCATTTTCAGATGACAGGATTCTAGAATATTCATCAGTGATTGTGTATTATTATTATACGTATCACTGTAATCTATATTGAGATCACCGCTAGTATGATTGAGCACTGTAAAGGCAAGTCTGACAATATAATCCCTAGTTTTTCGAAAAATACATTCATATTTGATGAGGGCGATCTATATACACATATAATATAAATATTTAGCTCCTTACAATAAATTATAGAGAATTTGAATACCTTCTCTTCCAATAAATAATTATATCTGTCGATTTCAAAGAATTTATGTTTTTTCAAAAACGAGTGTTTACTAAGTATTGAATGAATGTGGTTTTTTGTGGAGGAACAATGTTTCTTGGCATGTTTTTTGGGTAACCTTCCACGGTCTGAAAATGAAAATATAATCAGGAAAATCTATACAAGTGTAGAGAGGGCGAATTAATTAGTTCACCCCGATAAGTTATTGCGTTCACCAAATTATATTTCCTAGAGAAAAATGATTCAATTAGTCAATAACTTGTCGTTTTCTGAATTTGCCTATCAAATTTTTTTTAGTTCACCCCGATAAGTTATTGCGTTCACCAAATTATATTTTATTCAAAGATACTTCTCTATATAGTTTTGATTGACGTTTGGGACTATATCTCCCCGTTCTCAAAATCTTTTGAATCTCCTTTAATTGTTTTAATAATTTGGATTTTTTCAACTGACGGATGTCAATTGAGATCTGCCAAAAAAGTTTGAGAGTGACGTATTGCTCATTTGATATATGGGGTGTTGTTCAGATCAGTTTATCAGCATTCTACCATATCTCACTTCCTCTCTGGTAGAATGCTAATAAACAAATTGCAAACTCATTATATTTTTTTTCTGAAACTACTAAAAATTACAAAAATAATCATATCATATGAAACAAAGTGTCGACAAAATTTTTATACCGTAATTTTAGAAAATTCTATACAAAATTAAAAAAAAAACATTTCGACACTTTGTTTCATATGGTTGTTTTTGTAATTTTACTAGTTCCAGAAGAAAAATATGAAGAGATTTGGAATTTGTTCATAACAAATTGTTAACTGAATAAACAATTGAATTTTTAATATTTTTTTTTATTTTTTGTTATTCTATAGAAAAATGCCAATTATGATTAGTAGGAGATTTAAGCCGGTTCTGGGTCTCCCCCCACCACTAGACGTCACGTGTGACCTTGAATAGTTTTGTTTTTGTGTTTTTGCTAACTTAGA